>JACAXG010000133.1:362634-555629 GCA_018881555.1 Amblyornis subalaris | reverse complement strand
ACCTGAGCTCAGATAATCAGCTGGGTGGTGCTAATGGGCCATTACCTGAGCTCAGATAACCAGGGTGGGTAGTACTTCCTGTCGGTTGGAGTGCTTATCTCAGTTGAGATAAGGAGTTCCAGGTGTGTAATTATGAAATTTATCCAGCTTTTGTGGATGGTAATAGAATATTTAACTAACCCAGGACAAATGGTTAAACTGGGACAGAACTTCTCAGTACATGCACTCGTTCTGAGAAGTACACACAGGAGTGCTTGGGTTGGTACCTTCTGATGGTATTCTGAATTTAAGTTAAATCTGTTGAGAGGATCGTAATGGTAAAAGTTTCTGGGCTTGGTACTTTAGTCTGTTTTTCAGCAAACAAAAAAAAAAAGAAGGAATATAAAGACAAAAATAAACTTGTTTTGATTGTAAAACCCTGAAAATGCAATATCTATTATTATGCAAATCCCTCAAAACTGACCCTGGATTTTGGCTCAAACTCTTTTAGCTGAAACTGATAATCTTCATGGTGTATCTAAGACTATGTATAATAACAACWGGAACAACAAATTATTTAATTGAAATTGTTGGGTATGACCTGTGAAGAACCAGTGCAATTTCGTTTTTAGCAAAATTTTTCATCACTTGTTTGGATTATCCATCTGTCTTCCTCACTACAGAGATTTTAACTTTAATAGAAATCTAAAAAATCTTAGCATTCAAATTTTAATTTAATGGCATCACATTTTTTTAGAATCAAAGATCTTCTGTCCTGATAATTCTCTGATGTACCTTAAATTGTTCTGAATATTCTTTATTCACCACTTTGGAATATTTTTTTTCTGAAGACTTTAACCAGCCTACAAAGTATAAGACATTATCCTTAATCAAGGCAAATGGAAAAGTTTCAGAATGCCTCAGGCTCTGCAGGTCATGCCAGAGTTTTATTGCTCCTTCAAATGTATCATTTTCTAAATCCAAATGACGAGATACAGAGTCTATTTCCAATCCTGATTCTAATACAAGAACTTTAATAGTCTGAAGCAATATTCCACAGAGCCACAACACAGGAAAAGAAATTCCTGGCTGCTGTGAAACCCCCTCTACCTCATAGCACAACCCACATTTTCATGCAGTGTTGTTCTCTTTTCCAATTTAAAGTGACATCCTCTGAGGGCTGTGTTAGAAAGCAGTAGTGGGAGCAAATGCCATTATGAGAGAAATCCTTCCCTGAATTGAGTTGACACCATCTGAAACAGGCAGCAGGCCAGCAGTCCCACACCGTTAGCTGAAACTCACAGCATTCTCTCATCCCTGAAGTATAGGCAGCAGGATAAGCTGAAGCAGCCTAAATCATAAATACGTATTTCGAAAATGAAACTCAGATAAATAGGAAAAAAMCCCCAATCTTTTTTAACATTATTCCTGGTTTTCTCAAATGATGTATATCCTTCTTTTAAGTTTCAGAAAGCTCTTCTTTATGAAAAATGTTTGTCAGACATAGTGGTCCTAAGAAGCCTCTAAATGGTTTCTGTATTTTGTCTTTAGTGCTAGACTCTTCAGATATAGAGAGTCTTGGTCTTGTCTCAAAACATGTTTAAATTGTCTTCATGTCCAGGGATATTTTTTTACCCATAGCTGAAAATAAACAAAATACCCCTACTTATTTCCTGAACTTTTCTACATGCTRAGCTATTGCTCAGGAATTTGCAGCTGTTCATTCAGTAGAAATTTGTAGATATTTTTCAGGATGAAAAAGAGCCAATTCAGGAGGACARCACTGAGTTTCTAAGTGACCTGATGAATTTACAGCAGTGGACACTGTAAGTTTCTGAGTAAAATCTGAACTAAAATATAAAAAGTAAAAAACTAAGTCCAAAACCAGCAGTACAGAAACAATGGTTTTATCTTTGATTTTAAAAACAAGTAATGTTTTTGTTTTAATCTGAGTGGAATAGTGGAATCTTCCTCATCAGTAATCACCTGTCACCTAAATGATGACAAAGAAAAATGTAAAGAACTTTCAYAGCAAAAAACTTGATTTTGTACAGTCTGAACTGGTTTATTTCAATGTTTTAGTTATTTTTGAACTATTGGCTGAGAGGCAAGGACACTAACAGCTAAAAGCAAAACAAAGCAATCCTACTTTAACTTAAGTGTTCACAAACTAAGATTCAGATATTAGAGAAGTCACAAACAAATTTAATTATCACTGGGCTGAATTTCATTACTTGTATTCAGGTTTATGCTGCTCTCTGAATCTAAAGTTTATACTTGTGTTTAGAGGAAAGGAAATCCTTATATTTCTTAGATTAGAAACCAGAAAGAGGTTTCAGACATTTTGAACTGTCTTTGACTGTAGCATTTGTTACCAGAAGAAGAAAATTTTGTTGGCCCACCATTCTGCTTTCAGAATTCATCTTTTGCTGAAATTCCATATTACCTAAACAACCTTAAAACAGGGTTGTTGACACTAATATCTTCATAATTAAATGTCCTGTTTGGCCTCTTTCCTAATATGAATTTATAAATGTATATCTGTGAAAGATTTTTCACTGGACTACCTTAATAGAAAAAAGTTCAATAAACAGAGCAAATTTCTGAGTAATTTAACAGCAAGACAAGCAGYGTCAGTGCGGTTTTCATTTAAGTCTGTGTTTTTGCTTACATAAAATCTTTCTGCCATTGTTAATAGTACCAAGAAATGGTTTCAAATGGTTTAAGAGATTCTTTATAAATGGAATACCACATTCCTTTAGTCTTCTGTTAAAATGTTGAGATCACTACAAACAACCCTTCTGTGGGCTTTTCATTCCCCTTTGCATCTGTATAAGAAACAAACAAGAATTTCAGTACGARGAAAGAGAGCATAGTGTCAATGTGGCCAAGTAGAATAGCAAAGAGTCTGTGCAAACAATACATGAAAAATTACCCTTGAGGTCCCACAATGGTGTTTGGAAATTGCTCAGATCCAGCAATATGCCAAGGGCTGCTTCACTGACCTATTTTGGACTGTGGAAACAACCAGCCCTGAGTTAAAGACAGGCCTGTGAGACACTGCAGTTCCTTCCTAAAGCATGCTTTTCCATCTGCATTCTTTCGTACAGCTCAGATATACTCCAACTTGAGCCTTAAAGATAGAAATATTTGTGTGCATTTTTCATATACAGTCTATCCCACCTTCCAATTTTTATTGCTGTAACGTGTTTACAGAAACCARTATCTGTCTCACAGATAGTGTCCAAGCCAGTGTTTCCATTTGTGGACCTTTTAATCTGTTCACAAATTAAAGCAACAATAGATTTCAGTCTATTCAGTCTCCAGGATAGGAACATGAATATATTTCATTATTTTTCTAAATTTTATCATTGATTGGAATTTAAAAGAAGTATGTTCAAACACAACAACTGCTTTGTTGGCAATGCCTGTACTAGTAAATTAATATGCATAGGGGTATGGGAATAGGCAATGCCACAGAGTCACTGCTACTATTCCTTTGGTAACACGGATGTTTGCACAGACCATTCCTGGGCACAGTTCAAGGGACAGCTCTGACCAAACCAATCCCAACAGGCAGTCTGAAGGCTGTATTTTCAGAGATTTAGCCATCTGGATGTGAGCTGTGAAATGACACTTGTTCTCAGAGCTCGAGAGTGGTCCCTGGTTTGTTTCCTTTAATAGTATAAATTGTTACAGAGTTGTATATTGGTGCAGGTAAAATAAATTGCACCTATCTCGAGAAGATAAAGTTCCTAGTATAAGAGGAGAGCAATAAAAGGAATCTCAGAAAAGATCCTTGGAATTTGTGCCAACACAAGGTTCTGCTGCCTCCTGTTGTCTGGACATGGCAGAGATTTCTGACAATTCTAATGCTAGTAGTGGGTCATTAGACTAACTAGTTATGCTTTTACCCTCTGGTTCCGAATCTGGAAAGATTCACTTTCCATAACTGATCTAATTGGGAGTATTGTTACATACCATTTGTTCCACATTACATTTTTCCTTTTCTTCTTTTCACATTTACGCTATGAGGGATGAGCATTGTGCAGACAACAAAAAAMCAAAMCAAAACAAAAAACCAAACAACAAAACCCCACCAAATAAAACCAGAAAACAACAATAAAGAAGTAGGATGTGAAGTAATAAATGCTTGTTTTGAGGTAAGGAGAAGAAAAGCAAGGCAGGATTGACAACACAAGACACTGGACTGAAATCCAAATAATACAGAACTGCATCTGATGAAAGGAAAAAAATCTCTTAATATCTTGTTTTTCAAGGGGTTTATAACCCTTTGCTTTTCCTGATGACGACAGTAGAGCAGTAAAARATGTGTGAAAAGATCTGTGCTCCTAGGGAAGTCCTTCTGTCAAAAGATCCTTGCCTTGCTGCAAGTTTTCTTTTTTGAGGAGGGAAATGTCATGGGGACTTATATCTGCCAAGGTGAGTGTATAACACTTCCAGAGAAAAGCACMGAGGACAGTTCATAAAAAGAGAAATTGAAGGTTTATATAAGCTATACTTTGAGATTTGCCAAAAAAATTCTGTTTTAAAAGCACAGGCACTCTTACTTTCCTTGTTACTTTGGTTATTTAAGATGTCTAGCCTACTGTTTTTCTACTATTGTTTGCATTTATGGCTCACCTCCAAATCCCCTAAATAAAAAATATTGCATCATGCCCTTCCATGTAGAGGTGGTGTTTCTTAGAGAAAAAAAAGCTTCAAAAAACACAAATAAAAAAACCTTTTAAAAGAACCTACTCCATTATTCTCCTCGCTGTTCTATTTCCTGTTACTTTCCTTTTCCCATCTTGTTGATTTTCCATTTCTCTTCCCTCACTGTCTTTGTGTATCCCCAGTGACAAAAAAATATTTCATTTTTCCAGTTCTGTTTCTTTTCCTGGACTCCCACAATAACTAGTTTCCTATAGTTGCTCTTCTCTCAATATTATACTTCCTGTATTGGTCTGTATCCCCCTCTGTCTTTATATGCTGCGTGGTACTTCCCTCTAGCCTTTCTAGCTGATACTTCTCTCTAGTCTTTTAATCTTAGCTTTCTCTTTTCCTCTCTCAATGCATAAAGCTTGTACTTCCATCTAAGGAACATATCTTTTTAGTAACAACAGATACTATTTGTTCTTTCAGGATATRTTGTAGGGCAGAGCTTCATCTCTGGGATTTTTTGTGGTTTTGATTTACTTAAGGTAAATCTACAGTTTGCTATGAGTAAAATCACACTATCACAATGTCAGACATATTAGAGCACATTCTGCCTTTCTGAAAAATTTTTTGGTATATTGTTTATACAAAGGAATCTGGGTTTTTTTTCTTTAGTACATGATTTCAACAAAAATTAATGATCAGTGAAAAAGCCTTGTGCATTTATGAAGCTTGTTCTGTAGACTAGCATTAAGTGAGGTGTGCAGATCCTATCACCTGGTGCATTCACAGGAGGGACATACCAACTGATAGACAGATTATAAGTATCTAAAATCARTGAGTAAAGTAGTGTAAAGAATGGCTGTGCTCTTTGTTACCAAAATTTGGGTGACTGATACTTAGTCTTTTCTTTCTTAAGTCATTGGCCAGGATTGAAAACTGTCTCCAAAATCTTTGTCCTCAGGTTTACTTTACCTGAGTTCAGAAAGGATTTAGTTGCTTGGTATTTCTAAAATATGAGTCATAGAAAAGACATGATAAAGGAGGCCCAGATGTAAATCAGTCTCTCTTGGCTATATAAGCTGTGCAGGCAGGCASTTGCTGGAATTAGTATTTGGAAATAGACACACCTTTTTAAGCAGTACAGGCTTTCTGTAGAGATGAAGGCAAATCAGTCAAATTTCAGTTGGGCATTTATAGCTAAGAATGAAAATGTATCATCTGCATAAAAAGCAACATTGCAAACAGGTCAAGGGAGGTGATTTTCCACCTCTATTCCGCTCTCATGATATCCACATGGAGTACTAAATCCAGATCTGGGGTCCCCAGCATAAGAAGGATGTGGACCTGTTGGAGCAGGTCCAGAGAAAGGCCACAAAGATGATCAGAGGCTGGAGCACCTCTTGTCTGAAGACAGGCTGAGACAGGGGGGTTGGTCAGCTTGGAGAAGAGAAGGGTCCAGGGACACCTTTGAGCCCCTTCCAGCACCTCAAATGGGCTACAAGAGAGACAGAGAGACTTTTCACTGTCTGTGAAAAGGCCTGTAGTGACAGGACAAGGGGTAATGGCTTTAAACTGAAGGACGGTCAATTCAGATTGGATATATGAGAGTGGTGAAACACCGGCACAGGCTGCCCGCAGAAGTGGTAATTGCCCTGTCTCTGGAAAAATTCAAGGTTAGGTTGGACGAGGTCTCAGCAACCTGATCTGGTTGAAGAGGTCCATGTTTATTGTGGGGAGTTTGTACCAGATGACCTCTTAAAGGTCCCTTTCAACTCAAACCATTCTATGATTTTATGATCATCAAGGACACTTTGGATTTGTAACTAYAATCTAAACACAATACCTTTTTTTACTCATCAAAATACGTTTCATTAGGAGTCTTAAAAAGCAGAGCATTGTGATATTATATCACTTTAAGATTGCAGTAGATTTATAAATGGCTCTTTTTCTTCTTCCTTCAGATGAAACATATTATATTAGATTACTTTTATAGTAGAATATTTTTTCCTATTTTTTTTGCTAACCTTTCTCTTACTGAATATCATATGTGATCATTAAAGACAAAATTTCACTTTGATGTAATCTAGAAATAATGCATATAAAATAATCTTGTAAGAAATATGACAGATATATTTTGGATTTTCAGTCAAAATCTTCCATCAGTGTCAGATTGACTAGAAAGTATTAGTCCTAGACTTGCCTCCACAATGATTAACAGTTTGCAGAAGGAGCTTTCCAATCTGGAACTCAATTATCAGATTTTTTTTTTATGGTGTTGGGGATGGAGAACATGGTAAAAAGAGTGTGTGGGAGCATAAGGTTACTTCTGGGTGTCTTTATTGTGTCAAGTCCTTACATTTACTATCTGTTTGATGTTCAAACAATAAGTAGATTTATCTTTGCTAGACTTTCTGCTTAATAAGAATGTCAAGTCTTATGTCAAATTCTTCCAGAACTGCAAAAAGCAAAACTCAAGTAGTATTTGTAAAGGCAAAAGAGAGACATTTTTTTAATCTTTACTCCTTTTACAATAAATCCTTTTTTTTTCAGTGAAAACAGGGTCTCCTTCAGTATCAGATGTAACACAAGAAATCACRTCAGTGCAGTGTTGTGCTACATTAGCACATTGACCTCCTAATGGATAGGAAGTTTGCCTTTGATGTTTAAAGGTCATTAACTTTCTTCTAAGTTTCTATTTTTTCCAATGCTGCTCTTTTACATAAAGGTTTAACCTTGAATTCATAGGTTGCTTTTTCATCATGCATGAATATTTAACATTGAATTCAGCACCTGTCATTTAATAATTAGAGAAAAGACTTTCAGCTATCAACTTTACCCAATTGAAGGACAACTTTTGTCTTCATTTATCAAAGCTCCAATTATCCCCCACCCCTCCCATTTTGATTGGGAAATGGTAGTTTATTGTTAAACAAAAATATAAGTATAAAGTATCCAAATAGTAAGGGTTAATAGAAAATGGTAAAGTGGGTCCCTGTTGGGCAACTTGGCAAACCCTTCCAGCAATATACTTTTACTCTGACCTCAAATAAAACAACCATAGTCAGCACTTAATGAATTTATATCACATTTTATGTCTTTCTACACATCACTTGATGTTTTGTTGTCTGCTGTTGCTTTTAGAGATTTCCCTTGTTGATAATGTTTTTGTGTTGCTACCAGGTCTAATTTGGCTTTCAGCTAAGCTTTTGAATTTTTTATAATAAAGTAATTTACAGATGCTAGAAGATAAATTAGCACTGCAAATGCAGTTAAATTGCATAATCACACAGATTGATTTTGTGTTAGCCTTTGAGATGTATAGATACCTTGTGGCATCTCTGTCAAGAAAAGGCAATGAAAGCAAAAACCTTTCAATTACTCTGGAAAACAAGGAAAAACATGTCAAAGGACAAGAGAAATAGTACAGCTGTTTGACTGAAATGCCTATGGTTTATAATGTTCAATATACAGGTAGCATTCAATATTGACATCAACTGTCTCCCCACACAGCATACATCACAAAATACTCTTTCACATAAAGTTCAATTTGTATGTACAGCAAAGGGTGGGATTTATTTGTTTGTTTGTTTGGTTTGTTTTGGCATTGTCATTGATTTGGAAGGAAAATAATAATAATGAAGATTTCAGTGACTTTTGCAGATTTGTTATGTTCAGAGGAGACTTCTTGAAACAATTAGGGCATCCCRGGATTAATGTGATCAGGAGAATATGTCCAAGAACATGTGCAGAATACAAAATTATCCCTCTAGTGAATAAAAACATTTCAGTTAATGCAAGGAGCTTAGAAGTTTAGCATAAGTGCAACTTAGCTACTAGCATCTTATGAGCAGAACACTGTCACTTGCAGGGACATTCAGTGATAACCACAGCTTTGTTTCAGTATGTTTTGTGTTGCAGTCATGGGGCTAGATGTACCAAGAATTTCTATTCATGAGGTGGGCCTTTTAAAGATTTTTCATACCAAATCTATGATCCAAACACATTGCCTTCAGCTGCTGGCTAAGGTACTAAACATCTGTTTATTTATCACTGGAGAGAATAAACTACTTCAATCTGTAAAGAAAAATTTCAAAATAGTTAATTTTACCGCATTTAGAAAAACAGGGCTTTTTGTTGCATACTCATAGTCATAAAGCCACAAAGATAAACGCAGGACAAGTCCTGGTGTTGTGGATAATTGAACAACACATAAACTGAAAACAGCTTGCAATTAATAACTTACTAATGCTCCCTGTAAGTCATCATCACTGGTGACACTCAAATGCACTGATCTAGTGATCTTTGAGCTTATGGTTTTTTAATGTTTTCCTTTCAAAAGAAAATGTATGAGTTCATCATGAAAGGCAGGTAATCTCAACTTTGTATAGAGCCCATAACAGAAAAGAACACACAAACAGAAAAAGTGGGAAAAGAGTTTTCAGGGCAAATATAAGACCTGATCAAAAAACTTGTAAAAGAATAAATTCAAAAATAAATAGTATGGTAAATATACCTTCAAAAACATGAAAGTGGAGGCAATCAAATGAACGAGGCAATGGATGGGAAATGGAGAAATGCCTGTGTACTGTGACTTGCAGAATTAGGTTAATTCAGTTTTTCCTGGAACTATAATAAAGTTCATATATAGAAATAACATTTTCAGGTGGACATTTCATGGTTGGATGAGAATTAGATTTTGTCACACATTTGCACTGATTTATTTCATTAGGTTTTTTTTAAAGATTGTCTTTGATTGTTTGCCTCATATTTAATTCACTAACAGTTATGGAGAAGAAATTCAGTTAATAAGATATAAACATTCAGTATCAACATGTGTGTTTAGTAATACTTTTATGGATAATTGGCAGCAATATACCCTGTGTAAGGTGTGTTGACCAGTTTCAATAAAATTAATCTCAAAATGAAGAAACCAGAAACAATGTGACATTTGTACCCTCTAACATTCTTATGTTAAATATGTTGAAGAATATGATGAATGTTGTGAGTGTTTCTGAGAACACACTGAGAAATAAATTACTTATAATTGAATAATGGGGCAAAAGGAACATGTTCTCTGCTATGAAAGAGAGTTTTAAAAAAACCCAAACAACTAAACACCTGAAATGTTAATATTTTTTCTCCAAAAACAGAGTACTTAATCTAATTTTGCTAATTTTTCCATCAAAAAGGAGAAAGTTTTACAAAATACTGTGTAAGCAAGAACTACATAGTACCATTTTAGGTACCATTAAGGTATAGATTCACACATATGATAGTATTCTGACTTAGAGCCTTAAATCTCATTGGAGAATTTGCTGTATGTGCAAAGACAACTTTAAAAGGATTCCTTCTGAGTCAGAACCTGTGCTGGGCAGATTTTGGCATGTGAGGCAAAGGACAATTTATAATTGAGAGAAACAAACCAGCTGTTTGTACGAAAGGTGCTTTAATAAATGTGTGGATATAAGTTAGGGAAATATATTGTCAGTCAAGATGAGACAGCATTTGAATAGAAAAGTTAGAGGTTTTTTTTCTGTATATAACAATCTACTTAATTTAATGCATCTACCCTTTTTAAAACAGTTAGAACCTAAAGTCAGATTGTTTCTGTTCTGCAGAGAAACGCTAACACAGACAAAACTGCACACACCCAAAAAAAGGGAGAGAGAGTCACAGCCTCTGTGACTGAACACAGCAATGCAAGTAAAAACAGAGAGAAAAAAAAAATATCTCGGGGTTACTGTTTCACTGTTTCCCTAGACTGTCTGCAAATGAATATTGTCTAAAAAAAAAAGTTTCCCGGAAAGGAAACTGAAGTAAAGCTGGAATTAATAGAATCATAGAAATGTAGAATCATAAATAATTTGTGTTGGAAAAAAACTCTAAGATCATCGAGTCTGGCTATTAACCCAGCACTGCCAAGTCCACCATTAAACCATGTTTCTAAGTGCCACATCTACCTGTCTTTTATGTACCTCCAGGGATGACTGACACTCACAGAATCATAGAATCACAGAATGTTTTGGGTTTTAGGGTTTGGTTTCATTCAAATATCATCTAGTAAAAGCATCTCTGCTGTGCACAGGAACATCTTTCACTAGATCAAGTTGCTAAAACCCCATGCCCATCAGTTTGAACACTGCCAATGACAAGACATCCACATCTCTGAGCTACCTGTTCCGGTGTATCACCATCCTCACTGTAAAAAATTCCTTCCTTTTGTTGAATCTAAACCTACCCTCTTTCAGTTTAAAATCATTCCCTCTTGTCCTGTCACTACAGGTCTTTACAAAAAGTGTCTCTTTAACCATTGAAAGACTGTAATAAGATCTGTTATTCTTCCCCCCAGCTCTCTCAGCCTTTCTTCACAGCAGATGTTCCAGCCCTCTGATTATTTTTGTGGGCCTCCTCTAGACCTGCTCTAACAAGTCCTTTTCTTTCTAGTACTGAGGGCCCCAGAGCTGGATGCAGGGCTCCAGGTGGGGTCTCATGAGAGCAGAGGGTCAGAATCACCTCCCTCGACCTCCTGGCCACAATTTTTTAATGCAGTCAAGAATATGCTTGACTCTCTGAGCTGTAACTGCAATGTGCATCAGCAAGAAAGAATCAACTTTGAGCAGCTGATGAAAAGTATTCTTGAAAAGGGAAACTCAAAAAGGGTCTAAAAAGATAGAAAAGTATTTTATTACTTTGGAGGCAGGAAGGAATCACCTCTTCAGACTCTGTATTTGCARCAGTTCAGCGCTAAGCATCTAGGACTATTAGTTCTCTAGTGCAGATTGGCAGGCATCCTCCAGAGAGCTCATTACTCCTTTCATCTTGACTAGTTTTCTTAGGCTGGCATGAATTGCCTTCCAGAGAGGCCTCTCCTTACTGTGTACAAGGAGTTTGGATGACAAACATTATAAGAAGCCTGTCTTTACATTATAGTGGTCCCTTGCACTCTTTATTTCTGACAAAGAAAATATTTATATAGAAATTATATAGCTCACCATTGTGATGGGATAGAACTGTGTCTTCATGACAAAAAGGCATTAAGTCGCCTTTTAACATCATGCTCTGTCAACAAGAGCATATTCTATTTTCTTTGAAAAGTTTCCAGCTCGATGTATTGAGAAAACACGTTTGTTAGTGATTATGCAATTGCAGAGAAAGTTCACAGAGTATATGAAGGAAAAAGACTCTTAAATAAGATGCCAAAAAAMGTTCCTCTACTGGTCCTGAAAAAATCCATTAAGACATTTTGAAAAGCACATCTCCCTAGAAATATTTTTATATCAGAAGACAGAGAGGTTTTGTAATATATTTAACAGTGTGCAACCTTATAAGAAAACAGAACTATAAAGGCTTGTATTCTATTAATTCTTGACATATGAAGAAAGCATTGGTAGAATTATGAAATCTGGCCATTTAAAGCAATTATACTGTAAACTGAAAACCTTTTTGGACTGAGTTTATTATATATCTCTTTGAAGTAAACTGTGTTCTACACTAATTAATTACTGTTCTATTACTTGTGCTCTTGTTATTTTCCCATACACTAGAATTTTCTATCTCAGTGCTGAAATAAACACAATTTAATACATAGTTTAAAATTTCACCGATAGAACTTTATTTTTTTAATATTCAATAAACATTAGTCCATCATTTCTGAAAGAAATTTTTCACTAACCCATTGCATGTGCTCTGCTACTCTGTAAATTTAATGATAGTTCAGAGTAAAGAATATGTAGATAAATCAACAACACTGGTTCCTATGCGACCTTGCATTTTGCTTGAAGGCATCTTATGCAAGAACTGACCAAGCTGAGATTGGATTACCTGATCAAATATGACATAACTGCTGCATGAGTCATGATGAACGAGGGCTACTAAACCTCCAAAATTCCTTCATAATGCTATTGCAACCCACTTTCTTCTATCAAATACATTTGTGTATTAGAGATGCTACTCTGTGATAAACTTTCTGTCAATTGCTAAATGATGTATTTTTAGTTGCAGTATCATTTTGACAGTTTGATTTTAAAAAGATGGACTTCCGTGCATAAGAGGACCCTTCTGTCTATCATACCACTGAAAAAAATGTTTGCTACAAAACTAAGATTATTGGAAGAAAGAGAAGCATGTTTGACATATGAAAGGGGGAAAAAATCTGTGTTTGGATGAGCCAAAAAGTACAAGTAAATATGTAAGAAAGAATTACCTGCTAAAGGAAATAAAAGGAAATTTAAAACACCTATATATTTGAGGAGTCCTTTGTAAATACAAAAGGAAGTAGAGACAGCAACATAAACATTGAAGTACAGCTTCTTATTAGCAGCTGAAGGCTTCACACAAAACAAGATTCAAGCCTAAAAATAACAAAGCTTACTTCTGAATTTTCTTGCAGTTGAATTGACAGGTTCTAGGCGTGATCCTTTCAGCTACACTTTGTGTGCTCTAAAGCTCATAGCTGAGGCCAGGTCAATGCAATAATCAGGGATTAAATGCTGAGACTGTGGTTCTTTATGTCAACCCAAATCCCTGTGTCAGAGAGGAGGAGTGAGGAGGACACCCCTTCGCACTTCACTTATTTCTCCCAGTAAAGAGTGACATTATGTGGGTCCCACTTTGACCTGGTGAAACAGTGTACAACAATCAGTAACAGCAATATCATGAGCTGGGATACTCTCTCACACAGAATTATGTCAATAACAGATATTTATATTCTGCTACTGAATTGCATGAGAACAGCATTTTATGGATTTAGACTAAAATATGAATTCTGAAAGATGTCAGCTGAATTAAGAAATGAATGTCAATAATCCCATTTGACTCAAACCAAAAATGTTAAAAATACCTTGGAAGAAGAGTTCTGCCTTCATTTTGGCAGGTTTTTACTTGGATAATAACTGGACAAGCAGTCTGAACCATTTGAGCCCTTTGTTCCTCTCAGAAAAGTGCCTTCACCACCACTCTAGAGCTTTTCAGACAGAGAGATTAATTACCTCTCTCTTCGGTCTTGCTAAAATTGTACTTTCAAATTTTGATGTGAAATATTAAGACAATGAMGATTGCTCAGGCCATCTTATATGCAGTACCATTAGAAATACRTGGTGACCAGAAAATTGAACTGCTTTGCCATTTATAGTTTGCAGATGATTGGAAGCTCTTTGCTGATTATTGGTTTACTGTTCCAAATGCCTTTTTAGAAGAGGTTGCAATATTTGCCGATCCTGAAGAGGAGTGGGACATCATGGTATCTAAAGGGTCCTTAGTATGYTAGGCTGAGGATTCATCTCAAGTAGAGATGTTTAGAAGTCCATAATGTAAACATTTATAGCTGAGCTGATTATCCAGTGCTTGCTTTATAGTCAATGGAGAATATAGTGCTACTTTTAGGAAATGATTCATCTGAGGACACCTAAAATCATAGAATCATTTAGATTGAAAAAGACCCATAAGATCACCAAGTCCAGCCATTAACCCRGCACTGCCAAGTCCACCACTAAACCAAGGGCCTCACCTATGTGTCTTTTAAATACCTCCAGGGATCGTGACTCAAACACCTCCCTGGTCAGCCTGTTCCAATGMATGACATCCCTTTCCATGAAGAAATTTTTCCTAATATCCGATATAAACCTTCTCTGGTGCCATTGAGGTAATTTCCTCATGTCTTATTATATGTTACTTGGAAAAGAGACTGACATCCACGTTGCTACAACATGCTTTCAGGTAGTTGTAGAGAGCAATAAGACTGAAAGGATTTTGTGCTGAAAGAACCCATATATCTTCATGGACTATAAGGACAAATTTAAACATCTGGCTCAGACGTTGTTCATCTCATAATTTAGGCCTGCTTTTAAAGAAATTCTCACCCAACATCACAAATTCCAACAGCAGACATGTCAAAATTTAGGCAAAAATGTATTATTTTAAAGAATAAAAGGTAATAATATTTCAGATAGGAAAACTACACTAATTTTATATTTTCTGGGATTCCTCTAACTTTGATTAGTATTTCTCATATTAAGCAGTGTGATGACTTGAAACAGTGATTTTCTTAATGTCAGATGATAAAAGCAAACATAACAATGAAAATAATTTGGCTTCCTTAAARGGGTTTATCTCATAGCCCACAGATCCCACCAAAACTGTGATCACTGAAATGRACATTTCTATAAATTTCTTCTTTTTTCTCTGTCAGTTTAGTATTTTGTAAAATAGAAGGAAACAGTTTAACTTTTAAGTGAAAATTGTCAGTGATAATTTAGATTCTACATAATTAATTTTATGCTAAATTGTAGTATAGCTGATGTACCTTGACCTTCTTGAAATTACAGAGACTTGTATTTAATTTTGTATGCATGTGCATAAGTGACATTATTTATTGTTAGCTTTTATTTCAGAAATGGCAGACTTTCTTATAAGTGGCCGTATGAATAAATAGCACTTCCTCATAGATTATAGTAAACATACTGTCAAATAATACATTATGCACACTATTGTATCAGAAATACGGCATCTCACTGTAGCAGGCTACAAACTGCTTAAATGTAAATCAAGCACTTACTGAAAAGGAATAGAGAAAAACAGATTAATGTATGTAAATGAAAATTCCAAACACCATTTTRTTTCATCTCCTTTGTACAGAGCATGTGACATTACAGATACATGCACTGGTTTATTGCAGGGTAGTTTTTAAAGCTCATTTCATTAACAGATTTCATGAAGAGTATGACATTTGAGAAAAAAGAATCAATGCTTTTGCTTGTTTTTGTTTTATGATAATCAACATGACCTGCCAGGAATATATGCAGCTTTGGTTATTTAATTCACTCTGGGAAGCATGCAGGTAGTTTTATGAAAATATGATTGCTGTGTAGGGGTGAAGCAACAAAAAAAGCATACAAGAAAACCTTGAGCAGAAAGCTGGATATTAAGAAAGCTAAAATATGRAGAACATGAGTCGGTTCTCCAAGAGGACACAGAGGAGAGAAGAGAGCACTTTCATTTAGCAGTAGTTTGTGGAATTTAAAAGGAAAAAAGAAAAAGAAATCAGGACAACTGATGGTCTTCTTCGTCACAAGCTCTGAGTAGCTCCCCTTTGAGCTTATAGAAACAGATCACATTTCCAGAAATAGCAGGTTTTGAGTAAGTCTAAGGTTATTATTTGCTACTCTATGCTATTTTGAAAGTTGGAAGGCTAACGTTTGCACTGTGAGCTGTGGGATTGTGCCATCAGTGCTTTATGAGACAGAGAACCCTTTGGCAAGCTGCTTAGCACACTYCCCAACTCATCACTAAAGCCAGACTTTGATGCAAAAACCACAATTTAATGAACAGCAAGAGAAGAAAAGGAGCTAGAGAAGAGACACACCTGGGATACTCTGGAACCACACAGGGAGACATTCAACAAATTCAGAGGAAAATCATGTAAGTCTGAAAGATAGTACCAGTTAGAATCTAAACTGGAGAAACAACTCCTACTTGTTGCATGACCAGAAGGAAAATGAGGTGAGGAAGTAGAGAAAATTTAGCAGGCTTACAAAAACCAGTGAGATGGAAATAGTTGGAAAACTTAGAGGCAAACAAAGGGAAAGTATCAAAGATATCTGTTCTACTTCTTTAAGAGGCATCCACTTTTGACCTTTTTTGAAAACAGAATGCAAATCTTAATACCAAAATTTGAAAAAAAAAGCTGAATTAGCTGACTTAAAAGTCACTGAAAGTACTTTTATGCATAACTAGCAATTATATCTTTGTAGGTCACTATAAACATCAAATAGTATATAACTTTCAGAAAACCTGTAAAAATAAACAGTGTGATTTCCYTCATATGAGGTCAGAACTTAATCCCTGCAATGCTGAGTGGACTAATTAGTTAAGTATTTTAAAAGTGATACAGATACCATGATAAGAGGTATACTTTCATGCAAAAATGTTTGCATTCTGACAGAACTGTAAGCTCAGTAAGAACTTCTTATCTGTTTTAGAAAAATCAGGATTGCATTGTTGATATTAGCAAAAAATCCCTTATCCTTTGCTTTACTTGCCCAGTCTGAACAGTCATTTTGAATTAACTTTACATGTAACAAGTAACATTGCTTATTCACCTAGTATTTATAAACTGTCTTGAGAAGACATTAGGTGAGTAGAGAAGGAAATAATCTATTGTTCAAAACACTTTCCTAGTCATATTGTCTGAATATAAGAAGGAACATTAAAATGCTTCGAAAATTCTCACATTTCTGTAACCAGATTTTGAGAGTCCATTATTTGACAAGGTTCATTTTTGATATTCCACATGGAGAGAGTTTAATGTTTAATACCAAGTTCACTTACTTGTATATATTTGACATTACATAGGATTTTTACTTATCAGAGAGATATATCAGTGCACTGAAATCACAATGCAAGTACGCTGAGCAGACTTCAGCAATTGCAATATGCACAATACAAATGTGATTCCTGTTAATGATCTCTATATGTCCACTGCCATGGGTGCCCCCATTGGGTGTCCACGGCCCCCAAGAAGAAATTCAGCCCCCAAGATTCAAGTCAGGTCAAGCTCATTGCTCTCTCCAAAGTCCGTTCATTGGTTGGTTGGATTTTATCCTGGGTTGGGCTGAGCCACATACGCTCTTCTCTTGGAGATGGTGCCSTGAAGGGCAAGGAGTTGGACTTGACGATCCTGGTGGGTTCCTTCCAACTCAGCTTATCCCGTGGTTCTGTGATTCTCCCATGCTCTTCTAGCTAATCCAAGAAGACATTCACAGCCTTTTGATTAACACTGGAAAAACCATTTACACCACTGATACACCCACTCAACTACTAAAGCTTGTTGACCCAACCAACTAATACAGCCATTTACCTAAAACAAAGGTCACCCTGTGATTCTGTTTGCGTTGAGCTAAGTCCAGCTTTCCCTATAATAGTTCTGATAACTTCCCGTGTTTTTCTAGCTTGGACCTCAGCTTGGTGAATACACCTTCTATACCCATTTCCTCCAAGACTTCTTCCATTGTCATTTAGGCATTTATTGCTCAGTCACAGAGACTTTTCACCTTAATCTTCCAGAGAAGGAAGCAAAATCTTCCCGAGTTATCTACCTACAATTTTAATTGCAAGTGGCTGATAGAAAACTGTACATAATACGAAGAGGAGTGTAGCCTTCACACAAAAACCTAGAAATTAAGCAATAACTGAAGAAATAAAACCTTAAAATCCATCAGCTAACTCATAATTCTAAGTAGACTCTGGATATTCTTTTTATTCTTGTCTTCTTTAACTACTCCTACTTTATTATTGAGAGTGCTGAGATTTTCCTGTGTTTCAACAGAAGGTGGTTTTGTTTTATTGCATTTGATTATCAAGAGGACTCCAGACTACTAAAATTAACTACTTAAATGATGCAATTGCATCAGAAAAAAACCTGCATTATTATTTATTCACCATCTCTGGTTTCTCCAGAGAYAGTTTTTTCTAAGCTAAACAAAGCCTTCCCATATGTCCTTACAAAGTCAAAGATTTGCTGAGAACATCAGAAGTGGGAAAAAAATACTTATCAGCATAAAAGTTCTTGTTAGCCACAAAGATGCAAGCTCAAATAACTTGGGGAGTAGAGGAGGATTATATGACCAAATTTTCATTAATGTGACACCAAGTGACACCAATATAAATTAGAATAACTCCAAAGATCCCCTGTGGAGTTGTGCCAGATGTTCACCAGAGTATCTGTGATCAGAATCCACTCTTAATACTTTAATAGAAACATTAAGGGAATGTATCACTTACCACCAAGCACACCATATAAAATGTCTAGCCTTAGCTGCCTACAGAGCAAAAATCTGTTACTCTGCAATGCTAGCACAATTCTCAGAAGCATTTAGAGATATGCTGGCTTTTTTCATGCTTATTTTTGGTATTTTTGGCATGGCAATATTTCAAATCTGTATTGATTTCTATTGTTTCTATTGGTTAATGTTACAGGAAGTCTTCAAGAGTATTAGTATTGAACTGAACAGAAATATCAGTGCTTTTCCACAGGAACAAACAAACAAATCCTTTGTGATTTTGTCTAGGAATAAATGTATTCAAGAAGTTTTATCATTGAAAAATCATAGCCACATAGCCTGACAGAATCCTTCAGATGTATTTCCACACCTGTTAAAGAACTTTCAAAAACTACTAGTGCTAAATAAAATGCAGATTTACAGATAGGGAATTAAAAGTCTGTTTTGTTGTTTTGGTTTTTTKCCCCCAGAGGTTTCATCTCCAGRTTAAGTGTTTTCGCATTATAAACTTGCAATATGGAATTTATATTCCTTAGTAATTGTGTTTGGGCTGATAGGAATTCAGTGTTCATTATAATCTGAGAATGTAAGAGTTAGTGAAAGGAAGATTCCTCAAGGGGCATATTTTYCAACTGACCCCATTCTCAAGACATAAAATTTCTTAGGATGTTAAACTTGCACCTGGCACCTGTGGGGTTTTTTTGGTGCTAGTAGCTCATTTTGAACCTTTTTGCTCATCATTGCCTCAATTCCTACCCACCATATCAGTTCTGTTCTTATGTCAATAGCATGGAATGACAGATTATGCTGAAGCTACCAACATGCTCAGAATATTAGTAACCAGAAAAATCATATCCAATTAAGGTAAATGAAGCTCTCAGGCTCTAGCAAGAATACAGGGTGATGTCTAAAAATAAGCAACCATTTTCTAACCCAAAGCCTATATTTCTGCCTGAATGAGTTACATTTTATAAATAGCTTGTATTTGAGTGAGAAATAGGAGTGTTTAAGTTATTTCTGTCTACTGCAACTTGTGAAATAAGGGCTTGTGTGATGGACAACAAGTCATCTCATATCAATGTACGCAATTTAACATTGAAGGACATTTKATTTCTCTGCGGAGTGGCTGTTTTGATTAGCTGAATTTTCATGTTCTGCAAGTTCTTGTGAAAAAAAAATTGAAGATGTCACTATTTCAGTATCTTTATTATTAGTAGGAAATGTGGGGAAAACCCAACAATTTACCCAAGAAAACTTTTTCAGTTACATATTCAAATATTTTAAATAATGTCTTTTAACTACAATGAAAGGGGCAAAAATAAGTACTCTGGAGGAACACTGATGCTGAGGTCAGGAAGCGCAGGCTGCAAATAATGTTTGCTTACTGACTGTTTTGCTGAAACATAGAATCATTGAATGGYGTGGGTTGGAAAGGGACCTTAAAGATTATCTAGTTTCATCTAGTTCCAACCCTCTGCCATGGGCAGGAACAACTTCCACTAGCTTAGGTTGCTCACAGCCCCATCCAGCCTGGCCTTGTACACTCYCAGGAATGTGCCATCCACAACTTCTCTGGACGACCTGTTCCAGTGCCTCACCACCCTCACAGTAAAGAAATTCTTCCTAATATCTACACCTCCTCTATTTCAGTTTGAAGCCATTCCTCCTTGTGCTATCACTACAAGCCTTTGCAAGAAGTGTCTCTCCATCTTGTAGGCTCCTTTCACATACTAGAAGACTGCAATTAGGTGATACCAAAGCCTACTCCTGACTGTAACCTAACAAACTGCTGAAAACTGATATTCGAGATTCAAATTTAAATGAGGCCATTCTGTCAGGATACATGAACAAGGGAGAATTTAATTTATAAGTACTTGTATTTTACTCTTTTACTTCTGATAGGTCAACTTCTCAATTTTGGTCAAGTATAAACTTGGTGAAYCTGAAAACTCTCAGGTTTTTCAGTTGTGCTGATTTTAAAGGAAAGGAGCAGGTGAGTCTTCAAAACTCTGGCCAAGTCAGGTGTCTGTCTTCAGAGATGGATGAAATTTTCAACCAGGGTGAACCAAGTGCGTTGAGAAGAAGAATATGGTACCGCAATGTGCAATTTGCTTGTAGTTTCGAAGATTGCAGACACTGATATGGCTTTCACCAAGGTAGCTACTGGAAGGCAGCCTGAAATGGAGAAGAGCTCCTGTATTCAGTGCTCAAAGCAAACGTGCTCAAAGTAATCCAAAGTTACACTGCTGAAAAATGAGTTAGAGTAAATAAAATAAACTCAAGTGTGCTTTACGTCTGAGCTCCATTGCAGTTTTAAGTTATGAGGACTTTGACACTAGCTTGCTGTACAGTTTTGCAGATATGCAGTGTAGATTTCTGTCATATTAAACCTTGTGATAGCATTATCTCTGGTTTTCACTTTGTCCATCCTTTTTTGCTCAGTTGTAGGTGATACTGGAATTTCCTTGCTTCCTGCCCAGAAATGTAATGACTACTGTAAGCAAAGAGTCTCTTAAGGAGGTTTCAAAGAAAAGATAAACTAGAAAATGAAGGTATCTGTGTGCGACAGGGGAATCAACATTAGTTATTTTACAATATATCAGAAATTCTATTAAACAAATAACCATACTTGTCTGTGCTTACTCCTAGAMTATATCTGCTCTACTCACTGTTTCACTGTGAATATTTTAATGCTGAGTAAATCAGCAATAAAAATGGTGTGGCCCTGCTCTTGAGTGTCACTATGCCAGGGCACATGATGTCTRAGATTGTGAACCTGAATACAGCAGTATGCACAGAGCTTTCAGAGCAGAATTTTCTTTCAGTGACTGGCAACATGTACGAGGGTATACCTTTTTCTCTCTCACAAACACATCTTTGGGTATGGGCTTGCCTTCTTACATACATTCTTGGTTCTTACAAAGAATGTGTATGTGTGTGTCTCTATGTTCAAGAATGGATCTAAGAAGTAGTAATTCATCAGGTAGACTTCTAGGGGGAAACTGATAGGTCTTTGGAACCATTACCTATATTGACCATGCACGTGTATAACACAAATCTGCCCATTTGTATCTGTCCTACAAAAATAAASATCAAAATGAATGCCAGATGTGCAACTGTTACATGTCAGTTTAACTGCAATGATCCTTGAATTTCACTAACTTTTACACATCCTTCACAAGCCTAATTCTCCATGCAACTTCATTCCACTGGATGGAAAAAGATGTCAGTTTCTTGTAGCCATGAGTCATCTCTGGAAGTAAATTATCAGTGAACGGTATTTTCAAATATTTCATARTGCCTGCATCTTACTAAGAAAAATTATTGTCTTAATATCTTTGCAAATTACAACAGAAATATTATGCATACTAGAATTGTGCTGAATGTTTTATTCAGAAAAACACTGAACCTAAAAAAACATATCATCATTTAAAAATTTACACCACAGTATTCCATACATTCTGAAAAATTAAAGCTGTCTGTCCTGGCTGTATTTGCTTATGAAAAATAGCTCAGCTTTAAATAAAGTAATAAAAATTGCATTCTTCTCATTTCTAGAGGTAATCAGCTATGACATTCAATGACATAAATCTTTGCTCTATTCATTTTCTTATTCTTCTAGGAAAATAAAAATGAAATGTTTGTAAAGGTGATGATCAGAGCAGCTATAATGCAASCTCCACCCTTTCTTTCAGCCAGTTTACATGCTGAGAGAGTTTTGAGGCTCTTTATAAAATATCCTGAGAAATTTAAGAGTAATTATTTCGCTCTTACTACCTTTGTTTACCCGTTGTTTTCCATTCTTTTTAGCTTGTTTGTTTTCAGCTGTATTAAATGAACTTCTGAAAAATATTATCTCAAGTTTTCATAACATTTATAAGGTTGTTGGCACCCAATCCCTACTCCAGCTGTAGCCTTTTGCTCTCAGTGGAAAAAGCCTCTGTGAAAAGGATTTAGACCTCTGGCTTTGATCTAACAAAATACTTAAACATGAGAAGGAAGATCATAATATTAGGTCACTTACTTTGAGAGATGGTGATATTTCTATGCTTCTTAGTGATAGATAAAGAACATATACACAATGTGTATTTCTTGTCCAAGATACACAGGGGAAAGGAAATTCATGCATAAAGCTTTGTTTAGTTCAATTTTAGAAGACTTATGGCTTTTCATTCTGGAGAATGAATAGATTATTGATGGTTTCTTTAACAAATAGGGTAATATTTTTATTTTTACATGAATGAATGTAGAAATAGTATGAATTTATTGCCAGTAATTTATATGGAAGTTCTACAATGTAAAAGTTAGCTATCATCACTAGATTATGCGGCTTTCTTGGATCTGATGTTATGCCTACAATCTTCAAACTCAACTTTAAAAACTTTGACCCCTCTGTTAAGATATGACAGCAAAGAGAAATGAAGTGCAATTTCTGATTTTTCTTCCACCAGAAAGGTATTTGATCTTAAAAATAGGTAAGGAAACATAAATACCTAAAAATATTGACCCTGCTGAGGAGCCATGGGAAGAAACCTAAAGGTACGATGTTTATTTAAAGCTACTTAAAACTAGGCAGAAAAAATGCATTGCATGAAGTAATAGATTAAAATTCACAACTTCAACTAAATCTCCAGTTATATGTCTATTTATGACCTTTGGAAATCAAAAGATTCAGACTGGAATTCTTCTGTATTCATATGGCATAATTCTTCATACTTTTTCTTTCATTTTTTCCCATGAAGGTGGTAGAGGTGAACCCGTTCAATCAAYAGAGGAGTAATTACTCTGAATTTGGAAAATGACATAAACAAAGTTAGAAACACCACCCAACAACCCCACTCCCCGTATTCATTGTTATTTCACAGATTATTCTGAGCTGGAAGCAGCCCACAAGGATCATCAAGTCCAACTCCTAGGTGAATAGTCCATACTAAGATTGAACCCACAACCTCAGTGTTACAGTAGTAGTTACAGTGCTCAGGTCGCATTTGTGACATTGTGGCTCTTTCTGGTTAAAGGGAAGTATTCTAAAGAACATCACTGGTAGGTTTGTCTCTGCCCCTCTGCATATACATTGAATAATTTGCCTATAGTTAGTACAACTCATCTGCCTTTAACAATTTAATTCTTAGACAGCTTCTATTAAGGAAATCAACTACATTTTCTCAATGACCAGAACACAGAAAATTTATATCCTGGATATACATCTTACAATGAAAAAAATCCCCCAGAGAAGTTACCTTTATTATTGACTAGACAGAAAAGTTAAATTGTATTTTAGGTGCTTAATGTAAGGGACAATCCTGTTCCACTTTGGGTTAAGAACTCGAGATGAACTGGTTATATGTTTCAAAAGACAGAGCTGAACTCTTCTCTTATGTGAGATCGTTCCAGGCCAGAAAACAACAACAACAACAACAATAATAATAATAATCATCATCATCATCATCATGTGGTGCTTTTATCAAAATGCTGACATTTGTGGTTGCTGCAGAACCACATCAACTACGCTTGGGCGCAGATAGTCCAAAAATGTATTGTGACAAATGTAACTGTGGATTTATTTCCATCTGCTTGATACCAAAAAGAGGATTTTTTTCCCCCATAAATGTTTAACAGGCAATCCAACATAATAGAAAACATGAAAAATGCTAGAAGTGTTTATTAATGCAAATAGAACTGTGTGTTTAATAAGAGAATCTGACATTTTTGACATTCTGACATACAAGTAAGAAATTTGCTGGCTCTTGCAAACTACAAAAATTAACCAATATGATTAATGTATTCTCTTCATTTCATAAAAATGTATATTATGTACTGAATAACAATGTTATGCTATGACTTTCACAACTAAACTGTAAGTCTTGGCAAATTACAGGCATTATGTAACTCAATTACTATAAATCAAAGAGTCTTCCTTGATGTTAWGTGAAAAGATCTCCCATTTAATATTTATTTTCAACAGTAGTAAAATTAGCTATGCCCRCACTTTTTCAGTTACTCAACAATAAGTCTATCCTCAGTACTTCTACAGATAACCTGAAAATCTTTGAGTCATTGTTTCATTTGGAGCAATATGACAGGACAATACCAAATTGTGGTAATGGCCATGTATGCAAACACTTTTGAAACAATATTTTACATCTTTCTTCTTAAATGTTAAAAGATACTGCTAAATCAAGTCAGTTTTGTCCTGTTGAAGAACAAGTGAAAGTAGTGACTGGGATCTGAAATTGTGATCTATTTGTCATTAAGACGGTGGAAAAAGGGTGTTTAGAAATAAAATATAGATAAACAGACTTATCTCRTCTGGCATTACTTGCAGCAATAATCATATATCAATATGAGGGAGAAGAAAAAACTGACACAGCTGAAAAGAATAGTCTACAGAAATACAAAATAATAAAATAGAATGTACCGACCAATAAAACCAAAACATTTGCCTTCTGTGGAGCCTCCCTATTATCTAAGCATCAGGGTGAAATTTACTCTGAAGAGCTGTAGACCGTGAGATACTGAAAATTAGAAACTTTAAAAAAAATTAAAAGAAAACAAAAGGCAGACTTTTGATTTCTTTTTAAAGATTTCTATAACAATGAATAATTAAAATTTAAGACAGCCACYACACTTGAACTATGACTGGTTTAATCAATAGCACAAGATTTTTCATGCAGAATTTAGCCACACACAACATCTAAATATTGAGATCCTATGCATACTAATGTGAAACACCACAGTTTCAGCTTTATAGAAATGCAAGTATAACCACATACACCCCAAAATAATCACAGTTTTCACTAGCAATTGCTTTAGACTTGTTAACAGATGCTGCCATAATTAAAAAAAAAAATCTTTACTTCTTATATTTTGAGTGAGGTTCCTAACGTAGTTTTTCCAGTACATGCAAGTATAAAATATATACTAGCATCATTTTCTGTGTTGCCTTTATGTGTAGTCAGTCTCCTTGGCCTACCACTCTTCTAATGGCATAAATGTGGGCCTAAAAATTCATTTGTGAGAAAGAAAGCAAACCTGAAAATTCAATAACTGTGAGACTGGAAGATCTTAAAAGACAGGAGCACAGGCRGCAAGTAAGTAAGATATTTAGTGCAAAATTTTTCCAAGAACAATTAGCTTTATGACTATCATATATGTCATAATGTACTGCATAATTCTCTTTGGTAAATTTCAGCTGTCAGTACAATGATCAAAAACCAAAGTGCAGTGTACTACAGAAAAAGAACAGGAGAAAAACGATTATATCAGATAAAACAGAATTATTTGCCTTCCATAAATCATCAGCATGGCTCTTTCCTGTATTATTACATTCTTCTAGCAATACCATCATTGTGCAATTGCCAAATACTAAATGTTGTCTGCAGAGAAGATTTGGGGCCTCTATAGCTTTTCTTGATGATAACTTTTTTTGTGACAGTAAAGGTATATAAAACAGTAAAGGCTCTCTGATCACAATTATTCACAAAATAACTTATTGCTTTGTGGACCTATGAGTTTGCACAAGAAGGGAAAATGTACAATGGAAGAACTATTTGTCTGATTGTATTAGAGCATTTGGATGTGGTGTTAAGTCTCCCTTTAGCCTAAGTTTTCTCAGGAATGCATAAAATATCTGTTTTAATCTGGAAGATTTAAATTCTTAAAGCTCTGTAAGGTGATCTTTCTCTTTGATCTAATAAATATGGGAAACTGGAAAAGTCCTCTGTAATATGATTTTAATGCTCTCAACTCATCTTGCATATACATCCACTGTTTATTGTTCTTGTAATCAACTCTCTGCTAAGAGTTATTCCTCAATGTAACAGAACATGAGCAGGGTGTTTTTGTGAAAAAAGAGATCCCTAGGAATTTGAATTCTGTAGGTTTTGAGATTGTTGACTCATATGAACTTATAATTTGTATTTGTTGCTATTTAATTTTTCTTCTCCAGCCTCACCCCACAAAATGCTTTAATTTTCAAATTATGTTTGAGTTATTAGCAGGTATTCTTATTCAGTGCTCAGTTTCACTAATTCTCAGCAGGCAGCCTTAAACTTTAGCAAAGATTTATAGCATCTCTGAGAGAATTAAAGAAATCTATGCTATAGAAAACAATAGATACTAAGCATGAAAGGAGAATTTCTGAATGTACATTTACAGATTTTTTTCTCTAATTACAGATGAGGAAGTGTACGTTGACTTCGTTCAGTATATGCCTGGGATTCGTCTCTCCCGACTTTACTGAACAGTGCAAAGAGTTTCTTTATGCTAATAAGACTTTCCCAGTTGATCAGCCATTTATGAACAAGGGCCTTATCTGTGGTGTTTTATGCTTYATCTCTGATTCTGCTTCTTCTGTGTCATTTTTGGATTGTCTTGGATTTCTCCCACTTAACCAAGCCTGACACAAAATCAGGAACACAGTTTATACGTGATGGTTCTAAAGAGGGTCACTGTTTCAGTAAGTTTGTGCAGACYTGCAGATCTCTCATCATATTCATTAGCTATAAAACTAAAATAAATGTTCTGGAGCAGAAAAGAAAAAGAGAGTCTAGAACTAAACAAGAAATTGTTTGGAATGTCTAACTCCATGATCTCTTTCAGGATGAAAGTGGGATGATAAGAGAAGGCTTAAAGACCATCATTAAAGCACCACAAAAATAACTGAAATTTTTGTTGACTCATAAAAACACATGCAAATTTATTCTGTCTGTAAGTGCATGCATTCTGAAGGTGGTTTAGAGTACATTATAATGCTAATAACATTAGTGCCACCACTCCTTTTGGTACCATGGACTGTTGCGGTGGCTGAGCCTGCAGAAGGTGAGGCTGCAGTGGTAGGGCCGGCCACAAGAGTGACCGAGGAGCCAGAGGGCCCGAGTGCAGTAGGAGACTGCTGGTGGAAAGGCTCCAAGGTCTGAGGTCTCRCCCTTGGTCGTGGCGAGTAGGAAGGTCTCCCCCAGCAGACCTAGCACCATGATGTTAATTACCCCTGTTGGGTTGGCCCTGTTGGCCTGTCAATTATGTACCCTTTTATGGCTAAGTTCTAGAAATTTGCCTTGTACTCGACACCCCATTGGCCCTGTTCCTCTGTTCCTGCCCTTGCCCTTCCCTACTGGTTGTTGTACTGTAATCCCACCTTCTCTCCATCCCCTGGCCCTCATCTCATTAGTCCCTGATGCTCTCCCCGCCCCTTTTTCCCCTAGGATAAAACCCCTGGACCCTCCATTGTTCTTGGTTCTTAGTCTCTGGACCCCTTCACGGCCAGAATAAACTCTGTCTGTGGAACTCCACACTAAGGACCCCTCCTGCTCTTTACCTCTGGCTGGTGCTTAGCTATCCAGGCATTGCGTGAGTGTGTGAGTGCAACCTCTGCACCGGTGGTTTGTGTGCTTGTGAGTGCAGCTGCACCACCCAGTGACTCCTTTGAGGGACGCTTTGGGGATGGACGCGGCACCAGACCATCACACCCCTCACCGCGTCAATRGACCATGGGAATTACTTTAAAAACACCAGCTTGGTGAACATCTGGAGTAAAAAAAATTGAGGGACTCCCTTTGATTACCTTAGTTTACATCCAAGCTGCTCATAAATATGCCACTCAAGTGCCAGAAGATTCAAATCAGAATGCTGCAATCAGTACCTCTTTCTTGACTTATGTCATGTGGGGCTCCATACAGCAGCTTTCCACTTCCTATTGGTTGCTACAATCCGGCAGGAACTATCGGTGAAGAGGGCATATCATCTTTCACTCTCCGGTAGCTGGTTGTATGGCGGCGCCTTCTCAGCACGTGTCACCTGCTCCTCTTCTTCTTCAGAAGACAGTCCAAAGCTTTCACCTTCAGGCCAGTTCGTGATAATTTCCAGTATCCCAGGGGCATTAGGGTTTCCTATGCGGGCTCGCTGTATGATCAGAGTGACCCACTTGCTCCATATGGCATCAGTGGCATGATGTGTTGAAGGGACCTTCCCTTTGAACATCCAGCCCAGCATGGGTAGTCGGGGTGCCAGAAGCAGCTGTGCTTCGGTGCCAATCACTTCTGAGGCAGCTCGAACCCCTTCGTAGGCAGCAAGAATCTCCTTCTCAGTTGGGGTGTAGCTGGCCTCAGATCCCTTKTATCCCTGACTCCAGAAACCGAGAGGTCGTCCTCGGGTTTTGCCAGGTGCCTTCTGCCAGAGGCTCCAGGAAGGACCATTCTGCTGTGTTCCCCCATACGATGATGTCATCAATGTACTGGAGGTGTTCTGGAGCCTCACCCTTTTCCAGCGCAGCCTGGATCAGTCCGTGGCAGATGGTGAGACTGTGCTTCCACCCCTGGGGCAGTCGGTTCCAGGTGTATTGCACACCCCTCCAGGTGAAAGCGAACTGTGGCCTGCACTCTGCTGCCAATGGAATTGAGAAAAACACATTGRCAATGTCAATGGTCGCATACCACTTTGCTGCCTTGGACTCCAGCTCATACTGGAGCTCCAGCATGTCCGGCACGGCAACAATCAGTGGTGGCGTGACTTCATTCAGGCCATGGTAGTCCACAGTCAGTCTCCACTCTCCGCTGGACTTGCGCACTGGCCATATTGGGCTGTTAAAGGGTGAACGGGTCTTGCTCACCACCCCTTGGCTCTCCAAATCGCAAATCATCTTATGGATGGGAATCACAGAGTCTTGGTCAGTGTGGTATTGCCGTCGATGCACTGTTGCTGTGGCGATTGGGATTCGTTGCTGTTCAACCTTCAGCAGTCCCACAACAGCAGGGTCATCCGAGAGACCAGGCAAGGTATTCAGTTGTCTGGTTTCCTCCTTTTCYACAGCAGCTATTCCAAAGGCCCAGCGATATCGTTTTGGGTGTTTGAAATACCCACTCCTCAGATAGTCTATGCCGAGGATGCACGGGGCTTCCGGACCGGTCACGATGGGGTGTTTCTGCCACTCCTTCCCAGTCAGGCTCACTTCAGCTTCCACTACAGTCAGCTGTTGGGAGCCTCCTGTCACCCCAGAAATGGACATAGATTCTGTTCCTACATACCTTGATGGAATCAGAGTGCATTGATCGCCAGTGTCAACTAAGGCTCTGTACCATTGTGGATCTGATGTGCCAGGCCATCGGATCCACACAGTCCAATAGATCCGATTGTCCCTCTCCTCTACCTGGCTAGAGGCAGGGCCCCTCTAATTCTGGTCGTGGTGCACATTGTCTTTGGGTGAATATGATCTTGAAGTTCCTTCCAGAGGATCAGTCATATCATCACTCCTATAATGCCTGGGGTCTTGTACATGACGGACTGGAGCAACATTTACTCTGGATGAGCTTCTCGTAGTATTTCCTTTTTTTAATTCATGTACCCGGGCTGCTAAGGATGAGGTTGGTTTTCTGTCCCACTTCCTCATATCTTCTCCATGCTCCTTGAGGAAGAACCAGAGGTTACCTCTCGGAGTGTATTTGCTTCCTTTGGCTGGAGGATGCCTGCTCTGGATAGGAGAGACTCTAGTGGGTGCTGGGGAGAAGTGGGAAATTCCCTTTAGCTCCTTCCTGAGCTTCTCTTCAATTTTCTTCTCCAGGCTCTGGGCGTGCTCGGCCAGCTTGGTTTCCACAGACGAAACGTGGCTGCGTAACGGGGCAGTGACAGTGTCCTCATAGATTCTCAGTTTGTTGACCAGTGCGCCCACCTTTTCCTCTCCTTTCCTCCATTACAGCATCACTAAGTACCGGGAGTAGATCTCAGGTCCCAGCCGTGCCAACTTTAACCACATCTGCGATGTGCAGTGGACACTGTCTCTTGGGGCTCTTGGGGAATCTTTCATCTTCTGAAAAGATGATCTCCAGTACTGCTAATTCCCTCAGGCACCGGACACCTTGCTCCATCGTGTGCCACTTGCCTTGTTGCACGTGGAGGTCTTCCTTGCACAGGTATCTTTCCTTGACGCTTGCCAGCAGTTGCCGCCAGAGGCTGAGAGTCTCCTGGGCTCTCCCAACTCCCTGGTCAATGACTGGATCCCGGGACAGGGATCCCAGTTGCCTGGCCTCACAGCCGTCCAGGATGGTGTCATTGGCTGCGGCGTCCCAGATGCGGAGCAGCCAGGTCAATATGGATTCATTTGCCTGGCGAGTGAACTCCCTCCACAGCTCTCACAGCTCACCCAGGGATAGAGACCGAATGACAATCTCTGGTTCCGTCTCTTCCACTGGGTGGGAAGGTCCTGCCGACTCCTCATCAGGCACTGTGCAGATTGATTTGCTCTTGCACTTTCACTTCTGGACAGGAGCGACTGCTACCGGCTTAGGGTGGCCTTCTGGTTCAGTGCCAGTTTGTGTGGATGTGATGGCTGTTGCTGTGTTCTCTTTTTCCCGTGGTTCAGTTACGTTTTGTGAGGAGATGGTGCCTGTTGACTCAGCTATTTCCTCCTCCTGAGGGTGCTGTACCACACCAAGCATTGACCATGGTGTAGACAGTGCAGGCTGTACAGAGAAGACAAAACAGAACTAGAAACAAGATTATTAAGTCCTTAACATCCAGGGGGAACTCGATATTTTCAAAAACTGCAGTGTCAGGCTGAAAAAAACCATTCTCTCTCCTTCCCCACACAGGCTGGGTGTGATTATTAATGAGGCTCCAGAGGTAGGAGCCCAGACTAGGACAGGCAAACAGAACTGAGTATGTATTCCGGATAAGGTTCATTGTTTCCGAAGTTATCATGGAGTAAGCATAATAAATCAGGAAAGCAATTTTGGTTCGATCCTCTGATCTCAAAAGCAGCAGTACAGTAGGCAGATAGTTCCCTGTGTGTGGAAAAATATATAGAGCCGGGTACAAAATCCAGATAAACATTTTGAGTATCATGGTGACTAAGTTGTTTCTGTAATGCAAAACTGTAATTCTGACTTTACTCTCGTGCCCCAATGTTGAGTCACYAAATTATGTGCTGGTTTGGCTGTAAACCAGCAGGGGAAATTAACCCCACACAAAATACCTTGAGAGATTTTAGGTCAAAATTACAATTTTAATAAAAAAGGTTAAAATAAATGCAGTAATACAGAAACACCAGCTTAAACAAACTGACAGAGTCACAGTACAATCTGACACCCTGTTGACCAGGGTGGTAGCTGTGTATTCCAGTTAGGCACTGGTTCTGCAGAAAGGCCTGGTAGTCCAGTCCCCATAGTGGAATGGAGTAGCTGAGTCCAATTCCGAGGAGTGGAGTCCAGTCACGTTGAGAGTCCTGTCGAGAGTAGAGTCCTGTCGAGTCGAGGGTATCTTCTCCCATCCAAAACGCTTGTTTTATGCTGTGTTTCTTGGCTGGCATCTCCCCCAGGGGCGGGGACTCTCACAATGGAAGAGGATCGTCTCGATGTTCTATTGGTTGCTTCGGTAATGAGCTTGGATGAGCCCTAGGGTCCTCCAAGATGGTCCCCAGGGTTCTCAGAGATGATCCTGGGTTCGGGCTATTAGTCAGGCTGGGTGGTGCTAATGGGCCATTAGCTGAGATCAGATAATCAGCTGGTGGTGCTAATGGGCCATTACCTGAGATCAGATAACCAGGGTAGGTGGTGCTTGCTGTCGGTTGGAGTGCTTACCTCAGTTGAGATAAGGAGTCCCAGGTGTGTAATTATGAAATTTATCCAGCTTTTGTGGGTGGTAATAGAATATATAACTAACCCAGGAGAGAATCCTTGGAATTCTACAGGAAAACACAATCCTTTCCATATAAATGGCATTAGGAATATCGGCCATTTCAATCATAACAGCAGATGAAAGAAGGAAACAAGCATCTTTAATGATTTTCATGCTGCTGTGGAAAAAGTATAAGAGAGAAAGATGGCCTGGAGACAGTGATATCAGTGCTCTGTGATGGACAAATTTTGAACTACACAGTACAGGTTAGACTTTGATTCCTTTATGTACTGTTAAAAAACGTACATCTATACAAATCCTTCATGCTACTAATCACTTATAGTCTGAGCTGTGTAAAATGGGTCCTTTTATTTCACCATGGTTTTTTCTGTCATATCTTAAGAATCCTCATCTCTCTTCCAGTGAAGCTGTGCTATCAACTGATATGTGGTAAAGGCAAGCACTTATTTTAGAGAAAATAGGATAGATGAAAGCACTGAAATGCTATGGTGATGAACAGCATGAAGGAATCTACGGATATAATAAAGTATAAATAAGATTAGATAACAACATGAAGGAATTAAGAAAGTATCTGTTTACAAGGTTTATTATACATACACAGGAAAAATAGTGTCTCTTCTGAAAGCAAGTTGTCTCACTTTACAACGACCAAATAGATGCATAACTATTCTATTTTTTATAGAAATATTATAACCGTGAATTTCCCTTAACTGAAGGCTAAGGATAGGTGAGTAGTGCATAACAGTTTAAAGAATTTATCTTCTGCAAGAAAAGGCAGAGTTTTTTTCAATACAGCAGTTGTAATTTACATAAAATTCTTATACAAATCACTATTACTTTTTTGTCTGCTCATTTCACATTAGGGATTTCTGCCAGAAAATTAGGTCAAATTATTTAAGATCAGTTCTCATGTGCTGCCTGAGGCTCACAGCTAAAAAAATATGGAATCATAATTGCTACTTTTACATTGAAACAGGTTTTTTTGAGAAATAAAAAATGGAAACCAAAAAGTTTATCTGTTTGTATTTTATATATTGCAGTAAACTTTAATAACTAATTACTACGCCTTGCCCCTTGGAACAGCTGAAGGCAGCCATACTTTCTCACTCAAGAACAGATACACCATATGCTAGTCTGCTTTTTGTAATAGAGGGACAGGAAGGGCTGAAAATACATGGGTATATGAATGCAATATTGAAGGTCTGTCAGGTTAGAAACCAATCAGTTCAATTATCTCTGTGGTGGTGCATTTTTAACTATTCCCATGGTATTTCTTCTTGGCGGATTGTTGTCTAGGATTTACAGATCAGAAAGCATGAGTCTTTCTTGCTAGAAAGAGCTGGACTGAGTCCACAGCTTGGCTGTAGTATGTGATCTGCCTCATTTCTGCACTGACAGAGTTCTTTTAAGCCATTCAAGTTTTTATCTGCACAGCTGCTGCTTCACTTATTAGCATTCTACAAAGAAGCTCATTCTGGCATAGTTTACTCCAGGACTGCTCTCAAAGGCAATCTGGATGAAACTTCATACTGCACACTCCTCCTTTATTCCAGTTGACTCTGTACYTTCACGTGACCACATGCACCTATCAGGGCATGTACCACATACATTTCATCTCGTGCTACAAAAATACTTCTCTAGTAAGCTGAAACATACATCATGATTTCATAAACCAAAAAAATCATCATCTTGTTTTTAGTTGCAATCATTTTCAGTCAACACTCTATGTTCCATTTCTAAATACTAAACTTCCCAGTCTTTCATAGTACTTCCCTGCACTTTGTTTGTCTTTCTTCTATCAGTATTCATTAGCAGAAAAAAAAAAAAGTTTCTCTATTGCATAGCTCTCACTGCTACCTCTAGATATTTCATTTTTCTTTTGACTCTTTCTCCCAGCAGTAATAAAACGGATCACTTTGAATGCTGGACAATATCCCCATCATAAATGAGGTATTCATTTGAAATTCACATTTAAAAGTCATCATTTTGTTGGCAAGTTAAGATCATTGCAGTTTTTCAAAAAGAATATATTTACTTTTAGTAGTATATTTGTTTTGAAATACATTGTGCCGTGCTAGACATTTGTGCTAGCATTGTCAGCTAGACATTTATATTGCTCAGTGTTAGATCAGCAACACAAGCTTTTAGTCCAAAAAAGAAATTCTAATATTCTTAATGATCCTAAATAATTAATTGTGCATTGGGGGAAAAAAAATTAAAAAAAATCTGTACACAAAATATTATTTTTATGTATAGCCATGTATTTTAAAACTATGTTTTATTAGCTGTAATTAATGCTAATGACACATGACAGAAAATGCATTCCTGCTATGCTGGAACAAGTTTGTAGAGTAGATGCATATATATATATACTCAATTTTAAAACTTGCTCTAAAATTTCTACTCTGTAAGTTACCATGTTAAGGAAACTTTCCTGTCCAACCATGCAGAAGCCACTCTGGCAGTCACACCCCTCACCACCTGAACTGGGACCAAAGCCCCTCGACAGCTACACACACCATAGTCACACATTCAGACCAGGTGTCCTTACCAGCTCGACCCCAGCTTGACTCCCATGGCAGAGTCTCAGATGTCCAGATCCTTAAAATAATTTAATTATGATGAAATAACTAAATAATCAGATAACAGCTCAAGCTGGGTGCCTGTGAGGAGGGACCCAGAACAAAGGAACTGGAGTTTAATACCCCCTTGCGGGTCTAAGCGCGGGAAAGGCTGAGGTCATCGGCTCCTGCTGTGCCTCTGAGTGTCTGGTTCCCTGGCTGTGCCACAGGTCCCTGGATCCTTTTATGCAAAGGGTCAGCAGTTCCCGGCCTCTTTTCTGGGGGTCCTGCCAACCAGAGCTCAACCTGCAGCACTTGCACTGCAGCTGCACACCGAGATGCCAGCCCTGAGTGTATTGCTCAGCAACCATGTGTACTAATCTTCCTCTAGTTCTCTGTCCAAATATGCATTCGCTTAATGGTTTATGGATTAAAACAAAATAGAAAAAAAAAAAAAACAACAACCAAAAAAGAAGCCTTGTTTTGGGCTTTAATTTCTAACCCACAGAGAAAATGTTCTTCTAATATCTCTGAAACCATAGCTTTCAATTTTTTATCTCATCAGCCAAAGAGTTCTAAGTTCTAAACCTTCCACTAGTAAGGGAAATGAAAACCTTACTCATAAAGTACCATGCAGACTTCATCTGGTGAAAATCAATAGTCAAAATAAACTTACTTAAGAGTACATCACTGTCTATATAAGTAGATTGCGTGCATGCAATCTTCTTTCACAGATTTTTCTGTTTTATGAACCTATTTGTATTTTCGTCGTCAGTGACATCCTGTAGCTACAAGTTTCATGATTCAGCTGATTTGTGTAAAAAATACTGCCTTTTGTTTTCCTTAACATCTGGTTCCTAGGAAGATCTTTTGATGTGCTTATGCACATCTTCCAATCCCCTCAGGATTTTATTGACTAGCTACTTCCAGTTACCTCTTTTTCTAGCTATATAGACTATGTTTGCACAAAGAAAACCCTACTCCATATCTTTTATTATTCTCTTTACCATAGCCTATTTTTTATCTATTCTGCTGAGACTAGAAGGAGAAACAGAACTGCAAAGTGTTTACCCATTTCTCTAAATATGTTCTTATATTATTATTTATTCCTTTCCTAGTCATTCAAAATACTATATTCTTTTTTTTTCTGAGCACTTCTTAGAATGGGTCTGATATTTTTGTAGAATTATCTACAATGAGTCTGGAATTTTCTTCCTGAATGGTAATAAATTATTTAGGTTCTCTCATTGTTTATATGCATAGATCTTATTCTATCTGCTCATTATTTTACATTTATCACCACTCAATTTCATCTTTTACTGCTCTTTCAGTCTTGTAAACTTGTTCAAGTTTTCACTGCCAGATTTTGCCTTTACTACTCTGAATAATTTAATGCTACCAGAAAACTTTGTCACCTCACTACTCACCTCTTTTCCAGAAAGCTCATGAATATGTGCAATATATGAGCATGTGAGAAAATGCAACGTGCAATGAATTTACAAAAGTTTCTAGCTCTGGCTTCCCCTGTTTTTCCTCTTTTTTCCACACCACTGCAGCCACTTCATCATCCAAAGGCTATATAGGATTACAGAGAGACAAAAGATAATTGTTAATCAATTTAGGGATGGAAGAACAGTGCTAAACCCAGAATGAATACACGTAATAAGTTTTCCAGCTTTTCTGGTGGAAATAGTTGTTCCTTAAAGGTAGGATCATGTGGGGCCAGTAGCCCAGAAAAACCCTAGGTGAATGACTGCTCTTTCCTTTAATATTCCGGTGTGTTTTTTTACAGAATGAATTTTGTTTCTTTCTATGCCTTTTCTACTAATATAATATGTGAAAATTATGCTTTCATTTCCATATTTCCAGTGCTAAAGCACTGCCTGAGAGAGGTGAAGTGTGCTAGTATCCACAAAGTTTTGCTTTTTCTTTTTTGTTTTTACATTGTTGATTGCAGGTTTGGGGAAATTACCAGAGCCTCAAAAGACTGTACCAATGTCAGTGTGATTGTTCCTAAACTGAGCATCATGAAGTAAATGTCAGCGGATAAGAAAGGAGTCCCTGCAAACAATAAAACCCAGTGAAATGTTAATTGGAAATACATGCAGGACACCTTAAGGTAGAGAGAGGAAAAGTGTTTAGAACCTGTTGCAAATATAGTCTCATTTCAGATACCTTTAAGAACAAAATACTACTTTAAAAGGGTATGCTGTTACTAGAAAGCTAGTTGAAAGCATGTTCTGGGGTTAGGTACATGTACCTATTTTAAGTTATGGGCTTGGCTTGTTGTTCTATTCTAGTTCTTTTCTTGGTTTGTTATTGCACAGCTTTTTAATTGATTGTAGTGTGTAACCAGTTTTATTGCCTGTGCAGAAACATACTTCTAGAAGCAAAGCAAATACACGAGGGAATAATAACTTTTATTTCTATTTTTGAGGAAGAGAAAAAAATTATTGGTTACTGCGCTTGCCTGATGTAATGACAATTCAAGGTGGTATTAATCTACAGAGAATCTTTCAATCTGGAATTTTATATASACTTTTATGTAGTTTATTACTGAAAGGAACTTATGAAGCAATTGACTTAAAATTTTCTATTTCTATCTCCAGCTTAGTTAAGATCATGTGTTGTAATTTCTCAGATATTTTTCTTGCTACATTCCCAAACCTCACTCTTTAGCTTGCACTTAATAACGAAACAAAGAAAGGTTTCCTGAGTAACAGTGTTCTACTTGACCGAAGGCAGGTGAGAGGCAGAGGAAGAGCTACCTCCTTTTCAAAACTGGGAATTGGTTATGGTGAGAAGACAACTGTACATTAAGTGATTTATTCATGTGCTAGTTTTGCCTGTGGTAGTCCACTTCCTTCACAGTGGATAGTATGAGGGTCTCTTTTGATTTTGTGCCGAAAACTGTGTTGATAATACAGAGATGTTTTCATTATTGCTGAGTACTTATACAGAGTCAAGGCCTTTCCTGCTTCTTGTACTGCTCCAACAATGAGGAAGCACAATAAGTTTGGAGATGACACAACAAGGACAGCTGAACCAAACTTCTCAAAGGGATATTCCATACCATATGATATCATACTCAGTATATAAAGTGAGGGGAGGAAGGAGGAAGGGGAGACTTTCAGAGTGATGGCATTTATCTGTCTAAGTCACAATCACACACAGGGCCCTGCTCTCCTGGAGATGACTGAACACCTGCCTGCCCATGGGAAGTGGTGAATGAATTCCTTGTTTTGCAGCGCTTGTGTGCATGGTCACTGCTTTACTTATTAAACTGCCTTTATCTCAACCCATGATTTTTTAGCTTTTATTTTTTCAATTCTCTCCTCAGTCCCACTGGTGGGGGAGTGAGAGTGTGGCTGAATGGTACTTAGTTGCTGGCTGGTATTAAACCATTCTAAATAAATGACGATTCATTTATTTAGAACAACAGTTATATAATGAGCAAACAGCCATTGCTTTACCTGTCTTGGCTTTAGCTTAGCTTTCTATGATTGCTGTAATGTCTGTTGTTACAATCACTTTGATACAATGTTTAAAGTGACAGATTATCCAGTAGTTATCATTTGTAGGCTGAACTGTGTGTAACATTAGACTGAAGATAAGTGTATAGCTATGCAGATGGGGAATGATAGCAAAGATCTGGACAGTGTGRGCACAGGATGAAAGCAGAGGCTTCAGGCCATCAGGCTTTAGGCATACTTTCAGCAAACAGTTTCTAATGATCAGAGGAATGTAATTTTGGAAGCCTAGTAAAAATTGATTTTAAGGAAAACAAAAAAGAACAGTAATACAATATACGTAAACTACACTATACGTAGTGTATACGTATACGAAAAAAATTAATGTGGTATAAAAAACATAAAAATAGAACCAAGCAGATCCTAGTGTGAATGAAAAGAACATAACAGTGTCATGGTTCTGGTGACAGTTTTGGGATGTTGATCTTAAAGCCATGCTACCTGCTTCTTGGAAGACTGGCACCATCAACCTTAGGACCTACAGAAGTACTGGGAGAGTGACCATACCCCAAAGATACTATTAAGTATCTAAAAAGTTTTYGTATATCAACATTTAATGTTTTATTAAAGCTACTTTTTTCTTGCAATAATTACCCAATTTGGTTACTGCCATTGCAAATCAAGTGATATTTTTTAATAGCTTAGCTATCCTTTCACTAGCCTAATAACAAGTTATTGCCTTAAATACGAAGAGAGTTTCCTTAGCCCACAGAAGCTGCAGGATGTGATAGACCAATGAGACCTTCTAGAWATCATCTATCATATGGCTATTATTGCCTGCACCAGATACTTTTCCAATGGACTTTTAGCAGTTCCATTGACTATATCGGCAAAAAAGATATGAAGGAGCTTGTTACAAAAATCCGAAAATGTCACTGCCAGTTATCTGTTGAGGACCATGATGGTCTGAAGAAGAGTTCTGACTTGCACCAATGGATAAAAATTTTCACTATCACCTTGTTGGAACCCTGAGATTAAATAATTATAACCTTTCAGTATTGACATGTGATGAGTTTCAAAAGCACACGGTATTTGATCTGAAGCCTTGGGAAAGACTTCCCTTATCTGATGATAACACTAAGATTACTACTGTGTAATTAAAAAGCAACTTGTTATATCACTAGGTGAAATATGCAGAGATGTAGAAAACTCAGTTTATGACTTTGTAACAAGATGGAGGATTTTGGATATGAGTTTTTGCTTCTTCTTTCTTCCTTCTTCTTCACAAATCTGGATAGTTTAATCATTGGTACAGAAAGCCCGCAATGCGGACGCTAAATGAACAGTCACTGGATTATAAGTAAAAACATGTTAGTTGGCAGTCTATAATTGGATAAATTAAGCTTTAAATAACCTTGGAACTCACGGCTCCAGGCCATTTTCCACCTTGTCACCTTGAGCTCCTTTTGTACTGCTATGCTATAGATAAGAAATTAATAAACAATCCAACTAGAAGAACATCTCAGCATCTCCTGCGTCTAACTCCAAACTCTGAGCAAAGAACTCTCGAAATAGTAAAAGAAGAAACAGAAACGGTGTTATCACATCACCTCTTCAATTTTTTATTTTTATTTTTAAGGAAAGGCTCTTAAAAACTATTAGGAATGAGTGAGGTAAAATTCATGCTTTGGAGAACAGACAAAGTGGCTGACTCTTATGAGATGATACTCTCATTGCAGGTCAAGAATAGAACCTAATGAGAAGTCAGGCAGTGGAAGGTGTCAGAGACAGGATGTAGTCTGTTTCAAGACATCTTGAGGTGCTTGGAATTGTGGAGAAGGGGGCGGGTTGGGCTCCATCTTGGTGGGGCAGCGCCCTGCTCCCATACCCCTGCCCCAGCTCTGCTGTACCTGTCCATCAAGAGACACTGGAGACAGACCCTTGGTGTCACCATACCCACCCCTGAGTGGCTGAGACATGAGAGGTCCCACCTGGAGGGGCAGGCCTGGGGGCGGGGCCAAGGATTTAAGAAGCCTCACCCTGGGGTGCTTGGTCCTTTTTCTCAGCTACCTCCATGTGGGAGAAGTTCACTGCTGGAACCCTAGGTAGGGTAGCTATGCCTGTTTTTCTATATCTGCCCTATCTTCCTGTTTTCCTCCCTTTCTTCTTTTTCTAACTTTCTTCTCAGGGAACATAATATCGGATGGGCTGTAAGGTTTTCTATGTTTAATGGGCTAARTTTATGYYGAGAWAAGTGATRTTGTSTACCCTTTRYTCTTTTGCCAATGTCCCCTAATTTTCTGTAGTTCTGCCAGTAAACTTTTGTGTGTTATTTTTACGTCTTGGGAAAATTTTGGTTGAATTGTCTCTTTGTGCCTACCCAGAGAAGAGAATCTTGTTTCAGTCCCAGGTTTTTGGGTAACCTGGGGTGTAACAGAATGAGAGCAGGGACATATTCCTGATTTAATGGTAGATTCTCATTCTTCCATCCAGTTCTTCTGTGAACAACTGCAAGAAATCGAGGCCTGCTGGGGCCAAATTCCAGCTCTTGGTTATTTTTCAGTGTAAGACAATGCTATGCCTTATTTGGAACACAAGCCATAGAAACAGATTTCTCTTATTTGCTTGCAGTCAACAGCATCAAATGGCAGTTGGAAAAAAAACATCTGTGTCCTGGCTGAATGCACTCATATTTTTGATGTGTTCCTACCATAAAGATGTGTTACATATTCTGCATTTTTGAATTTTTTTTCTGTTTTCATCTAAATTCTGTCCAGCTGGTTTCCCCAAAGGAGGTAATAGGCATTCAATGGAAGATATCTGTTCCAGAGTCATGTTTAATTTTTACAACAGTTAACTGTTGGATGGACATTCACTGTTTCCTACAGGTCAAATACGTAATGGATTTTAAGCTCGGGAAGTATTAAAATTTATATAGACCTTAGCAGGAGACCAGTTTGAGCAAGCTAAAGGTTTTAAGCTCAAGATATTAATATATTATCCTGTTTGTCGTGGTTTAGGAATGGTACTCCCATACTCACTGCCCCTGCCAAGTCTCTCCAAAAGCACATGCTGCTCTCTCTCACTCCCCTTTCCCCTCACTCCCCTTTCCCCTCGCTCCTCTTTCCTCCTGTAGTGGGATGGAGTTGAGACAAACAGCAAAGATCTTGGGTTGAGATAAGGAAAAGTTATTGGAAACAGAAATAACATAAGAAAATAAACAGTAACAGCAACAAATTAATGACAAAAGGTGTAAGAAAATAAATTATTCACAAGGACAAACGTCTCCTGATAACACACACTCCACCATGTTTTCTCRACTGGAAGGAATGCCTTCTCCTAGGAAGAGAGAGAACCCCTTCCCCCTGTGCCTGGCAGTGATGTGAGGTGTTACAGAATAACTTATTAACCCTGTCCTAGCTGGAACCAGGACATTATTCTAATAAGAAGAATTTTATTTTTATATAGTAGATATCTGAATAACAGTGTTTGTCAAAACAAGGCATGACCATGATTTAAACATGCCACTAATTTTTATGAAGCTTTAAAACTTTACTTCAGTATGAAGTATGACAGCTTTTGTAGAACTGATGGGGAAGAAAAGAAGAAAAAGAAAAATTTTAAAGATCCTTGTGTACTTGCCAGACTCAACATCAGAGGGTAATATTTTCATCCTGAGCCGTAGATTGACTGTTGGAATGATGATCTTAGAATGAGCTCTTGGATTGAGCTCTTTTCCAACATAAATGTTTCTGCGAGACTATGGCAGATGGACTCCAGTGATGGTGACTGGGAAAGGTTGTGGAGGGCACAGCAAGAGGATCAACACTGAGATGTTTCTTAGTCAGAAATACATTACCTTATGGAATCAGTAATCAAGATTTAATTTAACTGTAATCCTCATTACTACTGTCTATGTACCACTTTTATATATTAGTTTGTCTCTTTGTTCTCTGTTGTACTAAGGAAACATGTGAAGGACATCCAAAAAGGAGATATTAAATTAATCTCATCTATCAAAAGCTCAATGAGCTGTTCCAGGCCTCGCTGCTTGGAATTAAAGTTCTTCACCTGATTTCTGCAGCACTCTACATCCTGTGCACTCTTCTTTCATGGAGAAAAGAAAGAAATAAATTTATTTTCTTTTATTACCTCTTCAACTTATTAAAAGAAACATGAGGAAACTCTAAGTCACACTGTGACACGAATGAGGAAGAAATTGTCTGAAAAGAATTCACTTGTAGTGAAATAAACTCACATCAGATGAATTAAAAACCCTAATGGTATTTCATGGTGTTTATAAGGATTTATATTCTATTGCTAGCAAAGAGCAAATCAAGCTATGGTACAAAAAATTTGCATACAGAAACTGCTCAGAAAAGACAATTTACTTTACGCTACCCACCACTTTCTAATATCCCACTCTTTGTTCACAGTAAAAACTTTTATTACACTTTGTGAATCTTGTCTTCTCAGTGATGTATTCTCATCTGGAATAAAGACTTGGTGGTAGAGAAGTGCCACAATCTGGGAAGTGTTTGCCAAGTCTGAATTAGATCTTCTCATTCTAACAAAATTCTACAGTTTCTTAATCTTTGCAATGTACCAATGGACAGAGAACTTTCATGTCTGTGTCATTTGTTAGAACAGCACTGTAGGAATGATAGAAAATTCACAGAGGATTTAAATTTCTGAATTGTGCCCCAATAAAATTCTGCCATCAGAGTAACARGGACAGAGGAGGAAGCTGCTTAAAAAGAACTCACTTATAATGAAATGGCACTTAAATAAAAGTCTTAATTTTTTCACCATTTTTCTAAGGTATTATATTATTTTGATTGCAATGAACAGCTCAGCTACAGTATAGTCTTATCACTGTTAGAAACTGATATATAACATTAAAATTTAATGGAATGTTCCTATACATACAATTGAYATGTAAAATATACAAAATCCTATTTATCCAAAGATAAGAATATTAATTTATTACATCAAAAGGTGCTGGAAGAAAACCATAGAAACTAAAACAGATAAAAGTGCTATATGTACCCGATAAAACTTTCTTAGTAATTTTAATGCAGTATCAGTAACCACAATTTCTTCACCTTCAGTTACTAAGGAGAAATTAAAAACCCATAACAAAAATCAAGTTTCTTTGCTTTTCCAGAAAAGTACTTGTTGCTGTAAATAACAGAAATGCATATTTTATTAGAACAGTTATTATATTAAAGTCTTTAAAACAGACACATTTAAGATATAAAGTATTCAGAGAATTGTGTATTCCAAAAATATAGTATCCAATGCTAGATTACTTTGCTAATATTTAGGAAGATGTTTCTTTTGCTCAGAGGCTCTATGTATAGCCTTGAAAGCCATGAAGAACAAGGTACAAGATTGCAACATTACTGAGGCTGTGGGAAATAAAAGTCCCTTTGTTTATGCAGCTGACAGGTTTTGACTCCTGTACAAGTAGATGTTCCCCCGTCTATGCCCTGAAAATGTTGCAGGAGATGAACAACGAAGATGTGGATCCTGGAAACAAAGAGTGTGTTGGGACCAGGGAACATCCATGGTGTTTTTTCCCCCAACCTGAACTTGATAGTATAAAGCTGGGCCAGAGAGTAAGGGAGTATATCCAGGGGAGTAACAGCTTCCTGCTGCAACAATCTGAGCACATGACACATGCTTTCATCTGGCCTTTTGGATAAACATTAGTGGTGGAGATAATATTTGTAAAGATAACGATTTCAGAGGAAAATATTTCAGCAAATAAACCCGCAATGTATATACAGAGCAGATAAGAGTAAACTTTCCTAAAGGCAAGGAGAATTCACAAAACAAATGGCATGTAAAATTTAATCTAGTATTTGATTTTTAAAATTAGCTTTCTAGACAGTGCATCTGATACTTACATTCTCACAGACATTGTTAGGTTTCCCTCTTTCACATGTAAATCCTCTCTAGCCCCATTATAGTGTCCTAAAAATTTAGGAAGCGAAACTACTGGTTACTTATTATCTGTTTCAGTCTCACACAACAGAGCACAGATCCCATCAACATTCATGCAATCAGTGTGGTTATAACCAACTTTATGCAGTGCTGTTTGCCTTTGTCATGGTTAAAATTGAGGTAATTGTTTTTCTTTCTTCTCTCTGTTGAATTGGACACAAAGGCAATGATTCTAAAATATACCCAACTTCTAAAATATTATGCCAGCATGTGTGAAGAACTCTTTAATACTTAGTCCCTTGTCTCAGATCTGTATTTGTGTATTGGTTTGAAGACTGTGATTAGTTTAAATGTTTTAGGGAGAAAGTCTGTCATAATCTAATTTGTCCCATTAGTCACTTGGTCTAGCATTTTCACAAGCACTGTTTCCTCACATTTGTGAAAATTTGGTTGACTTTTGAGAATTGAGAATTGCAGCCTGCTTCATTAGACTGAAAATAAAATGACCGTAAAGCAAACCATTTATTTTTTTGGCTTTGGAGATACATCTATATATACTCAAATATTTGCAGAGTTGTCACTGTCTAACCCAATATAAAAGACACAAAAAGCAAAGGAAATTGGGAATGGGTTAAAACTGCACATAAGCTTGAACTATCAGATTTCTGCAACTTGTGTTGAATTTAAAATGTCATTACACAACACTGTTTAAATTGTACCTTTAATATCTGAAGGTGGAAAACTGTAATATCTTTGAAAAAAAGTTTGCCAAGGAGCAAGCATTCAATGACATACAGCAAAATTCCTATATTAACTTTAATAAAGCTCTCAATAGGAGCAAAAGCTTTTGCAGATTTAAAAAACAGATAGTGTGTTTCCAACTGCTGGGGGTTTTTTTTAATTTCTTTTTTTTCAGGCTCTTGCAAGTTTGTTATTTAACACTTGGATTCATATTCACAGAATGTGAAGATCCTATAAAACCAGTCTGAGATTAAAATGTGTGCAAATCCTAATCCCCAAGCCCCCAATCAAAATTCTCCAAACTTTACAAACCACAGTACCTATGAACCAGCCAATGGCTAGACATCACACTCTTAAGTTTTGAAAATCCTCAACATTTCTATCATGTTTTCATGTATCTACCAATTCAGATCAGACATGTATTTGTGATTTACTCTGTAGTCCTCATTATTCTACAGTTTAAAATGATCCAAGCACAACCCCACGTAATTCAGTGGCCAGCCTAGTTCTGAATGCAAGCAGTATGTTGAACATAACTGAAGCCAAAATCTCAAAATTATGCACCTGTCACATCACAACATTCCAACTGTAATTTGTGTTGAAACACTAGTATTTAATTCCAAGGATTACTGAGGCTGGTGTGTGTGCCGTGTGAGCACAGGGAATAGAGACGCCTTGGGAATACACAGCTACTCAAGAAGCTGTTCTAGGAAGAGAACTACTGTGTCAAAAAAAAAGTCCAATGGCTGAATTCATCCTTCCTAGAACTCACCCTTCCTAAAGACTATAAGGCAATACAAAAAGAAAACTCAATTCTCGGTGAAAAGAAAGGTCAGAGAAAAACAGACAAATTAGAGTGAATAAGAGATTCTGATCAGCAAGGAATGGATGTTGCTTGAGAAAGAATGGAAAAGGGGAGATACCAGGGCAATGAAAATGTTATTATAGAGCTGGAAACTGCTTCATCCAGAAGTGAAAAAGAAAACCATGGGTTCCTGATGGAGAACCTGGCATTCTCTGTTCTATAGTATGATTTGAGCTGGGGTCACAGAGAAGAGTAGCAACAGTGTTGGGTGATAATCTTTGTTTCTGAAGAAAGTTAACACTAGTTATGATCAGAGCTAGTCTGAATACAAAAAAGAATTAAAAATCAATATATTTCAGTACTTCATTGTAAAAGTAGGGAGATTGATACCAACAGAAGGAAAACTCATTTCTTCTATTTCATTTTTCTTATTTCTGCTCTTTCATCATAATTTTCTTAAAATGATAAAAGAAGAAAAGGACAAAGGAAAGCTTTTAAAGGGTAAATGTGATTAGAAAAGAAAGAGGAGTATTTCTAAGGAGAAACACATCTCCCAAAGTCAGAAGAACATGCTAAACATGGAAATCTATTTCTTTCTAAACCAACGGATGGAATAACAATAACTTAAAAATTTTCATATTTTCCTCCTTTCTTAATCATACTTAATCTGAAACTCTCTTTAGATTTATAACATTTTCTAGATATTCTTTCCTCCCTTTGTGTTTGTCTTGAGCTGACCTGGCCTCTATTTTTTGGTGAAGGTATTGTCCGTTAACATGGCAGAAAGTCTCCCCTGTTGCCCATTTGTGAGATTGCACATGCTAGAGGATGTGTCTGGCATCTTTCAGTCACGTGATGTTCACGCATTCAGATTAGGCACTACAGTTTTGTCACACATCTGTTACTGCACAGCTCTTCAGGACAGCTGTGTGGAAACAATTCTGTCTGCCACAGGCTGTGCTAACTCTTCTAAGAAAGAGCAGTCATATTAACATGAAGCTGGGAGGATGAAGGAAATACAGAATAAAAACTATCAGCAAAATTCAGGGCTCAATAGCAACAGAAATACAAGTCACGCAAATAAGGCATTTTTTAACTCTTTATGCAAAAAAGTCTTGTGATTTATCTAATTCATATAATAGTTTGTTGAATTTCTCTAAGGAATTCAGTAAAATACATTCTAAAGGTGGAAGTTTTAGTCAACTCTGGGCTGCCTCTGTCTCCAGTACTGTGCTTTATACTGTTCTGGTGTCTTTGAACATTTCAAAAGGAAAATCTGGAAATTTGTCTGTTTCATTTAGTAACCATTCTATACTTTTGAATACTTATGATTAAGTGTTTATCATGGAAGTCATGCTAGGGCACTTGAAAAATAATGAGGTCAATGATGACAGCCAACATGGCTTCATTAAGTGCAAATTTTGTCTGACAAATTTGGTAACCTTCTCTACCGGAATTAGAGTGTTGGTCAATGGCTCAATACCCAAGTGAAGAGCAGTGACTAATGACAGTCCTCAAGGGTCAATATTGGGATCAGGGCCATTTAACTTATTTGTTGGCAACTTGGACAGTGGGATTAGTGCACCCTCAGACAAGTTTGCTGATGACATCAGGCTGTGTGGTGCAGTCAACACCATGGAGAGAGGGGATGTCATCCAGAGGGACCTTGACAGGATTGAAAAATGGGCCTGTGATAATCTCACGAGGTTCAACAAGGCCAAGTGTACAATCCTGCATATGAGTTGGAGCAAACCAAAAATACAAACTGCGTGCAGAATGCATTGAGATCAGCACTGAGGATAAGGACATAGGGGTTTTGGTTGACCAAAAGCCCAAAATAACTTCGCAACATGCACTTGCAGCCTGGAAAGACAACTATATTCCAGGCTGCATCAAAAGAAGCATGACCAAGAGGTCGAGAGATGTATTTTCTAACCCTCTACTCCACTCTCATGAGATCCCACCTGGAGTATTGTGTTCATCTCTGTGAACCCCAACATAAGAAGGACATGAACCTGTGGTACCAAGTCCAGAGGAGGGCCTGGATGATCAGAGGGCTGGAGGACCTCTTCTAGGAAGACAGGCTGATACAGCTGGGGCCGTTCAGCCTGGAGGAGAAAAGGTTCCAGGGACACCTTATGTCACTTTGCAGTACCTGAAGGGGACCTACAAGAGAACTGGAGAGGGACATTTTACCGAGGCATGTATGATAGGACAAGGTGTAATGGTTTTAAAACATTAGATTAAAAATTAGGAAGAAATTGTTCACTATAAAAGTAGTGAGATACTGGAAGGAGTTGCCCAGAGAAGTAATGGATGACTCATACCTGGAAATGTTCAAGGCCAGCTTGGTTAGGGCTTTGAGCAACCTGGTCTAATGGAAAGTGTCCCTGCCCTTGGCAAGAGGGTGTAGAGGTGGTTGAGCCTGCAGCAGAGAATGCTGCAGTGTTGGAGCCAGCTACAGGAGTGACCGAGCAGCCTGTTACTCCTTGTTTCTTTATAAGGTTCCGTTCTAGAGCGTTCTCCCTTACTCAGCATCCCATTTATTCCTGTACCCCACTCCTCCCCTTGTTTGCCCCTATTGGTTGAAGTTGTATTACCCCGCCTTCTCTCCGCCCCCCGACTCTCAACCCATTGGTCCCTGTTGTCTCTCCGCCCGCACTGCCACTGGGATAAAACCCTGAGTCCTCCATTGTTCTGAGTTCTCTCCTTCCCTGACGATTCATGGAATAAACCTATTTCGTGGAACACATAAGGAGAACCCTTCTAACTGTTTGCCTCAACTACGTACGCGTTTGTGTGTGTGTGTGTGTGCGCGTGTGTGTGTGTGCACCGCCGAACGCGTCAGGCACCGCTGGACAAACGCCACACTTTCAGGAAGGCTGCGGGACCCCCAAAATCCATCATGTTTAATACAACAGGAGGGTTGGAACCAGAGGATCTTTAAAGTCCCTTCCAACCCAAACCATTCTATGTTGCTGTGATCATCCCATTATAAAACAAAATGTCTGTACATGTTCATTCTTACAGATGTTTTACTACTGCAAGTATATGTCTATAAGTATCAGAAGGTAATGTATAGGGAAAAATGATTTCATCAGATTTTTGCAGTCAATATTCACTCATCTAGTTTGGAGAATGTGCCTGTAGGGGGAGAAAAAGAAAAATAGCAGTTCCCAAGATCGGGTTTATAAATGATACAAATGACATAGAAAACCCCCCCACGTGATTGAAATCCTTTTCAAAAGCACCTTATTGTTTAAATTGTATTGTTTAAATCCAAATCTTCTGGGAACTGGGGCAATAGGATATGTGTGGGCGGTTTGCATGTCTTCTGAAAGGCAAAAATGAATATTTTGACAGAAGCAGTAATTAATGCTCAGAAAAATTTCAAAGTAAATAACTAGATGCACAGACAATCTCTATTGCTTTTGCTTGTGAAATGAATTGCATTATGGGAAAAAAATAAAGTGTGTAGTATTACAGTCTTCAAGAATTTGTATGGGTATTTCTGTGAACTGAAAGGTATGAAATCACTTTCCAGTCTCACTTTGTCTTAAAATGAATAATGTAGTAATAGTTGGTATCTTCTTGATATCTTTTTCATATTCAATTTTAGAAAATGTGAATTGAAAATTTGCCTATTATACCTACTGCTTGTCAAAGAAACTGAGGACGTCAGAAAATGGAGCTGACAGATTTTGTGAGAGGAAAAAAGCATTACATTCTTAAGCATCTCAAGGGTTTCCAGTTCTAGACAAAAAGGGGGAGCTCTTCTTCAATAAAAACATATCCTGAAATGTATTATTCTTAAAGTTAATTGTGACCCTCATTTAATAAAAACATATCTGGAAAGATACTGTTCTTAATATATTCTTAATAACTCTGTCTGTGTGCATCCTTTGAGATTTCTCTATTTTCTTCAAAAACTTTTTCCCAAGCAAGTCCCTATAAACCAACCCAATCAGGAGTACAGAAGATCCAACATGATCGTGATAGTTGTACATCTTCTGTCTCTCATTCATAAACTCCTACTTATAAGATCTGCTCCTTAGCATAAGAAGGATTCTTTTTCCACACTTTGAAATTGCAGATCTGGTTTTTCATCATGTTTATTTATGATTAGAATTCCTCAAAGCCCATTGTTTTTCTTGTTAAAGTCTGCTAACAGGAAAGGAACTTGTCAATGTGAGAGGAAAGAGAAGAAGAAAAGACTGCAGCATGAAGTGTTTTGGAACTGGTTGGGTTAAGAGAGATGTGAATTGAACTGGAAAATAAAAACAGTGGTAATTGCAGTGCTAGAATTGAGGTTTTCTGAATGTGACATTATTACAACTTGCCAGGAGCGGAATAGAATACAGGAGTCACAGGGACTGTCCCAGAAGATGTACCAGCTATGACAGGCTACCTCAAAGAAACAAGGCTGCTGCCTTAATATGAATCAAACTCAGAAAAATAAAAGCATTTAGGACCACTAAACTCATAAGCATTTAAACTATTGTTTTCTTTCTCTATTTACATACATAGCTCTAAGTGAAAAAGAAGCTAATCTGTGATACAATTCATACAAAGTCTGTGGGTTTTTGTCTCCATCGATAGGCATGTTTAATGGCAAGTTTGGGAGACGGTGTTCTTAACAAAACTCTGCCGTACATTGTAAGTATGCTCAGTTTATGTCAAGAAGTCTCTGTGGCTTCCATTAATGTCATAAAAAATGCATTATTTTTCAAAGACTTGCCAGTTCCAATGTATAATTCTTCAAAATCCCAGAAGAATGTTTCCTTATGCCTCCCTAGTCTATTACACAGTTAATAAGTTCTAAGGCACATAACTCTCTCTATGCCAGATACATCCGACTCCTTCAACTACTTCCAGGGGCTTTCTAAAACTAGAATTAGATTTAAACTATTTCTTGAGAAATATTCCTTTCATGTCTTCTCCAGAAAGTCTGAAAAGAAAATACTCAGTCTAACACTTGTGGCATCGTTAAGGTAGGATGCCTTACAGTTTTTCATGCTTGAAAAGAGCAGCATGCAGTGCAGATTTGAACTATATAAATTTGTTTAAAAACATGCCATTATGACATGAAAAAAATTGCTGGGTCAAAATTTGAGACCACTATTTCAGAGTCATCTAGGATATAAGAAAGTATTAGTCCTTCTCACTGTTTCTGGCCAATCTCCCAATATTTGTTAAGTAGGATTCTGAGTTTCAAAACATTTGTCTAGGTTATGTAATTTTTTCAAAAGTTGTTCCTGACCTGAAATTGAATAKGTTTTGTTTGAAGAAGTGACACTCGGAGACAGAGAAAAAAGCAAATTTTATTTGATACCTGGAACAAAAAATGCCRTAAAGAACCTGTGTATTTTAGAAATATTGGAATGAATTGAAACCTGTATGAACTAAACATTAAAAACTCTTTAATAAATGTATTTATCAAATATACCCATACTTTGTTTCATGAAGCTACAATTTGTATTTGCTACACAAAACTACAGAAATGCAAAATAAGGATTTAAAAATTGCAGTCATGCTCCCAACATCACAAGGTCTAATACCATTCATGAAATAACTTCAAATTTAGGAAGGTCCTTTGACTTGATTTTTGACATTTTTGAACTTATGTGTATCATGAGAAATTTCCAGAAAACTGCCTGATCAGAATATCCAAAATTATTTTCTATCAATCACCTTTCTCCAGGAGCTGATATTAAAAGAATTATATTATGTAGCACAATAACAAGAAATATTGTTTTGTTCCTGGATTTTTTGTTTTTATTTTACTTTAGAAAATATAAGGTAATGGAAATTCAGATTAACTATTGTCTAATAATATTTGATTCATAATTGCTAGTTCTTAACATGGAGTATGCAATTACAACAAATTTTCATTGTATTGAAAATATGTGTACTAAATATGAATGACACTCTTTATTAATTTCTATTTAAACTAAGATTCATTTGATTAATGCCTGATCCTAGTCCATCTTTAAGCAACATCAAAATTTCTATTTACGGTAGAACCATAGTCATCATTTCTGCAATGACAGGCAAAAGTCAATTATATTTAATCTTCTAAAATTTCAGGTTAAAACTCATCTTTTTTTCCTCTTATTTTCAATATATATGCATGTTCACATACAATTGTAGAAGTGTTCTCCAGCATAACATTCCTGTGCAGCACAGAAATGATTTTTTAAAAGGTAATTAAAGAAAAATATGTTCTCCACTTGAAAGAGATGAGTAGACTTTTGTGCTTGATAGCAGGGATCAACATAGGTAGCTGGTTTTAAGATAATACTGTTGTTTATGGCACTACAAGTTCATTATCGCCTAGAGGGAAACTAAATGTCTCAGGAATTGGACCAAAGAATGGGCTTTTTTTTCCTCGGGTTATATTTGATGAATTTTGATGGCATGATGTTTCAAATGTAGCAGAATCCTTAGCCAGTTGACAAATATTTAAACAATAATTTTGGTATCAAATGTATAACTTAAATTTTTCCGTATGTCTGAATTCCTAATCAGTTTTGCTTTGAAGAAAAGCAACCAACCACCTTTGACTGAACTACATGTATACATATACACATTTTTAAGTATTTAGTATAAAAATCAGTGGAAGTTGAATAAGGCTTCTTAACCCCAGGATATCTGCAAATAGCAGAATAATTGCAAACAAATCAAATACCAGACAGGTCCAAACTCACAGTCACTGTTTTTCAACATAAGAAAGAGTCACTGCTGCTAGGTAGGCTATATTGTGGTACTTAGGAAGCTCTAATTAAAATAGATCCCAGGCCATTTTCTTAGTTCTATAGCTCATGTGATATAGTCAGAGAATGCAGTTTCTTATACATTTATATGCTCTTTAAGATTCATGACAATTGCTATGGGAGTTTCCAGATGGAGGTAGCTATTAAAGTCACCAAACTCCCTCCATAAAGGAGGCAACTCGTTTATTTTACAGTTTCATCACTTTAAAGTAAAGAAACACACACAAAACAATACTGAGCTACAAAATACAAGACGATGCTGAAGAGGGTAATACCTTTCTTCTCAGTCTTTGAGTAGATGTGGGAGCGTTAGTGTGGTGGTGGCTTGGCCTGCAGCTGGGGATGCTGCAGAGGATGGGCCAGCCACCTAGGGGACCAAGGAGCCAGTAGGGCCAGAGGGCCCTGATGTTAAAAGGCTCTGAGGTCAGGATCCAGGGTCTCCCCCTAGGATGAATAGGAAGGTCTCTCCCATCCAGGCCCTGCTAAGTTGTGTCCCCCTATTCAGTTGGTTTATCCCTGTCAATCTATGTTCCCTTTATGGTTATGTTCTGGAAAGTTCTCCCTTCTTCGATGCCTCGTTGGCCCTGTTCCCCTGCTCCTCCCCTCACCTACCCTCATTGGTTTATGTATTATAGTCCCGCCTTTCTCTTCTCCCTCTTACCCTCATGTGATTGGTTCCCAGTGTTCTCTCYGCCCCTGTTTAGTTCAGTATAAAACCCTGTGCACCGCTGTAGTCTGTGCTCTTCTGCCTCTGATCCCCAGACCCGTGCAATAAAGCTGTTGCTACCTCAGAAGAGCTCGCCTCCAAACTCTTTGCCCCTGTCTTAAGGTGTTGGGTGTGTGAGTACCCACGCGACCACCTGCGCTGCTGGGCTTGACAGGTGTGCGCACAGCACTTGCCACTAGCCCACTGGATACCGCACATGGCACCGAGGTACAGCCGGATGCAGGACTGCTCTCGGGAAGGTTGCAGCTACTGACCAACTAGCCGGATGAGGCCATGCTGCAACATGTTAGCATCTTTGCTCCTGAATTAAAGAACCTCAGCCTGTCTATGCATTCTTTTCCAGTGAAACTGAATAATAAATGCTACGTGGCCCTGAATTATTAGAGTCATTCTAAATAACTTCCTAGCCAGTGGCAGATTACAATGCCTGCTGAGACCGAGACCGGACCTTCCACAGAAAGCTGTGCCACCCTATGAGGTTTTGCAGCCAACTCAAAAGGGCTTCCAGCATGGTCTTCAGACCTGTTAGATGATCTTCACTCCCTCAACCAGAAAATTTGCTATTCTTTGCCTTTGTCACAGTCTCACAAATGCTGCCTGCTTTCTGTCTTCTGACCTACAAGTCCAGTTCTTTATTGCAGTCTTCCAGAGCACAGAATAAAGCATGGCCATCCAGGAAAGCAGTCTGCATAAAGCTCCTTGTCTTCCAGTATTGCTGTTGTTTGTGGACAGTAGGGGAAGGATAGAATAACAGCAACGAAGAACTACAGGACTGCTAAGTAGACTTCTTCCTCATGAAGCCAGCAGAACAAAAGCAAAATTACTCCATTTCTCTACCTGTTAGGTGGTGATTATGGTTCTCCTTGGTGTGTAAGATACTTTGTGATCTACCAGTTATGTGCTAAATATGCTTTCTAAAATGTGGTAGGAGGATTAAGGATGCATCTCTGCAAGTTAGGATATTATGAGGCTATTTTAGACTAGAATTTGCTGGTATAAAATGTAAAACTTACTCGAAATAAATAAAAGTAGATTTTTATTTTTTACTCATTTTAGATAAATACACTGCATATATGATTCCATTTACATTTTATATGAACTGCCTTTTTGCAGACAGGAACAGTTACATCATAACTATCAGTATCCTATAGCATAACGGTGCTTTAGTTCTTGACATGAAAAGAAATTCAAAATGGTTCAGTTTGTCAAATATAATTTTCATTAATGTAACAGTGCCCTCTATGTTCCAGAGTTTGCACTGAGGGTAATATTCTTTGTATATTTAATAATTTTATTTTTCTTTTTGAGAAATGGTAAATTTACCATATTAACTTTTTTTAAATGGTAAGTTCCACCAAAACAAACAAGCAAACAAACAAACAAATTTTTATAAGCATGGATTGAAATGGAAATTTGAATTTGAAGCTGTTAATCTCATTGCAAATAGCCAATCAGATACCATCTTCTAATATGAAAAAAAAAGCAGAGTTTTTTTTAAAGGGAAGATGGCTGCACAAATATTTTTCAAACCCTAAAATTAACATTTAAAATGTCTCAGAAGTGGTAATGTATTTGCTTTCAGCAGAAGATCATAAACAATCATTTATAGACTCACTGCATACATGAAATCCTTCTAGGGGCCTCATGGTGAAAGGGAAGCACAGAGGAATAAGACACTGAGATGTATATGCCCTCATGTCCGCTGAACCTCTGTTATACAGATCTGACCAGATAATCTTGATATATTTGCAAGGGAAAAAATTGGAAAGTTTTCTTCATATTGTGTAAAAAATTCTCACAAGCAAATTTTAGCCCTAAAGAACTGTCTGATTCTTCCCTAATGTTAAGAAGAAGAACATCTCTTGACACCATATCTTCTTTACTGAGATTTTTTCTAAAACACAATAGAAGGAAAAAAACAAAATGAAAAAATCTTTCACAAGAGCTACTACACTTACATCGTACGCAGTGGGATCAAGTAGTAAGTACAAATCATAAGCAGTTATGCTGGGACCAGGACACCAGGGTTCATTATTCAGTCAAGAGGGAAGAATAATTGTAATGATGGCATTAAACACACAGAGAGGATAGCCCGAGCCCGGTTGGAAAGCACTCTGAAAATAAAGATGAATTTAAACTTTTTCACCTTACTTTGAAAAACTTCAGTTCTACAGTCTCTCTCCATTAGTTTTCAGTCTCTAAACACCTTTACAGGAAAGAATGGGAGAACAACAGGGTACTAACGCAAATTTATCTTTGTACAACTGCTGCTACTATTTAGTGTTCATAATATTTCTGAACTTCTAGGAGAATATCTCTTGCTTAGAGGTGAGCTGAAATGAGCTCAGAGCAAACCGAGCTGGTTTAAATATTTCAGGGCAACATTTTCCTCAAGCTTATGAAGACAAAGAGGAGAGGGGTAGAAAGGTTAATATATTTTACTTCAGGTGAAATGTTGCTATAAAGAAAATCACTTTGCTGAAATTCAAAGCTTTTTGAATTAATAGATATCTTACTGTTTTCCAGAACGAAGGCTCCTGAAATAATTTTCGGTGAAATATATTTAAGAGCCAAAGCAAGAGGAAGCTACTATATACATCATAATAGAAACGAATTAAAACTGCCTCTCTTTCTGTTTYGGAAATGGCAATATTCAGTGAATTCTATGAATCCTTAGAAACAGCACAGTTTCATTACTGACGGTGGGACTGTCTAACTGTCCAAAGAAAATTCATTGTTTTCTTATTTTTTGTACTTTATATGCTCACAGAAATGTAAGATGTAGAAACAACTGCCTGTTATGCATGTCTGTTCTAGCTAAAAATTCCACTTCCACAGGAATATCGAGGTTTTGTTTGAATAGCTGTAGCAAAGCCGGTTTGATATAATACACCTATGACCTTCTGTCAAGAGAATGATAATRCTTTTGTATGGCAGTGCATGTACGTTGACAACTGCAAGCTTTTATTAATTATCTCTCTATTCTTTCCCTACACTTTCCCTACTTGCTGATGTTAAGTGTCTGGAAACTCTTGACATTGTTGGTTATTTCCTTCTCCATATTAACATCAAGTGACTTTGACACTATTTCCAACTATCTGAGATTTGGCAAGGTGAAGTGCACTTGGGTCACAGCAACCCCATGCAGTGCTACAGACTTGGGAAAAGTGTCTGGAAAGCAGCCCAGCRGAGGAGGACCTGGGGATGCTGGTGGAGAGTGGCTGAACATGAACCAGCAGTGCTCAGGTGGCCAAGAAGGCCAGTGGCATCCTGGCCTGTATCAACAATAGTGAGGCCAGCAGGATGAGGGAAAAGATTGTCCCTCTGTACTAAGCACTGGTGAAGCCACACCTCGAGTCCCGTGTCCAGCTGTTGGCCATTCACTTCAAGAAAGACATTGAGATGCTGGAATGTGTCCAGAGAAGGACAATGAAGCTGGTGAAGGTTTTAGAGTACTAGTCTTACAAGGAGAAGCTGAGGGAACTGGTGGTGTTTAGCCTGGATAAAAGGAACCTCGGAGCAAACAATATCACTCCCTACAGCTGACAGGAGGTTGTAATGAGGTGGGGGTTGGCCTCTTCCTCCAACTAACAGGTGACAGGACAACAGGAAATGGTCTGTAGTTGTGTCAGGGGAGGTTCAGATTGGATATTACAGAAAATTTCTTCACAGACAGGATTGTGAAACATTGATTGACAAAAAGTGACCTCCTTTTTTTTCTTCCTTTCTATCTACTGTCATGGTTTAAACCCAACTGGCAACTAAGTACCACACAACCACTCTCTGGCTTCCCCTACACATGCTCCAGTGGGGATGAGAATTGAAAATAGAAGGTAAACCTCCAGGCTTGAGATAACAGTTTAATAATTGAAACAAAATAAAATGTAATAATGATAAAAACAATAATTATGATATTGAAAGGGAGAGAGGAAGGTAATAATAAAACCAAGAGAAAAAAGCGAGGCACAATCCAATTGCTCATCACCTGGTGACCAGGTGACCAGACCACTCAGCCTACCCCTGAGTGGTGGTTGGTGATTCCCAGCCAGTTCCCCTCAGTTATACTAAGCAGGACATTATATGATACGGAATATCTCTTTGGCCAGTTTGGGTCATTTGTCCTGGCCATGCTCTCACCCAGTTTCTTGCTCTCTGGCAGACAAAAGAAAAAGACTTGTGTCAGACCACAGGAGTAAATTAAATATAAGCCTCTATCTTTCAAACTTTCTTTAATAATGCTCACAGATGTGGAAGAGATCTCCTTCTACTCAACTTTTGATGGAGAGAGATGCTGTGATAATGAAGCATTTTCCAAGCATCTACAGCAAGAGTTAAACAAAAGAAACCTAAAGAATAGAACTGGATTAGAAAAGATATAGAACGAATATGACAGAGACTGCTTCTATAAAAGAAACAGACTGCAGCTTCCAAATGAGCCAGTACAAACAAATACAATGGAAGTCTCAAAAATCATGAATGGTGATGACTGCAACTAGAATATTCCTAAAAGATTTTTTGAATTATTACTTCTACATTTAGATATAAATACATAATTTCAATTTTCCATTCAGTCTCTCTTTTTTCTTAGTGTTTTTTTCACTCACAAAGTTGAAGGGTGATGCAGTTTTTACAGGTTGTATTAGTAAGTGATCTCTTTTAGGCTACACACTACTACTTGAAAATTTCCAGTCAATCCAAAAGAACTTGAAGATGGGGTCAGACCCTGTCTTCAATGTATCGTTATTGCTGAGACACAGAGGAGCTCTCTGGTACATTGATCATTGTACATTGTCTTCCTCAATACAAAATAGTAATTGCAAGACTGATAAGAATTGTAAGGTGGTTTCAAAAATTGCTGGCAATAATTTGTTTGAACAGATAAAGCAAATATTACATCAGAATGCAGAGACAATTCCAGATTTCCAAGATGCTGGAAAAAGTTTTAGGTAGAATATCTTCTTAGCAGTTGTTTTCATCCCACAAGGGGAAAAGCAGGAAAGCCTGAATGTCAATTATAATCCGTGTTGTTAGTGTCAACCTTGTTTGGCTGAAAACAAGTTATTATGGATTTGTAATGATAGATTACCTTCCCGTGCTGAAGGACTGTACATAAGCATGATTTCTGATGTCTCCTTAATGAAGAGACCAGTCATTGCAAGCTAAACCAATTTGAAGCTGAAAGCACTTTTAAGAAGATTTCCAGGCCATTAATTTTCACTGTTTAATAAATATACTTAGTAGACACAGTATGGTATCATAAAGTATAATATGCTGAATGGATCAAGAACTGGTTAACTGACTTCAAAATAAGCCATCAGTGCTTAGTCATTACTACACAGAAGAATGGGGTTCCACAGGGAGCAGGACACTGTCCAATGACACATAATAAGGAACTAATTATGTAATCACCAGCAATAAAACATGTGGAAGGCACAAAATTTATCACAATGGTAAAAAATAATGAGAATGTAGATGCCATAAAATAATCTGGACAGCTTGATAAACTATTTATGTTAAAATGAACTACTTCTAATACAGCCAGATAGAAAGTTATTATTTTAATATTGGAGTTTGCAGAATAAGATTTTTTTTCCCCCAAAACAAAGAGATTTAAAAGATCTAAGAGTCCTAGTGTCAAGATAACCAGCTTTCAGAAAATGCTGTAGAAACAAGAAATAGTCTGCTTCCTGGAGAAGGAAAACTTAATTAGAGCACATAGTTGATTTTGCCATTACAGGGTGTGTTATCAGGTTATTCTCTATAATTATGGTCTTTGGATATTTTAAAAGAAGGATAAAAGTTAGGAGAACTTCATGAAAAAAAAGATTAGCAAAAATGATGAATGCACTGGAGAAAGTACCTTAAAGTAAAATACAGAACACATCAAAAAGAAGATTGTAAGATGATTTGATTGCAGTGTGTAAGTATCTTCTCAGAAAAAAAATACATGAAGTACTACAGAGCCCTTTTTTCTCATGCAAGACATTGTAGCAAGAACCTGTAGTTGGAAATTGAAAGTAGATATTCAGGTTGGAAATAAGTTATACATTTTCATCAATTATGGAACAAAATCTATCAATGCTAATGACAGGTTTTCTCATCTCTTGACATCTTGAAATCAAGACTGGAGGTTTTCTAAAAGTCTATTACATACTCATATAGTATTAGAGAAGAAAGTTTTTCTGCTTAATTTAAATCGTGGTGTAATTTAAGGACAGGAAACATTCAAGCATTTGAACAAAATGGTCCCTTGTAGAAATTCCATATGATTTACAGTCTTATAAAATTTTTTCTTATATTTAAATTGATAAATTCCATTTGTTGTTATGACCATAAAGAGTGGAGGTGCCATATTACAAATTTTCCTTCCAGATGATCACTTTGTGGTATGCAGCTTCTGCAATGTCTGCAGGAAGTTACAGGACTCTAGAGAGAAATGCTGCACTCTCTCAAAGAAAATACAAGCACTTTCTTCCTCTTTTTAACCTGATGGCTGGATTTTAAGTAATGCCTTTCCCTTCCWTCTACTCATCATCACCTCGAGCTGTACATCATAACCCTCCTGTGTGATCCTTGATTTCCAGTTGCTTCTGGTGTTAAAATTCCTTTGTGTCAGTCTTCTTCCACAGGCAGCATTGACAAATATTTTCAGTCGCAAATGTTTCCTGGATTACTGTTTCTTTTCCTTGCAAAAATTAAACTGTTTACATCTTGTGGTTTGTGCAGATCTCTAAGATTTAAATTTATTTCTACTTTATTTAGGAAGGAAATGGCAAAAAAATCTCTAAAACTATTAAAATAGAGTTAACTTCTTCAAAGTCTATCATGATCTTGGAAAATATTTGAATTTTATTTTATGAATACAATATCTGATTCTACCTTCCTCTCATGTTGGTGACCACCTGCTTTTATATCATTTATGCTAAAGGCATGTGAAAGCACTGATAGATTGAAGAAGAAAAGTAAAACATAATCCAGTCAGAAGTATCCCCAAAGACAACATTGCCAGATGTATAGCTGTGTAGGACACCTCAGGAGATCTGATAATTCATCAAAAAAAACTTTTGCCCTGGAAATTATTTCATCAAGTCCATTTCTTCAGGGTTGTTTGTTACTTTTGATACTAGTGACTCTGGACTCCTTTCACACTTTCATCTTCCCCAAGGAATCTTTAAAAAATCCTGTGTTCAGCCAAACTTAAGAAACTCCTTTTTTTCTGTCATCATGGGATACTATCAATGGGAGCCTGTGAAGTTCTCTTTTATGACCCAGTCTTGGAGAGAAGTTGGTTAGTCAATACTGAAAAGAGTGATCTGTTTGAAGAATGGCCTGTGGGGTAAGGCAAGCCATTTAGGATGAATCAGAGGGAGCTGACAGGAACATACTTCGGACAACTGAATGGAAAAATTTATAATGCCTTGATTTGGCGAAGCTGTTTCAAAGACATATTGATAAGATATTTTCAGAGATCCCAGGCTAGATTTGATGACATAGTAACATTTGTTATCCTGGGATCTGTAACCCAGGATTTAGACTGGGGTTGGGCAGGCTATAAACCAATTCCTGGAAGGTGATAGAATGATAAGTAATATCTGTATGAGGGATGATAAGATCTTGAGCAAGAACTGTAATTCAGTCAGTCTGTGATGTGTAATATTGCCTCTATCCCTCTTTCATGACAATTTTCAAAGTTAACTTTCCTAAAAATGTTCTAGAACTATTATTTTTATTTTTATTTTAAGTTTCTCATTCCTACTTCTTACTTAGCTATCCTTATGTTCGGGATTAGGTCATGGAATACTTTCTTTTCTTAGCAGAGCTCTACATGACTGAAAGTTATTGTCTTATCCTTGATTAGTCTTTTCCAAATAAGTAATTCCATCCTCTCAATCTTTCTTTAATATCTTTTTCAAATTTCAGTCCTTGTATTAACTGATCTAGTTGATCAAAACTCTTTTTGAAGTATCATGCCCAAATGTGTTTCTTGAATTATGATGCAGAACAGGACAAAGATAACTTCTGCATTTTCAAGATGAACTTCTATTTATTTCAATGGAACTGAAATTTGTTGGTTTTTGCAACGTATTTTTACTTATGTTCATAAGTCTCACGGTAATTTTTGTTCTATAGAAGTAAGAAAAAAGTTTGAAAAAATAAACAAAGAGAACTTGTTGGATGTCACTTAGTGGAGAAAGGCCTTTAGTCCTATTCCAGTGCTATAGCCAGATATAGCTGTTTTGTAATATTCTTGATTGCATTTTATTTTCAGAATGTGTTTGCCCCATTGACATGTGCATTTACTGTCTGTTTCTCCCCAGCAGATCTGTCTGCTGCAGACAGACTGCCCAGCAGACACTGTGTCTTGCCCTCTACCACGACACTGTGCATTGCTGTGGCTCATTCATAGGGAGCTCATAATAAATCACTCAAATATTTCCCCAAATATCAGATTACAAAGAATAAATACTAAGAAGATTTCATTGAGCAAAAGGACCTCCCTGAGATGTACCCAAATAAATAGTTTGAATCTGGAGACAGCACAAACTGTTTCAGTGTGGCCATAGCTATACACGAAAACGTTTAGCAGTCTATATGTCATTCCTATAGGCCTAATGCTGCAGGCTGATGTGCTTTTTGCTGTGGTCTGGATTGTGACCTCTACTTTTTCATAATTCGCATTAAGATCATTTGTGGGGGAAATAGTAACAAATATAATTTTTGGGCTATTGAGAAAAATATATTTAACATTTATGGAGTTTCATCTGCTATAATCATGTGATTTTCTGTCAACGCTTTTCCTCAGAGCASCTCTCTGACATCCTAGCTTTACAGTGGGAAACAAAAGAGCTGAAACACCTGAGTGTTTGCTAGACAGTTGCGATAGCTTACATATTTAAATGTCACTTATTACATTATAGTGGACGATTTTTTTCCTATTGCAGGTGTTTCAGTAAATAGGGACAGAGAAGAAATAAAAAAAGCTATGAAAAAAAATGATCAATTTATTTCTTTTATTCTAGCCACTGGAACTGTGTGAAGGAATTTTTTTTCTTTGTTTCTTTACACTAATTAATTATTTGAATGTATATTTGGGTAACAATTCACCAATTTTCACAGAGCTTAAGTAAAAAAGATTCAGATGAAGAACCTAAGATAGAGTTCTGAGGAACAATCACAGTCCAAATCAGGGCTACATTAGAAAAGATTTTAGCACAGTGATCAGGCTGCTATTCTGAATTGTAAGAAGGGAGGTCAGTCATTTAAAACTAATCAAAGAGCAGTTTAGACATCCCAGGTTATCCATCATGTTTATATGTGTCTATAACAGTACAGGGAAGCAGCTGTGGCGAAGCCAAAAAATGAATGAAACCAAAATGGAAGTGAAGGAGTCAAATATGAGCAAAAAGTCTTGTGAAGTCCTGACCTAGTTCAGCTTTAGCCTGGCAGGGCACCCTTTTTACTACCCCTTACACATAGGTAGTCTCCTATACGTGGAATCATGAAGATCTCCAGCAAGAAAGATTTCCATTTCAGAATAGTCAGGTAAAGAGACAYATGTGCAGAAAAAATATCTCCAACTTGAAATTTAGCAGGGAAGGAATGTGAAATTCTTTTTCCCATGGCCCAAATAATTGTCTTGATGATGGCTATCCTCCTGCATCCTGCAGTTTCTCTCCTTATTTTATCCACTAAAATTTGAATTTTAAAAGGATTTGATTTAAATCTAATGTCAAACAGGGACAGTTTTTAAACACTCAGAAATTGTTTTGCAATGAAAAGGTGTTTACCAGTTTACTCAAAAATAAAAAGGCTTTTGCTACATGGCAAGTACAAACATCAAAATCCCCAAACATTTAGAGGTATATTCAGTGTGCTTTGTAAAAATATTAAGTATGTTGTATCAACTACAGGTTTACTTTATAGGCCCTTGCAGTGTCAAGACTATTATTAGGTAATACTATGATAATATGTGAGGAAGAAATCACATTAAAGCATAATTATTAACCCCAATGGTGATGGTATGATAGGTCTGTGAAATCTTGTTGCACTCAAAGTTTCTGCAAAAGCACAGTCCCTTGTATGAAGAGCTCATAATCTAAATAGATCATGCAGCAGTGGAAAAGCAGCTGTACAGATGAGCAGAGCTCTGTGCTGTTGTTGAAAACAAAATCAGCACATATTGTTCATTGTTTAATTCTGCATTTACAAGCTCACACTGAACCAACAGTTTCTGAGATGATATCATGGGCACRGGTTCAACATTGGTACATTTTTCTTCTGTTCTTCTTTACCTCCCTTGTGGAAAGCATATCCCTTTGCCTAAATGCTTCCTCTGAGTGGCTAGTATCACATTTCACGTGCCCTTAGTACCTTCTAGTAGTATCCAGCATGATAAAACTTACTTCAGTATTGACCTTATTTCAATCAGGCTGTATATATGTTAACTTGCATTATTTTTATGTCGGATTTCATATTACTGCTTGGTATCATGTTTCTAACATCACATCTCTTTATTTTGTCTCTGTTTCAGCTGTGCTCAGTATTCCTTTCCATGTAWTATCAGACTGATTATCACTGAATTCTATGAATATGTTCTTTGTTCTTTTAGATCATTAAAGATTGGAAATAAGAAGAGACATCACATGGACTTCATTTATTCCAGTAAAAGCCTTTCAGCAAATTCACATTTTGCTATTGCTCATTAGCCTCTGTTTATATTTCTTCAGCTAGCGTGCAGTTCAAGTAAAAATACCTAAGTACTCTTATCTGAGTAAATAATGTTATGTATTTTGCAACAATTACTCACTACCAGATATGTCTGCCTACATAGTACTCTTTATACAGAAGATAATTGTAGTCAAATGATTTTGAGTGAAACTAGGAATGCTATTTCATGCCAATGTGTATGTATTTTATCCACACAAGATAAAATAGCATAAAAATATAATCATATTAAGTGCATATGCTAATCTTAAATATTGCTCTGTAAATCTACCCAGCTACGTAAAATATAATAGAATTAAAACATACTTATTGACACAGCTGTATCAGCATTATTACTGCCACAAAAGGAAATATTTTTAGCTTGCTTGCTCTTAATATGCTGGTGCGTATTCTAACTTGAGCCAACCATTTTCAATCCTTGTGCATCTGTTTGCAACATGGTAGTCTAAAGCCACAAATCACTACATATATACAACAAGCATGTAGAGATACATGCAAAGATGTAGAGGCATAATTTAGGTGCATATATAGATATTTATGTGTATATGCATGTATAAATTTAGATGTAATGAATCTGCTTTTACACAGATATTTCTGTTATATTTAAGATGCAAAACACRTTTGGACATTTATGTAAAATATTCTGCTAATTTTTATATCTGAACTTAGGCTGTGATTTAAGCTGCTCTTTTCACAAATATTATTCTGATTTTCAGGTGAAAGTTTCCATAATTTCTGGTACACCTGTACAAAATCCCACTTGTTAACTTTCTTGCATTCATGACACAAAAATATGAATACAGATGCTAATTGCATCACATTTCCTGAGCTCTTAGTACTGTTGCATATCAGAAAAATTCCATTGTACCTTTAGGAAGCTGATGTAATGAAATTGCCAACTGAAAAGTGATACTTACGTTATTATCTGTGTGGATAGTTTTGATATGTAGACAACACYAAGCTGGGTGGAATTGCTGATCTGCTGGAGGACAGGAAGGTTCTGCAAAGGGACCTGCACAAGCTAGATTGATTGGTTGAGGCCAATTGTGTGAACTTCACCAAGGCCAAGTGTCAGGTCCTGCACTTGGGCCACTACAACCTCATGCAGTGCTACAGGTTTGGGGAAAAGTGGTGGGAAAGCATCCTGGCAGAAAAAGTCTTGGGATATTGACTGATCATGTCCAAACATGAGCTGATGTGTGCCCAGGTAGCCAAGAAGGACAATGACGTCCTGACTTGTATCAAAAATAGTGTGGCCAGCAGGACCATGGCAGTGATCATCCCCCTGTACTCAGCACTGGTGAAGCCATACCTTGAATCCTGTGCCCAGTTTTGGGCCACTCACTACAAGAAGGACATTGAGGTGCTGGAGCATGTCCAGAGAAAGGCATTGATGGTCTGGAGCACAAGTCTTATGAGGAGAAGCTGAGGGAGCTGGGATTGTTTAGCCTGGAGAAGAGGAGGCTGAGGGGAGACCTACCACTCTCTGCAACTGCCTGACAGGATATTACAGCAAGGTGTGAGTCAGACTCTTCTCCCAGGCAATGACAGGGCAAGAGGAAATGGCCTTAATTTGCACCACGGAAGGGTTGTCAAGCATTGGAATAGGCTGCCCAGGTTGAGTCACCATCCCTGGGGRTATTTGAAAAACACAGCAATCAGGTGCATAGTTTAGTGGTGGACTTGGTAGTGCTGGGTTAACAGTTGGACTCAATGATCTTGGAGGTCTTTTCCAACCTAATTGATTCTATGAGTCTACAATAATCTGAGAAAAAAAATGATCAATTTTATTATGAATTATGGAGTTTATCTTAGTGGAAGGAAAAGGATTTATTTCTAGCTAAAAAAAGGAAAAACTTGTGCCACAGGACGGGGATTGCTTCAAATGGTTCAATATGGAACTACAGTGCCGTTAAAAGATGAAGAGAGAACAAAGACATCCTCATTTTTCATTGTCATACCTCATTAGAACTAGATGACATGAATTCAAGAGTAATATGCGTTTCCTTGGGCAGGAAAGRCGTTCAGTACTATTCTTTAAAGATCAACTTAACTGTGCCAGAGGGTTTCAGGTACCGAACATTTCATTTTACTTCATATAATAAATGCATACAGAGAGGCACCCAAAACTACTAGTCCTACTCTTTGAACAAGTATGTATAGAAATACATAATACAGCAGGAACAGGGAAGGAACAGCAAGAACAGTTGCACAAGCAAACGGAAGCAGAATTTGATAGACAACTGAATAAAGACACTGACTGAATTACTAGTTTCAATGTCCATATTAATAGATGCGGAAAATTTTATTTGCAATGACTCTTTAAATTATTTATAGGATTAAATTAGAAACAGTTCTAAAACACATAATAACATTTAATTTTATAAAATAACTTCTAAAGTGACTATTACTGCAAAAACATGCCAAATTGCCAAATAATAGAATTTTCATACATTAAACACATAAAATATCACATTTAAAATTATTAGCTTACATGATTTATGAATTGCAATAGCTGCCAGCTTCAATAATAAATGTCAAATTTTGATGAATACAAATTACATTATAGTATAATCGAGATAAGTGCCAAGTAGATTTTACTAGGGTACTTTTTAGGGGAGAGAGCATAACAGAAAATCTTTTTTGTCAAAGAAAAAGTGTTTTTCTCTAGTGACCAGATGCCAACTGGATAAAGCACCATTCACCAACATCATTCACTACCATGCTCTGGGCCTGGCCATCCTGCTAGTTCTTAAACCAGCAAAGAGTGCCCTGTCCAAGCTCTGGGCTGCCAGTTTTTCTAAAAGTATGTCACGGGAGACAGTGTCAAAGACTTTGCTGTAGTCCAGGTAGACAACATCCACAGCCTTTCCTTCATCCACTAGGCAGATCATCCGGTCATAAAAGGAGATCAAGTTGATCAGTCAGGACCCAATGGTCCCAGCCTGTGCTGACTGGGTCTGAACCCTTGGTTGTCAACCTCACCACTCAGCTCAGTGTCACCTGCAAACTTGCTGAGGGTGCACTCAATGCCCTCATCTATGTCATTAATGAACATATTAAATAACACTGGTCCCAATATGGATTCCTGAGAGGCACCACTTGTCACTGATGTCCATTGAGACTCTGAGACATTGACCACTAGCCTCTTGATGCCACCATCCAACCACTTTCTCGTCAATCTAACAGTCCGCCTGTTGAATCCATCTCTCTCCAATCTAGGGAGAAGGATGTTGTGGGGGACCCTGTCAAAGGCTTTATAGAAGTCCAGACAAATTCATCTGTAAACCTTCCCTTGTCCACTGATGTCGCGACTCCATCCTAGAAGGACAGTAGGTTGGTCAGACAGGATTTTACCTTGTGAAGCTGTACTGGTTGTCCCAAACCACCTCCCTGCCCTCCATGTGCCTTAGAACAGCTTTTGGAGGAACTGTTCCATGATCTTCCCAGGCACAGGGGTGAGGCTGACAGATTGGTAGCTCCCAGCATCCTCCTTTCTACCCTTTCTAAAGATAGGTACAATATTTCCCTTATTCCAGTCACTTGGGACTTTGCCTGACTGTCATGTCTCTTCCAATATTATGGAGAATGGCTTGGCAATTACATCAGCCTATTCCCTCAGGATTCTAGGATGCATCTCATGGGGTCCCATAGACTTATGTACATTCTGATYCCTCACGTGGTCATGAAGCTGATCTTTGCTTACAGTGGGAAGCTCTTGGTTCCTCCAGTCCCTATCGTGCTCTGCACACACTTGAGAGGTGTGGGAACAGAGTTTGACATTGAAGACTGAGGCAAAAATACGGTTTAGTACCTCAGCCTTCTCCTCATCTGTTACCAGTTTTCCAGCATTGTTCATCAGGAGGGTTATACCTTCTTTTACCTTCCTTTTCTGGTTAACATACCTGTAGAAACCCTTTTTTTTATTCTTTGCATCAATTGCAAGGTTCAGTTCCATCTTTGCCATGGCCTTCCTCATCCCATCCCTACACAACTGTACTTCACCTCTATACATTTCCCAGATCACCTGTCCTAGGTTCAACTGCCTATTCTTCCCTTTAGTTTGACCAGCAGATCCCTACTGAGCCATGCTGGTCTCTTGCCTTCCTTGATTTCTTTCTCCTGGGAATTGCTAGCTTTTGCTCTTTGTGGAAGATGAGGTACATACAAAGTGCTTTATAAATTTAGGGGGTGTATTTGATTCCTAACTACTTAAAATCCTTGAATAATATACATTCATATCAAAAATCAGACTTGGTTTACTCATTAACAACATTCTCATAGTGATTTACCAGCCTGTTTATACAGCATCTGATCCAAGCATCATTAAGATAAGTATGAAAACTTAATTACTTTAATGGGACTTGGATGATCTCCCAGATGATAAGGAGCAGTGCCACCTTTTTAAAGTCTTCTGGTACATTTCCCTGAGCAGCAGAAATGCCTGAGTAACTTTCTGCCAGCAAAAGTGACAATTTTACTGTTCATGCCCCTGTTCTTGTCTGAATCCTTCCCTCCTTTGTGTTACATGGATTTGAGGATACCTTGCTGAGCCAATTCTATTTATCAGCCTGGCAAAATGCTGATAAGCTACAGTTGGTCTACAGTTATGTTAGGATTTTTGCTGAGCTACTGAAATGAAGTAACTCACAAAAGCTTCAGCAAAATGTCAAGGTGTACTGAGAAAGGACTGTAGAGACAGGACTGAGGGAAAGAAAAATTACATGGAGAAGAATTCCCTCTTTTTGAATTTGCAATCTCCCAAGTTAGCTCAGTCTGGCTAGTGAAAGCATTTCTGTTAACATAATTTTCTGTTACTTATGCAAGATCAGGATGATGTTTTCCTCTTCCATCTCTCCATCCTGTCAGTGTTAATGGATTCGGAGACATGACTTCATGCTCTAAATTAGAATCTGGAAGAAAAAAGTTGTAGTTCAGAAATGTTTAAATCTGGCATGTTTTTTTCAGTAAGATGAAATAATAGCATATTAGTGAAGTACGCATTTGGTATAAATGAACTTTCCCAGTTCAGGATCACGACACAAAAATCAATGGGTATTCTTGCTACAAGAAGGCATAGTGCCCAGCTTCCTGCAGCCAGGAGTAAGTAACCAATATATAAGGATAACCTCAGGTAAAAGTCCCTGTGGTCTGTTAATTCAATACTCATGCAATCAAGAATCTGTCTAAGCCTCCCAGATGATCTCAGAGTGCATAGATCTAACATGAACAATAGATTAAGCATGGTTAAAACATTTCTCTCAATCATTGACTATGGMTGGCTGTTTCAGTACACAGTGATTTAGCAAAGAGAAAGTACAATCTTGGGGAAGCTAAGGGTGAAAAAAAGGGGAAAAAACCACACTGTTTGCATCGGGATGATGTACCATTATGCTTTGAACACATATCCTTTTCTAGTTCCACATTACCTTATGGACATCTCCATCTGCTGATCACTGCCTCTGTCCACCTCGACTCCCACGCAGAATTTGCTATCACTCTGATATGCCAGCTCTGCTGCTGCCAAGACAGCTTCGGTGTTCCATCTTAGGATAAATCTTGTCTTTAAACCCATTAACTTAACCTATCTCAATTTGGCTGCAATTTTGATGTGACCCGCTCTGCTGAGAAATTCAGGGAAGTGATAGTCCGTAGTAAGGAGATCTGGCAGTGTAGCAATGAGCAGCTGGAAAAGTAACTCTTCCACTGGAAAAGTAACTCTTCCACCCGTTTGCAAAGCACTCTTCTGCCTGAACACTTACAGGTTAGCATAGCAGCATTATTGACTTTACAATGGTGGACCTGTAACTATATTTTGGTATGTGTAAAGCTAAGAAATTATCTTTGACAATACTGACTGATTTCATTTGGACTGAGTACTGGCAAAGAGAGTACTGAGGACAGCTTTTGGATGTGTGAATGCTCCATGAACAGCATTGATAAGCATACCAAACTGACAAGTAACTGAGGTACATAGAAGTTCACTTATTCATCAGCCCAGCAGAAGAGAAATAAAGAGGCAATCTTTATCCAGAGTAAGAAAGGACTGATTAACACACCAGTAAGAGATCTAGTTTTCTGTGTTAAAAAGTTGAAATTCTATGTTTTTGTTTTCGAACACTTCAGGTTTTCATTTATGTTTGAGAAGATATTGCCATTGGTAAGTAAGAAAGGGTCAGTAACTTACCTCTTATTTCTTTTCAAATTTTATAGCTGAAAGGGACCTTAGAACATTATCTGGTCCATGTTTTGACCCAGAGTCCTTATATGTACCTAGATCTTTCACATTTGTCTTCAATTATTTCACAATTTTCTCTTCTAGAATTCATTTGATGGAATTTCCTGATAATATCCACAATATTCTCCAGTTTGATAATATCTTACTGTTACGAATAAGGTGGGATGGGGATGGGGTTGGGAGGATCCTAAACTATATAACACAGTTAATAAGCAAAAGTTCAGTGCTTGAGGAAGAAAAAGAATGAATTACAACTCCAGTTTCGTACCTTTTCCTTTGCCACTTTGCCAAGTGATTGAAGGCACTGGAAGGGAAGGCTTTTATTTCACTCACATTTGTACTCATCCAGTTACTGTCACTAAAACTTTGACAATGAGATGAATCAGATAAAGGCTTAGCTACACAAAGTGCTAGGCTGCATAAGAGAAGCTTCTGCTCTTTTCACAGAAACCATTCCGTTATTTAATTTTTTGTTTTCTTTTTCTATATTCTGTAGAACTCCAATAAATCCTCCTTTTGTTCACTCAGAAATGAACATGACTCTGTCTGTGAGAGAGGGATGTTCTTCCATGGTGTTCTGAGAGGAATTGATCTGTGTTTTCTTAAGAGGAAGAATGGCACATCCATAATCTAAAGAAAAAAAACCACATCAGAGCATTTGTAATCAAATCAAAATTCCATTCTTTGAAAGAAGTTATTGATTTTTAGAAATTTCAATTGAATTATAAGGAAGAGATTACCATGCTTTATTTGACAGAGGACCCAAGCATTCATCCTCAGTATTGAGCAACTTTGATGTCACTTTTTGTGAGGTCAAGAATTTCTCATATCAGATCCTTCTGATACTAGAAGATCAGATATGTGAATTTGCATTTCCTCTCTCTTCAACAGGTGCATTAATCAAGAGATTGAAAAGTGTGAATTTATTTCTCATCAGAGGTCACTACTGAACATCATATAGAACATTTCTTTTAATTATATATTTTTGTTCTCTCCAAACTGAAGGCCTCTGTTTGTATTTATAAATGCAAGAATTTCTATATTTTAAATAATTTCCAAAATATATTTTGTTTGCTTTGATGAGAAAAAATGTTTTGGAGGTTAAGAAATCATTACAAAATAAGACTTCATTCTTTGTACAATTGCATTAGGAATAAAAGGTTAAAAAATTACATTTAATAATTATAGCTCAGATTTGTATGGTGACTTTGTTAAACTTATATCATTTTGCACAAAACCAGAAAGGACACCAAGTATATGCAGGGAGAAACAGTGCATGGTCACATGTTTTTCAATAAAACTTGATCATCTGCTGCTGAGAAGGTGTGTTTTGCCCATGTTCCAAAGAAAACCCAGAATTCTTGAGAAGAACCCGTGCATTTGGCAATATCGTATTATAGAGGGAGGAAATGATTCACTGGGTGCTAAATTTTTCAAGTTGGTTAAAGCATGGTGCTAACACTAGGGTTTGATGGGTTTGTGGGTTTGATCCCCATAGAGGCCATGCATTTAAGAGCTGGACTAAATGATCCTCGTGAGTCCCTTCTAACTCAGGATATTCTGTGATCCTCTGACAAAGCACTACAGTTGTCAGCAAAAGCACAGTGTACTTCTCCAGACTCGTTTTGCGTATGTTGAGTAGAGACTGACTTTTTGTCCCACTACTTCTCAGAAGATTTGATCCTTGCTAAACACACTTCAACCCCTCACAGCTCTTACCACACCAAAATCATTACCAAACTGAGACTCCAAAAACCTGTTATGCTTTTAGTGAGTAAAAAGATGGTTTTCTAATCCTATGCTACACTAGAGAAACTTTCTATTATTACTTCTCCACTTGTTCAACTACAAAAGATGAAAGAAAAGGCTGCATTTAAGAAAAGCTACAAAACCAGAACAGAAAGAAGAGAGACACTAAGGGAAAAAGCTAAGGGAGTACAGGGAAAATAGGAGCAACCAGATASGAAAGATGCATACAGGCAGAATGGGAAGAAGAAGACCTTGTGATCTGTAGAACCACAATGAAGAGCTAAGAGAATAATTGTGGGCTAAACCACCAGCAGAGGCTGAGGGTATTAGTAGGAAAAGAGGGAAAAATTTGTGGTAGTAGGCACAACACATCTGCAACTGTTAGAAAATATTTTTTCTGGGACATGGAAATTAATACATTACTTTCATATATCAGCAATTCTTTGTTATCTGAAATAGATAATTTAGTGCTTGAAGCCACAGTTTGTGATTAGACTTTTTTCCTAATACATAAAAAGTGGTTTTCTTCACCAGAAGCATTCCAAAACTGTATGTTTAAATAATTTGATCATAAATAAAAATAAGTGGAAAAAATAATAAACCATCATTTTTAAGTTTGATTAAATGCTATATTTTGAATTTAAACAAACCTCACACATGAAACAAAGCACTCTGAGGAAGCCCTTTATGAGCTGAAGTATTTTTATTTTGTTATGCAACAATGAATGAATTTAATTCTGCACTAGAAATAGCTTTGCTAGCAGGTCAAGGGAGGTGATCCTTCCTCTCTACTAAGCATTAGTGTGACACTGAGTCCAGCCCTGGACTGAGAGATATGATCCTACTTCAGTGGATCCAACCAAGGGCCACTAGAAAGATTAAGGGACTGGAATATCTCCAATCTAATGAAAGACTGAGAGAGTTGAGGATCCATGGGATCTCATCAATGTGTACAAACACCTGAAGGGGAGGTTTAAAGAGGGAGCCAGGATCTTTTCAGTGGTGTCCAGTGACAGGAATAGAAGCAATGAGCCTCACCTGGAACACAGAAACATCTGTTGAATTTCAGGAAACACTTTTTTACTGTGAGGGTGACTGACCACTGGAACAGGTTGTCCAGAATGGTCCTGGACAACCAGCTCCAGTCATCCCTGCTTGAGCAGGGTGTTGAATCAGCTGGCCCCTAGAAGGCGTCTTCCAGCTTCAGCCTTTCTGTGGTTCCGTGATTCTATGATTTCAGATGATATCTTTGGCTTCAAGCTTGAGGCTAAACAGCAAACCAACGAAAGCATCTCAAAGTTGACTTGTGTGAAGTTAAATACTGAATTACTTTTGGAGTTAAATAATCAATCTTGACTGCTGTATTATCCTGAGAGAGTACAATACTATTATTAGGAATGTAATTTTCAAATTTCTAACATTTAGTTTTAAAAGTGAAAAAAAAGTTATACTTCAAACAATATGTAACTAGAATATACAAATAAAAATTTTTCCACTTACAAAATTCCTATATAACAGTTTGCAGTGCAATTTTAAATCAGCTCATTTATTATATCCTCTATTTGCATAATTTATGGAATGGTTCATTTTTAAATAGGGTTCATAACTTATCAAAGGCTCAGAGAAAGGGCTGAAAATGCAAGGGAGTTAAATCTCCTGAACTGTGAGCAGTGAACTCTTCAAGTCCAGTAGTCTGTGAGTATTGCTATTATTAAAAGAATATTCTTTTAATAATATTCTTTTTTGAACCTGCTTTGGCCTATAGCTAAGCAAAACCTGCATTTCAGTAAAGGATTAATAGAACAGGTTACTGTCCTCTTCCAAAACAGTACATGAAAATTTCATTTGTTAAGTAGTTTTATTACTTGCAGTCATTAGCATTTGAAATGCGCAGAAAGCTGAGGAGATGAAATGAGAGTACTAGGCAGCTGAATGTCCACCCACAATCATATCCTCTAAAAGATTCCTAGTGTCTATAAAAATGTCCTTAGGACCTGTCAAGCCTATATCTAATCTGTAATACAAGCATAATCTGTAATAAGAATTTTGGCCATTCCTGATAATGGAATCCTTACAAGCCTCTTCCTGAGTTTCTTTGGTTGTCTACCAAAGGCATTCATGGATACATTTATTCATGAATTTGTGAGACAACCATTTTTGTGAGGAGGGCTCCCTCATTCACATTTTCAAACTGAGGATAGGGCTTGATTCTTCAGAGTAACTCAGTAGTCTCATGACCCGGTTGATCTCAGATAGGTTGCAAGTTTTCCCTGTCAGGTGATTAAAGAACAGTAGTTTATGGAGCTGAGGAGGAAGGAAAGGAAACTCATGTTTCTGTATGTAAGAGAAAATATAGAGTGCAAGTGTATCTTAGAATCCTGTTTGAACACCATTTTTTAAAGGAGAGAGGTAGAATGTATACAGTACAGGAGGAAGCATAACTGGACTTGGAACGGACAAAAAAAGATAACTACATCTGACTCTGGCTATTTTTTTTAGCATTAAGTAAAATGTGGCAATTAAATGATGCCCAGAGAGAAAGTTAACAGAAGATTATATTAAACTGTAGGAATATATATACTTGTGTATATATGTGTTTAGCTGTTCACACACATATAACGACTCCGGAAGACAGACTAGCAGTGAAAAAAAAATCCGCCATGTGCAAAGAGATGGAAATAGATGACCCAAGATGTCTTTTCCAGTCATATTAAGTGATGATTAGGAATAAAAATATAAATAAAAAGTGCATAGAGTGTGATTTGTTTATGCAAAATCCAGGCTCAGAACTCATTAACATATTTTCAGTGTTTTTCTTGAGCACACTAAAATAAGTTGCATTTTTAAAAATAGTTCATATAGATTCCAACAAAAAATAGCTCAGGAAAAAAAACAGTTGTCAACATCAAGTAAGAGAAACCTGTCCAAAACAAAAATAAAAATGATTGCAAGAGAGAAAGAAGTCTCTTCTCCCTGAAGATTTCTTATAGTTGTCAAGAGAAATTAAATGTGTAACTGAAACTGAGAGGAAGGAGGATGACTCCACATGAAGATGAGTTATTTAGGTGTGACAGGGAAATATTTAAACAAATTGCTTATTTAACTTAGCAAAAAGATCAATATAGGACAACTTAAATTTTTTTAATATTTAATATATAAGCTTTATAAACCTGTAAGCTTATAATCTTGATGAGAGACATATATGCACACACATCTCTTATTATTTTTACATTATTTTTTTATTACCTATACCCAAACCGAGTAGTTAATATTTTGCCAAGATTGCAAGGATCAGCAAAGACTGATAATAGAAGAATAAAGATATTTTTTTCCATGCTGCATGAGGATAACATTGATAAACAGTCCCCGTATGTGACAATGCCATTCGCCAGACATCTTCCTCTCTCTAAGATATTTGAGTGTGTTCAGGTTCCAAAATAAGCTGATGATCCGAGCAAATCCCAGCTCTCCCCATATATGTGAACATTTTACCTGCCCAAAGAAGAATGCAGTAAGAGAAAATCGTTTAACAGCTTATGCTAATAACATTATTCTTGATCTTTGTATTATATCACAATTGAAAAATTAAAATAAAATTCATGAGGGTTTGGGGTTTTTCCTCTTTTTTGTTTTCCTCCTTTTTTTCCCCTTATTAAGTCTGATTGTAGGTAACTGATACTCTAAGCAAGTTCTCTGACCTCTCATGAACTCCAACTTATAGCTGGAAATTGCACTTCCCACCTTTTGTGTAGAAAATGAGAAGGCTATAGTAAAAAGATGCAGTGGAAAGAAAAATAAGAAAATTAAACATTTTAATTACTATTAACAAATAGTCAAAGCATCTCTTTTTCTTTTTTTTTCCTCTCCTTTGTTGTTTACCCAAAACAACATAATCTATAATTCTTTTTTGCTACAAGGCTTGTTTCAAAAATTAGTAACTCATTACTTCAGTTCTAGAGACCTAAGCATGTAATTTCTTTCCTTTAAATATAAAGGCAACATTAGCAAACCATGAATGCATTTTATCAAGCCTTTCTATATTTCCATTAGTTCTCACAGCTACAGATTTAACTCAACTTAAAATGAAAAATCATTACCCTTTGAAATAAAAACATTTCATTGCTTAAATATGTAATTAATATGATCCAACATTCCTTGAATCAAGCAGCCAAAGGTGAGAGTGTTATTGAGGAGTGATCTGAAGGCATATTATGCTGAGCTTCTGCAAATAACAGGATAAAACACATCCAAATGGTCTAAATAACAAATGCAAGCATGAAAAAGACTGAGTTTATCCTCCTGTCACTGCTAACTATAAATGCTTATGGAATATTTAGTTCTGATCTTGAACAGTGGCACATTTGCCTATTGTGATTCTTGGGTAGGTATCTTTTGTTTCACAAATACACATTCCCATCACTAAACTTTAATATCCCTGAATTTAGGAGGAGAAATGCTGCCATTGGTGTGGGGAAGTGAGAATTCCAGGTGATTAGTGTCAACCATTTAATAGTATCATTGAATGTCAGTGAACTGCCTGTAGTACAAAGTAAATACCTATCCTTAACTGCCATATCATAATTATAATAAATTAACTGCCATGATTACTAATCTGCACGTAGATCTGGGTTCTTTATCTTTTGAAAATAGATTAAAGTTCTGTCTGAATAATAAAATTCTGTAATAATGAATAAACATATGACAGAGACAGGGTCATTGAACTGTCTTAAACAGTCTCAGCATGACTGTTTTTAAGCACAACCTTTGAGAAAAACTTTGAAAGTTAAACTTGAGTTTTCACAAAAGTAAGTTTTGATTGTGCTATGAATTGGTAACTGAATTATAATTTTAAAAAACCATGAAACTGATATCATACTTAGTACACAGTACCTAGAAAATGTCAAGGATATTTATTCCAAATTCTGAAAGAAGGTCTCTGGGTATTTTGGGGAAGGAGGAGATGGAAAGTGTAGGGATTGGAAACCTGAGTGAAGTTTCAATGCCTGAGTCCTTGGATYGCAGCACAGATCTTCCAGGTTTGGACTTATGAGGCTACAGCAGCTACAAACTGAAGATTCAGAATTCTTTCAAGGGTTGGAGAAACTTAGGAATCTATCTAAATGCATAAATCTGAATATTAGTGAGTAAACAAAGAAATTTGTATATCTCCAAGGATTTAAATGCAATCCTAGCTATAAAATTAAGATGCATTTTGCATAATGCAGGGTACTGCAGAGAATTCTTTTGTGGGGATGTTCAAAAGTAATCTGTCAAATTGAAATTCACTGTAAAAATCCATTAGTTGTAATTGATTTCTAAAATGTGGTACCTATAGAAGGCAGTACTTCTATAATGAACAATTAATCTTATAAGAACATGGTTTTTTAGCATCTAACAAAATGGAAGTTATTTGAATATTTTGAATAGAAATACACAAAAATCGTGTACCACCAATAAACAAGAGAAATTATGATCAAACAGATTCCTGATCTTGCCAGTTAACGGGGGTAGTTTTATATCAACTTTTCATTATGTTTTCATATTTTACTTTTGCTTCTGGCATTGTGACCTCTAGCCTTCTAGAGCTTAATGACTTTGAGCTCTAAGAAAGCGAATAAAAAGTAAATGAACACTCTTTTGGTGGYTGTTTTTGGAAATATTACTATTTGTTTCATTACAGGGCCAGGTCTTAGAAATACGAGAAGCTCAGCTTTCTAGTAAAAAGAAAAAAGTTCCTTAATTTTTTGACTATAAAGAAAAAACTTCTAAAATGTTGGCAGAGTAAAACAAGGTTTCAAACTTCAAGAAGAAAACGAACAAAATGTGTTCCTTCTCAGATAAACTGAATTAGATCTTCATTAAACTAGAGTTGAACCATGTATCTCCCTTCGTTATAATTCATTATATCTTTGTTATAATCTTCACTGTTTGGGAAAGGAGGAGAGCCAACCAATGATTATGGAAGATTTAAACTGAAAGGGAGTAGATTTAGATGAGATATTAGGAAGAAGTTCTTCACTATGAGACTGGCAAGATAGTGGTTGCCACTTTTATTCATAGCTTTCAGGTTGCCCAGAGAAGCTGTGGATATTCCATTCCTGGAAATGCTCAAGGCCGGGTTGGATGGGGCTTTGAGCAACCTGGTCTAGTGGAAGGTGTCCCTTCCTGCTATACCAGATTGTGTCAGAAATTGTATTTTTTGGTTTTACTGAATACTAGTCACTTGTAGAAACTTATGTGTCTATCAGCTAGAGAAGAAGATGAATGGAGACGTCTGCCTTACCACTTTGGCTGATTTTGCAGTCAGTGAGAAGAAACAAATGTCTCCAAAGTGCAGGCAATTTGATCCAAGATACTCGTAGCAACATGAGTTCAATTGCCCTCTGGAATTCTGGAAGCCAACTTGCCCTTTATCAGCTGTGAAGGGAGTGAAGAGAAACTCTTCTATTCACTGGTGGTGAGATGGGCCAGCCTCATCTAAATATGGGTATTTACCTGTAGGTGTACCTAAGATTTATAGATAGATCAAATATGAACACATGCAAAATTGTCAGTTGAGACAGGATTGGTGTAATTTTGAATTGAGCTTGCTGAACATGACCACTTCTTGATTTTGAGCCCTAGCCCCTTCTCTTTGGGTTATCTTTATAGTTATTTAGATGAAAATTTAATTGAGTTTTAATTATTTGAATTTATTTGGTCTTAATGTATTTAAAAGGAGTACTTAATAGATATTCTGTGGGCACAGTATATTTTTCAGTTTTATGTCACATCAAAGGAAAATATTAGTGTTTTCTTTCCCCAATACCTAAAGGGAAACAAAAAGGAAGGACGTGCACTTAAACCTAACACCTAACACACATAGCAGCAGACAGGATCAGAGCTCTACTTCAACAGATTTCTCCTGTCCAGCACTGCCTTAAAGGAGACAAAGTAGGCAAAAGATCTATATATGATTCCACTTTAGTTAATGATGTGATTTTTCTACTAAGTGTTCCTCATATACAAATAGAAGAAAGGTCTGTGAAACATATTAGCTGTTCTGTTCATTCCACCATTAGCATTAGGACCTTAGCTGGAAGGTCAAGCTTCAGATGGTGCCTTTATCTGCTTAAAATCAGAAGCTGGACGATTGTTATGAGGGTGGGGAAAGCAGTTACCTTTATTGGAGGTCCTCCCGGAGTACAAACACTGATCAGTTTTGTGTCCTGTCCCAAGTGTCTGTTCCCAGTGTTTGTACCCATTGCATTTTTATAGGTTTACATCAAATTAAAATAGTTTACAAAAATCTTCCAATTAGAAATACAGTTAATGAGGTGATTTCCTTTGGCTCAGCCTCCTACTGAAATCCCTGCCTGATGCTGCTAGCTACTGTTGTTTGGGCTTTTAGGACACATGGGACAGAGAAGTGTCCCTGGTCCCCAGAAATCTAGTGGTGATAAGGTTGACATAGGAATCTTATTTTGACTATAGGGATAGGGACTATGGGATAGGGAAAACTACTAGCTAGGAATTTACAAGGTTAGAGGGTAAAGGCTACAGGGCTACTGATATACTACTAATATAAAAAACATAAAAGCAAAAATCTCTTTGACATCACAGATTGTGCTTAAAGAGGGATATTTTCTATTTGGAGACAGTCTATGGAAGAGTAACAGTGGTGATCAATAGAAATCACTGGAAAAACTGGGAGTTTCTTAGTCTATACAGAAAAAGATGGAGGTGAGAAATGATAAGTCTTCTAATGTGTAAAGAGGAGCTGAAAGAGAATGGGAATAAAATATTTTCTGTTTTTTTTTTCCTGGGGACAGAGTAAGAAGTAATAGACTTGGAGTTCATCAAAGATGACTGTGGGAGGCATTTAAAAAGAATGGCAGCTTTGAAGACAGATCTACAACTGAGCAGGTTGTCTGGGAAGGTATGGACTCTCCATCACTGAAGATTTTTTAGAAAAGGTTAGATGAATATGTGTCTTGGGTGGGCTAGTTATAGCTGATTCTGCCATGTATCTGCAGATTCAGCTAGATGACCTTTCAAGCTCTGATCTATGATTCTGTAGAAACAATACTAACCTCCTTTGTAACACACTTCCATATCTACTGTTAAAATGCTAAAAGTTGTCTTCAGATCCAGAGGTGAGATAGATTAACATGTAGTGAAAAACTTACTATAACTTTATTTTTCACTTGAACACACTTTAAGTCACTAAATTTATCAGAACTAACAGACAAACAAGTGAACATATATGGAGGGTACAACTGTATAATTAATTTCCCTAAAAACCAAGACGAAATCAAGATGGAGTTTGCTGTGGAGTTTGGGTGTCTCTGCTGTCAATTTAAAAATGATGTGAAGTCTTCAGGAATAAAATTTTTCTTCACTGTACTAAACTCTTCTTTTATTCATCTCTAGATACTACAAAGCTTCTTTTTGAACTTCTTTCTTGGCTCATTAGTAGCATCACCTCCATCTGCAGAAAATGTGAGGTTATGGGAATCCAGTCTTCAGTTGTTACAGATCTTTTTTCTTGTCATTTCTAAACTGAAAGCTATTTTAAGAATTTTTTTAAGTATTCTGAGGGTTTTTTTGTAAATGCCAGTTAACTGTTAATGTAACTATGAACATAGCTAAACCAAAAACTACATATAAATCACAATTTTAAAATTCCCTATGACGTTGGCTGATGGCTGATAATTTGTGAGTTAATCAGTCTTATGAGTAAAAAATCGAAAATTATGCATCATAAAATTTGTTTTCTATGTTTTGCTTGAGGTTTGGGTATGGTGCTTTTTGGGGGGACAGATTAGTGTGCATTTTTTATTATTTCTATTTACAAGATACTAATTTAGGGGCCAGGTTGTGATAGCTTTGCATTGAATAGTAGTCTGTGGTTTTGACTTTTAGGAGACCATTTGTGCAGTAAAGAATCCTTTGGTGAAATTAAATCAGAATTTGATCAATGCTTTTTGCATTACTTATGTTTACTTTTATAACATTTTTGCCATGATAATGAAGTCTCAGTGGTATGCAACTTTTCAAAGTGATGCTAATATTAGCTCTTTGTTTCTTAACAAAGATTGCCTATTTGGTGCAAATTATGGAGATGGAGGTTTGAGAAGTGTATTTAAGCAAGATTCACAGTTTAACCTGCACTAAATAAATCACCCTAGAGCACTCCGAAGGTAGAAAATATCATTCATATCCCAGCTGTTATTGTTGGGGGAAGAATAAAGTAAAATACATACTCACGAGGATATCCACTATTTAATCTTGGTTGTGAATTTTCTTAGTTTAATGGACTGATATTCTCAAGAGAATAAAAAATAGAGTAGAAACAGAGAAAGATTTAAACCTCTTTCCATGTTCTCCAGATAGACTATCCTGCAGTCTTTATTGACTTGCAGTAATATCAATGAAAAATTTATTCTGCAGAATTTAGCACCATAGATTGGATTAGAGAAAAGTTGTTGAAATGATAGCCACTGGTGTTTCTGAGAATCTCAGACACGCAGACAGAAGTGATCAATGTGTCACACATCAAAAGAGTTGAAAAGGAGGATTTAACCAGCTCAGTAATTTTGAAGTAGCTGAGGTGAAGCCTCTAGTTATGTAGAGTTGCTGATTCATAAGYGTCTTCTGGCAATGGATGTCCACTGGGTCTTTCTCAAAAAGTACAGTTAAGAATATTTAACTGTAATCAGAATACCTCCAATAAACTTTTTTTTATACAACATTTTTTCATCAGTATTTCTGTCTTTCAGTCACTGCTTTATTAGCTGTTCTGAAGCAACACAACACTAATATATCCCATTCTACCTGCATCTCCTGCCTGTGCTGAAGCTAAACATTTGCTCTAAATATTTACATTAAAACTCTTAACAAGTTGGTGAGAGAAAGATGCCTGGCTACGAGGCATTTGTGGAAATGTTACTCCCAAGCTTGGGGCTAGGCCCCCAGTATAAAAGGAAGGACACAGGCCAGATAGATTTAATCCACTGTGCTGCATAATTGGTCCTTGCATGAGCAAGGACCTTGCTTGAAAAATGCAAATTTTTGCTTTGCTAGCATAATAGCTTTGCTAGCATAATAGTTTTGCAAGGTTTTATCTATCCGCAACATCATAGAACTCTCATCATAAGCATAGTGGATTTCTATGCACATATACTTATTCACAATGCCCAAGGCCTTTCTTACTAATAAGTATCAAATTTAAAGAGCATGGATATGCATATTTGGAAACAGAGGTTTACCTCCCTAAGGACATTTTACTGTCAAAATGCAAATGCCCACTGACTCTGAGTACTGTGTAGCTTAATATCAGTTGAACATTGGCAGCAAGAATCCTTTTGGGCTTTTAAGGGTAACATTTTTTTAGATTTGGAAAAAAACCACATTATATGGATCATTCAGAATCAGGATCTAAATATTTTCTTTAAAAGGACAACTAAATCCATACAGTAATACCAATCAAATAAGAATAAGTTATTCAATGACATTTGCAAATTCATTATCTGTCTTAAATGAATTCAGGATGATGCTTATGTTTTTTTCATCCTAAGGCCTTTGTTTCACCCAATGTTGTTTTTCATAGTGTGTTTGTAGTTTATTTTACCAGAAGTTTATTTTACTCAGCTCCAGAGAATGGTTCCTTAAAATAAGCAATCAATTATCAAGTAGAGTTTTGATCAAGAAGCTATTTACTACAAAGTTCACAGTTGTCTGTGGGATGTCTTTTCAGTTCTTTGAAACTCGTAATTACAAGTCAAATGCAGGTTAGGTATCACTGATGAAGCTTTGAAATACATGATTCTCTCTTCATCTAGGTGAATTAAGGGAAGTTAATAAGTGAAATAAAAATAGCAATATCTCTGAAAATGCTTGGAAAATAAGTAGGTTTTCCACATTACATGTTTCCTTTTTTTCTGGAAACGTATCTTTTCAGCTTCACAGATTATTTGTTTCTTTCACTCTGACAAATAGATATTTTCCAATCAACTATTATTATAAGTTTTCTTTCCAAATCTCCAAATTTTTATCTCCTGTACAACTTTCCCATCAGAAGCATTAACATCATTGCCATGAAAAATTTAGCAGTAATAAATGTAAGCCAGCTCTTAACATATAGTTTAATAATGTACAACCTGTAATTCAGTAGCAAGAATTCTTTCTCCAAGCACACAGATATTTTAGAATCTCTGAGAAACCTTGGTGGGAGAATAAATGCATCACTGAAATAAATGTGCTAAAATTCAAAAATATATGAAGCTGTGAGTACAGGTGCCTTTCTTCTGTGTGTAGACTGTCATCTCAGTGAAATAAAAGAGTTGTTTTCAACACAGAATAAGCTATTGATAAATAAGAACATCATTTAGATTTTGGACAAAGCTACCTATTTTGTGTAAACTTTACCTAACATTAGACCTGACAAAGTAAAAATTACGGTTCAGTTTTAGAAAAAAACTTCATTTCACTGACATTTGTAAATCTATTTAATGTTTTACAAATGACTATACTTTCATTATCGTACTATATCCATTTTACTATAAATATCCATCTTATCATGTAATTGAAGCTCTTCCAGATGAGAAGAAAACATGAAGATGGAAAGAATAACCTATTTACATAATTTGCATAATTAAAGTATGGGAGTTAGCTGTTGGCTTTGCTAAAAACTGTAGGTGGCTGTTTTGAACTTCAGACAATAGTGTGGACTAAATTTGGTTGTTACAAATGATAAACCGTGTCTGAGTGAGGCAGACTTTAATGAACATAATATGCCCATTATTGATATTTGCCTGTGGAGCTACATGTTAAAAAATTCAAGCTGGTATTTGGCAGAATAAACAGCAGTATATCCTAAGAGAGGTAGGCTTTATCTGTGTGGTACATAAAATACATTTGTGAGCATATCACCCAGCTTCAGAAGAAATAAAGATAATTAAACCAAGTGGATAAAAACAATGTAGTGTAAGAAACCAGAACAATACCTGCAATCATTAGGTCAACTTTCCTTCAGAGGAGGCAACTCTGACCTCCATGTGTCTGTGAAACAGAGGTGCAGTTTCCCCACTCCACCCAAAAAACAATTACTATTGCTTAATTAACTTTGCCAACTACCTTTGAGGAAAGTGAGATATGGCCATAATTGCTAGCGGGAATTGGTAGATTTTCTTGACAGTTTTGTTTCTTTAAAGTGAAGATCACAGTGGCTGAGGACTTGCCCACCACTAAGGTATGTTTCTGTAAAGAACTGGAAATTTTGTGTTTATTGGTCTCTTCCTCAATGTCTCCAGTTTGCACCTCCACTTTGACTAAGCCCATGTGTGCAGTAAAACAAAAGAATATTTGTTGTATGCTAATAACACAGCTTTGAAATAGATTCTTTGGGTTTCATTTAGATTCAGTGACTGAGAGTGAGAAACAGTAACATGCTTTTATAAAGTAGTATTTGACTTGGGGAATGATTACAGTGTATCACTGTTTAGCCTTTTAATTTTTTCAGCTTCACTACTTGCATCTGGTATGTGTGCACAGAGTAGAGTTACATCAGTGCAGAGCTGGGGTCTATTTGTAGGAACACTTTAGCCCAACAATATGTCATGATCATCACCGCTTTTCTGTTCACTTTTTTGCATGGCTCTATGAAATGGATTTCTGAAAACAGGCAATCTGGGACAGCTGGAATTTGGGATGCACCCAAAAGAAAGCAAAAGAGAAGGAATGATCTAGAAGTAGAGCAAAGTGAATTATTTTCCACTTTAACTGTTGTATGTATATGCTTGTGTCYAGTTATCTTTCAAGATGATTTGTATGCAGTGAAAGAACCTCAATGCATCTCAAAGAACACAGTTACCTTTTACAAAGCCTATTTACACCCTTATTTTAGAAGAATGGCTTAAATTTAATTAGAAAAAGATTTACTTTCCTCACTCTCTGCATCTTACCATCTCAATGGTAGGTATTTTGAAGCCGTGTCAGTCTTTTACCAGCCATCAGTAGAGCAACTAGCACAATCAGGATCTGTTTTCCTCTGACAGCTGTGCACATTAATCATAACAGCATTTCTAAAAGTTATTCAGTTTCACAAGTAATTAAATAGGAAAAACAGGCAGGACTAGTTCAATAGACATTAGGTATACAAACTGCCTAGTTTTGTCAAAAAGATAGTTTAGTTAGCATAGTATTTCACAATTACTGCGGATATGTTTCATGTCACCCACTGATAAGTGCATGTAGTTTCTAGCATTGCAACCACAGATAAACGATGCCTCACAGGGAACCTATAGTCAAAGGATCAGCATGTTTTTAACTAAAAAGTCCTCTTTAAAGAGGCTTATGTCTCAGCACTGGCTTTGTCAGTTTCTACATTGCAGAAAACAGGAAATACTGATGAATTTCCTTTTAAAGTTTATTTTTCTGATGAATAACTTTCCTACAACAGTAAAACAATATATGAAGTACAGGGCAGTCAGCATTCTTTAGAAAAACTCTTTTATTTCATATAATCACCCAATATTTTATAAGAAATAGTGCAAAAATTATGTATTTTACTTTCCAGGCCAATATGCAACCATCTCTCAATTACTGATCACTTAGGGACAGAAGAAAAAGTTGAAACCAGCCCTTCTGTGAGTAGTCATGTGTACCTAATAGCACAACTACATGTCCATGTACCTGCAGGTAGCTTCATAAGCAGATATTACTTTCCAATTCCATTGAAAATGTATGAGCTGAAAGACAGTCCATCCATTTATTCTAAGCTACTGTAGCTCTGCAGAGCTGTCATGATTAGCAAGCAAAGTTATTCATAGAAGTATAAGGTTCCCCTTTGAGTTTAAATTTATTGACTGCTAAAAGGCAAGTGGAAAAGAAAACAGTGGTAGATTAATTTCCATATGACAGATAATATTTTTCATGTGTGAGTGACACAGTGACAAGATGGTAACTTTGTCTCTGGAAGAAAACTGCCCACTGCCTTTTAGATCACATCATGTAATGGGAAAACGGGGAATTAAGTCCTCATTTTCTTATCTCCTCTTGTTGTAATAAGCACACATGACTAAGATAGATCTGTGGAAAACATTTTTTGTTAGAATATAATTAAAGGGTAAGTCAGATTTTTTACCATAATTTACCATTTACCATGCGCTCATTTGTTGTATGATTTTTTTCCTGTGTAAGTTACCAGTGTACGGAATAGAAAGAGTGTTAAAGCATCATTTACAAATGGTAGGTTCAAAACAGTGTAAACAAGAAAATGAGGGTGACTGCCTTTAAGAGCCTGGAAACTGAAAATTAGTTAAGAAATTATGGATAGATGCCTACAGAAAACGAAAAAGGATATGGTAAAGTAGTACTTGTTAGCATACTGGGTAAGGGGATAAGGAAATTTAGCATGGGGGGTAAGGGGCTAAACCATTTAGAAAATTTCCCAAAAAACCCAAGCATTAGCAAGTGTCATTTAGACTGAAATGTTTGTCACTGGAACAAGTGACTCTCCCATGCTTCTCCCTTGTGGACTCCTAGAGCACTGGCAGCAGGGCTGGGAGCTGGAGCTTTAAGTCCTTGAACCGCATGGTTTTTACAGGTAAACCGCTCCAAGAGTGGTAACACAAGCAGTGCTGGGTCTTCATCCCTGAATGAACTCACCTCAGAAATCTACCAAAAGCCACAGACCACCAAAGTATGAAAGATTAAATTCGTAGAGCAGCAGCACACTGCAGTTAGGCAACATTGTATTTCCAGTTTTCTTCTTCTTTCCACTTTTGTTTTAGACTGAAGTTCAGTGAAACTGGTGCTTGGATTCAGGAAATAAGAATCCTAACAAGAAGGAGAGCTCATTTTTCAGACAATTTTCTATCCAGCTAAGAGTTGTCAAGTTTTGGTAGACATCATATCAAAGGCAGGCACTTACTTGGTAGCTTTGAAGTAATTTTTAAAGAAGAAATATAAGAAGTATGGAAGAAAGCATGAAAAATGTATTTGAAAATCCAATAAGTAGTAAGAGAAACAGATTTTATGGCATCAGTTAAGAATCAATCTTTGTACACTGAATGAAAAATTAAAAGCAGATTTCCATGAAAATCATGGGTTGCATTTGATAATAGAATAATCCTTCTGGTTTTAAATGCCTTACATCTTAATGGAAGCTTTCTTTCAAGGTGTCTTGATGTTAATCCTTAATTTAAGTCTTAATAAGTGTATCATACCTAAGGGAATTCCTGTGTAATGATTTCTGAAAATCCAAACTATGATCTATGTATCAGAAAAGTTAAAATTAAAAATAGTAGAAAGAAATGTAACCTGTCTGATATATACTTGAACTTTCCTAGATGCAGCCATACATGTTTTGAGGTACAAGACTCAGTAGAATTAAAAGGAAATCCACCATCTCTGTCATGTAGAGAAATAATCATCAGGGGATGGTACCACAAACACCAACAAAACGAGAACCTCTGCTAATCAGTCTTCCTAACTTTTAAAATATAACATACAGTCAAGGCTAACATGTTAATGTAGAGGTAATATTTTGGCCTAGCTGAATCTGGTTCATATCTTGCATATTTTATTAGCATCCATAATATGGAGTAGATCCTTCTGTCTGATTTCTGTCATGCATACCAATGATTTGAGACATTCTTATGCATTGAATATAGTAATTGCTGTGGGGCAAAACAGGCACAACATTTCAGACTAGTTTTGAATGCTCATTTGCTATTTCTCAATCAAAGTCCATGTTTAATCTTTATAGTATATAGAAGAAGGAGAAAAAATTTTTGAAAACTGTTTCTTCTTAAAGGTATTTGCTTTAAGATAATCATAGGGAATAAAGACATTACTGCAGTTTTAGGATTATATTTACAAATGTATGCCAATGCCTTTCTTATCTTTGTTTGTTGTAGGTTTGAAATTGTCAATTGARTTTTTCTCCCATAGGGCAGGGAGACCTGTGGGGGCGGGGAGGGGTTGCCCAGGAACTAACAGGCGATACTTAAGAGACAAGGTTGCCCACACTCCCACATGCCACAATAATCACCCAGCTAGAGAATCAAGAGCTGGGAGTTTTGGCCAGGGGGTTGTTCCCAGRGGCTGCAGCTTAACATCGAGAGAGGAAAAAAAAAGACTTCGAGACTTGGCTGGAGGGGGTGGGGGCCGGGCTCAATCTCTCTCGCTTGGCATTCAGCTGGGATGGTCGTGTGTGCAGCGAGTGCCGCTTTGCTCCGAGAGCATGGATACACTGTGATGTCTCCGCGGGGGTCCTGCCACAGCACAGGGCACAGCATCACACTGTAACTGTCGCCGCCTGGAGCCGCTGGGCTCTTGTCATCCTTGTTCCCAACCCAGATTTCTGCTGCATGTGGGCYGCCGCCAGGGTCTGCTCGTCTCTGCTGTTCCTGCCTTCTGCTGGCCCCTCRGTGGGCGATACCAAGGTCCATCGCTCCCCAGTCAACCCTGCCTGCCTGCGCTGCTTGCTGCCCGCTGCCGAGATTGGTGCTGAGCCAGGCTGCTGCCCCGTTGGTTTGCACCAGGAGCGATCTCCCCTCTCCCTCTCCCGCTCGCCGGAGCCGCCATTGCCACGTGGAGAGGTCACCGCGCTCGCGCCACAGCGCCCCCTGCAGCCGCGGGGGAGTCACCGCAGCCTCTCTGCCCCAACAGAGAATCGCCCAACGACAGAGAAAGGACTGTGACTGGGTTTGGCTGTTCTCTTATTGTTGCCGTTTGTCTGTCTTGTTAGATATATATAGATATATAATCGTAGTAAAGAACTGTTATTCTTTTTACCACATCTTTGCCTGAAAGCCCCGTAATTTCAAGGGTGTAATAATTTGGAGGGAAGGGGTCATCCTGTCTATCCCAGGAAGGGTCGTGCCTTCCTTGACAGACACCTGTCTTTCAAACCAGGACACTGTTGTATTTTACATCTTTCTCCATAATTCACAAACTACCTTTGGTCTACATTTCTTGGTGTAATCTGGCTCATTTCARTTCTGTTGCTGACTTCTCAGGAGGTGGAAAAAATGTTACTACATATGTGATTAATTTCCCTACACTCTCTCTTCTGCCTGTCTATCTCTTTCTGGTAATGGCAAATAACATGGTTGGGTCCTTATATAAAAAGTTTTGGACTCTACAATACTTTGAACAATTAGTAGCATTAAACAATAAAAAAAGAACATAAGAACTCAAGATCAACCAAGGTATTATATGAGAGGTCAATGCACTGTACCTGTTTTAATTTGAATATATGACTGTGGACAAGAAAAGGGATTACTTTTGTGTACTACTTCTCTTTGGTAGGCAGAGAAGAACAAAAAGAAAGCATGTTTATCACTTTGAAATAGAGGCAGAAAAGAGAAACTTTTAAAAGGAGAAGTTGTAAAACTTGAGAATGTGGGTATAAAACAACAGCAGAGAATGTGAAATTTTATGAAAATGTACTAGATTCTCTCCTCTCTTCCTTCAAAGGCAATGCTAATCCTAAAAGGTCAAAAGAATATGAATATGAAACACCAATGTGAAAGAAAATCTTTAAAATACATAGGCCAGATCATGCCATTTTCTCAGTAATACATGCGCCTTCTCACTGGGTGAAACAAGTGTCTCAGTGGGGGCCGGATTCCTGCTGCTCATGTTGAACAGTACAAAGAATGGGCCTAACTGGGAAGTGTGAAATAAGAAGCTTCTCAGAAAGAACAGTGGTGTTGGATGAGGTAAATAAAACATGATGACACTTGTCTAGACAACCACTGGCACTGAATTAATTGTGAATGCCAATCTTGGAATGCACTGTTGCATTATCGAAACAACATCTCGCCATGCTTACTTTCCGAAGTGTTGCTTTTAGGATCTGTGTGTCACATACAGTAGCAGTGGTTTCTAGCTGTGGTATTTTAGTAGCATGAAAGCAGTGTTCTTTGTCCATTCTGACATCATATTCCCCTGGGGAAACATGAAGTTCTGCAGTAGTGTAAGAATGGTCTCTTTATGAAGGGTTTTTTCATGTAAGGTCAGTGATCTTATTTATCAGTAAGAGCATTCACAGGAAACTAATGTGATATTCCTAGAAGTACAGTCCTAAATGAAAAATGTTCCTGAAACCATTTAAAACTGGTTATCTGACAATCGGTTCAGGAGGGATGGAGTTAGGCCATTAGAGTGGAGGGGGGAAAAAAATTCATAAAGACTGTGAAGAAGGTCGTATCACAAACACCACTGCTCCAGCAATTATTTATAAGTTTGAAGGACCATAGGTGGAAGAAGGATTTACACCTTTAATATTCCAAATCAGTGATCCAGACACTAACTTTCAAGTAAAAGGAAACATCATACCTTTATCTTCCCTCTGCTTTTGTCAGGCAAGGCTGGGGGAAATAATCATCTTCCAGAGCAACATGTCCCCACTACGATATACCACCACCTTTCCAAGACGTGGCTTGATTTCTACCTTCTTAAAGCACCTTCTTGTGTATGGACCGAATACATAAACGGCTACTTTACAGACATCTTGCACAAGAAGCCTGAGATTCATAATGCTGGACAGCATTTCAACCAGAAATTAGATTCCTAAAACTCATGTTTGTGTGGTTTAGTTCTTTCTTTCTTACTTCTTCCTGTTTCAGTTCTTTGCTGTCATCATGGTTTAACCCCATCCAGCAATGAGGTACCACCCAGCTACTTGCTTAGTCAGCCTCAGTGGGATGGGTGAGAGAATCATAAATCATGGGTTGAGATAAAGACAGGTTAAAAGGTAAAGCAAAAACTTTGCACACAAGAAAAGGAGAAAAAGGTATTCAATAACTTTCCATGGGCATCAGGTGTTTAGCCATCTCCAGGAAATCTGGGCTCCATTACACATAATGGTGACTTGGGAGGACAAATGCCATCACTCSAAATGTACACCACTTGGACCYTCTTCCACAGCTTTATATGTTAAGCATGACATCATATGGTCTGGAATATCACTTGGGTCAACTTCTTGTGCACCTCCAGACTCCTCACTGGTGTAGTGGGGTGAGAGGCAGAAGAGGCTTTGATTCTGGGTAAACTCTGCTCAGCAGTAACAAGAACATCTCTGTATTAACACTGTTTTCATCACAACCCCAAAATATATTCCCATACAAACTAGTATGGAAAAAATTAACTCTATCCCAGCCCAAAACAGCCCATTCTCCACTCATTATTCTACATAATTTACATCATGCTCAGGTTCCTTTCTGTCCAATACTCCTCCATTAACCACCACCCCACCTTCACATCCTTTGATATAATATGCAGACATACTTATCTTAATCTATGCACCACCCTTGCAAAATGTCCAAAAAATTTCCACTGAGTTACTAATTTAGCCCATGACTTTGGACCCTGTTGCTTATGGTGGTCACAGTTATTTTCGCTACCAACAATCAGTGCCTAACCTATCGAATAAAGAAAGCTAATTGGCCATGTAATTTGGTAGATACACTGGGTGTCTGCTAGGCCTACATGAGATTTAAAAGTGATGTTACGGGTTTGACAAATGAAAGGTTTTTTTGCTCCATCTAGCAGGGAGACCTGTGTGGGCAGGGAGGGCTGTTCTCTTATTGTTGCCGTTTGTCTGTCTTGTTAGATATATATAGATATATAATTGTAGTAAAGAACTGTTATTCTTTTTTACCACATCTTTGCCTGAGAGCCCCGTRATTTCAAAGGCTATAGTAATTCGGAGGAGGAAGGGGGGGGTCATCCTCTATCCCAGGAAGGTTTCCTGCCTTMCTTGACAGACACCTGTCTTTCAAACCAGGACAAGTGACTTCCTGGAAGGCTAATCTTTTTAGCATCTCTTCCTGCATTCAATGAGTACTTTACTAATAGACACACTAAATCTCCTGGGAATCAATATTCTAAATCATAAAGCAAAAGTAACTTATCTCAACCAGTGAATAACAACTTCATATTATGGAGAAGAAAAGTATAGGATGGGATCTTTTTACAAGAAAAATTATTTGAACAGTGATAGAAAGCAAATATATTCTTAAAATCATTGTTCGCAGAGAAGTTAAGCAAAAAGGTTACATTTTGTGAATTAATTATTCACTGAAAAATATTCACTCAAATCCCTCTACATTATGGCTCCTAATTTTTGCAGGATCTGTGACAAATGGCTTCGGATCATTTAAGTCATGCCTGGATGCAACTGTAAAACTTCCAGCAACATACAGCTGAAGTGGGAAGAAGTATAAATACTCACAGCAGCTGCCATATCAAAACCCAGTCATGATTCTCATTGAAACAAGTCGAGCACTTTAAAAGAATCTTAATCAGCACTCTTCAGACAGATCATCTCACTGGAGACAATGAACAGTGAGTCCTCTACTGTTTAGAGTCTCTGAACAGAACATTTCAAATGGAATTATTTGTAGATTAAATAAAAGTAATTACATGAAGACCTTTCTTTTAAGAAATTCCATTGTTTTGTTTTGTAAGTCTATAGTGTTACATGATGCCTAGGTAATGACTCTATGTTGTTGGAATAAAATACCCCAGCCAGCATTATTAAACAAAGTTTTCCATAGAAATTAAAAGTAGCAGACCCCATAATTGATGCAAACCCTTCTCTGCAGGTTCCTGTGATATGCTTGATATCATCAGCTATACTAAGGGAACTACAAAAAAACCAGCCACCTCCATCCTAGGTCAAGCTATTGAACATGAAAGTAGTAGTAAGGACTGCTTACATTTTTGTAAACTTTGGAACATAAATGTTTCCTATTAAATTACAGCTGAATATTTAATGATAACATATCGTGCATCCCTTTACATTCCCTTCCTTGGGGCCAGAGATACAAAAGTTTGTAACCTTTCCTTAAATTCTTAATTTCTTATTTAACTCAATTGGAATTTATGTCCATTTATAGTAGTTAAGTATGTACACATTGTTATGGAGTTGGTATTTAACATAAATGCATAGGCTAACTTCCAATCCCTTTAGGTTTGTGCCCGAAAGCACCTAGTGGGGGACAACTGGATTACTGATGAGGCAGCATGGGCTTGACCATAAAAAAACCAGTACTAGTAACAACTATTCTGTACATATATTTCCTACTCTGGATTCAAAAAGGGTTCTTTCTACTATTTTGTATATACCTTCCTTTGTGATTTACAGCTATGGCAGCTTTAGGTAAGTCAGAGAACTCAATAGCCATACCAGGTCCACTAGCAGAGGAAAACCAGTGCAAAAACAGTAGAATGTTTGTGTTTGTATATAAATAGTGCAAATAATCACAACATATTCTTCATTAGGAAGAGCTGGTGACACACTCTTCTTTCCAGAATCTCTAATGGGGAAGAAATGAGAGAGATTTTAAAATAGTGGAAGATTTTTGACATCTAACAGTCAGGCATAGTACACCTAATAAATAAGTAAAGGTTCTGTGACAGGTATTGTTTTGTCTTCGATTAAAATTGTTCCTTAAATAAAAACATCCCAAACAAATCCTTAGCAATAGCAACCAAAAAAAAAAAAAAAAAAATCTGTAAAAGTCATTCACAAAAGAAATGTGAAACAGTGTTAGAAGAGAAAGCAAGTCAGAAAAATTTTCTGAAACCAGTGTATATCTGCTTATGCTTTTTATTCCATTTGGAAAAATAAGAGCATTTTTTCAGAGACATAAATAAGATCTTAACACAGGCATAGCTGCAGTGTCTTTATGGATGAATAATAGCCAAGAATAGAATTTAGAGAATTATGTAAATTTCTTTGAGATATTTTAAGGATGGATGACCATTTCAAGATAAAAGCAAATCTCCACCTAGACAAAAGCGCATCTGCTCTGAAACATTCTCTCTTGAGAATGCATCTTCTGTTAGCAATTTTAAAAGGTCTGAGCTAAATTTACCTTGAATTCAAATAACCTGTAAAAATCTTCAAAAGGACCTTTCAACATACATTTTGAATGTGTATATTTTCCTTGCACTACTTTCAGTTCTAACTGGAAGTTATGTAGAAACATGAAGGTGCTTTGGGAAATATTCTCTCACTATTATTTCCAGACATAGTTATAAGCACACGTTTTAATTTACCGAGAAAAGCACTTTATCTGTTGGTGATGAACACACAATACTTTTGAAGTATGGCTATTGGAATTTTTTCATGTTTATCTGCTTTCATATGACAGTGAGGACCATAAAAATAATATTTTGGAGTGACTTGAACATCGCCACAGTAATGACCTTCACAGTATTTTCTGTAGCTAAATCTGCAGCTCAACATTTTGTGATCAAGAGTATGAAACATCACAAAGGATATGTTTGGGCCATAGCGTGAAAGAGCTGTTGTGTTCCTCTCTATATGTCTGAATAAAATACCGGTCCAAACCAGAGCTGGTATTGGACAAGGACTAATCTTAACTGTATTAAAGGTCTTTGAGGCTGTAAGCCAGGAACGTTCAGAACGAAAACAGAAAAATATTTACGTCAAACTAAAGAGCCATTTCTGCAGATTAAAATGCAAACCAGTGCTTTCTCCTTTGTGAAACTGTGTGGAGGCAATTCTGTTCTTATATCTAATTATGATGGGTTGACCTTGGTGGGAGAACAGGTGCTCACCAACCCATTCTATCACTCCTCTCCTCAGCAGAACAGGAAGGGAACAAAACAGGATGAAAAAAACTCATGGTTCAAGATAAGGGCARTTTAATAAAGCAAAACCACAGACTGCATATGGAAGCAAAGGAAAACAAAGGATTTATTCTCTACTTTCCACCAGCAGGTGATGTACAGCCACTCCCCAGGAAGCAGGGTTTCTGTACATGTAGTGGTTGCTCTGGAAGAAAAATGTCATGCCCTAACCCACCCCCTTTCTTTTCCCCCACCTTCACCACACACACTTTATCTCCGTTTTTATAGCTGAGCAGACATCATATGGTGTGGAATATTCCTTTGGTCGGTGTGGGTCAGTTATCCTGGCTGTGTTCCCTCCCAAAATCTTGCCCACCTCCAGTCTGCTGGCRAGGGGGAAACATTGGAGAGGGTGCTGATGCTGCGCCAGCACTACTCAGCCAAGGCCCTGGTGTGTTATCAGCACCTTTCTAGCCACTGATGCAAAGCACAGCGCTGTCAGGGCTGCTGTGGGGAAAAGTAACTCCGTTAACGGCCAGACTCAATATACTATTTCAATATCTAGGCCTTCTTTGTAATGCTGTAATGCAGTATTTCTAACTGAACAAGAGGAGGAATATTAGGAGAAGTAGTCTCAGTTTAGTAACAAAAATGGTTGAGGAATTTTGCGGCTATTCACATTACATGAAACACTGTGATATTTTTGGTGACCTGTTTTTAAATTTGCTGATTATCAAGCTGATTATATCTTCTGACTTTAGCCCTCGCTGCTTGGTGAAGTCAGCAATATGCATGCTTTGCTAAATGTACTAGGTCAAGCAAGACCAGTATAAAACATCCATTTACTTCAGCACATGTTAAAAAAAAACCCTTTCAAAAATAAAACTAGAATTCAAAATATAGAATATTCAAAATATAGAGTTCAAAAGAAATTATGGAATTACGTTGAAATATTTTATTTAGATAACAGAAATATTAATTTCCTTCTTGACCTTTCTGCAGCTTTTAAAAACTTAATATATGCAAGCACATAAAATTTGTTAATAAATAGAGGCATTTATTAGAGTGTGATGGAACTTCAAAGTGCTCTTTATTATCATGGTATTCTTCTCTTAAATAAAATTCCAACAAAGAGAAAACCTTTAAAACATTCAGAATATGGTATTTTTCAGTCATCTGTTCTAAAAATTCCTATCTTGCTATGATCTAGAAAATGTAATCTATCACATAATAAAAAGTTCATTATTTTTATTCTATTTTCATAAGTATTTATTTTACCATGAGAAGTCAAGTAATTATGTTGAAAGAAGATAGAGTTCACAGTGGTATTACCACATACAAAGATGTTACTTCTCCAAATAATTTCTGTTAAGTAGCAACACATGTAAAATATGCTTTATTTTCCTGCGATTAGTCATTTCCAGATTCTTTTATTTACTAGAAGATATATTCAGAACTCTTAGTTTTAAAACCCAGACAAAGTGTCCCAGTCCTTAGTCTCAGTAGGATATAAGTCATAAAGTAAAAATATAAATAATACATAATAATATTGGAAGCTAATTTCTCTCCTCCAGTCAAATATCAGACTGTTTCTTTGTTCTATTAAAATGTTCACATTCTTTTATTATAACTTAAAAATTGTGGTCCCAGGAGTAATTTTTAACTTCTTGATGTCAAGTGCACCTTATCTATATTTTGGCAACATATTGTGCAGGATACACTGGTGTGCACCAGTACTGGTTTCTTTGGCAGTTACAAGTGAGCACTGCAAGTTAAAATGRCTTTGCTCAACATTTGCTGATAAATAGTACAGCCTCTGGAACACTGCAAAAGTATTGTATTTTGTAGGCTGTTGACAAGGGAATATTTTTGGGAAATGAGAGGCTTGAACCTTTACACAGAGAAGAGGGAAATGAACTCATACTTTCACTTTCAGGGTACTCTATCCACTGGAGAATTGTGAAAAAGGTATATGGTAGCATTACTAAAGTCATATATACCAACCAAGCAATACATTTATGACAAGGCCTTTTGCCCTTCAAATGCATAAAGATAAAATTAAGGTGGAAAGCAGACCTAAAACCACAACAGGGTAGTATTCCTCTTTGATGTGGATTGTGTTAGTGGGTTTTGCTATATCCCACAAAAGAATATAAGTGAGGGAGAGCAGAGTGACTGCTGGTTTTGTCTTTTCCACCAGCAAAGACAAATACCCTGCCCAAAATGCAGCAGCTTGTGATAAGCCACTGCCTGCTCAATCTCTGTGGCACCACTGTCAGGCTTATTCAAATTTCTCCATACCAACCCTTGTTTCGGCTTCAGTAGCACCAGTGTTTACAAAACACTATATTTGAGGCAGATGGAGTTTCAGGTTTTTAACTGACAACAAGCTTAATCCTATTATGTACTGAGGACATACGAAAGGGGATGCTGAGGGCTGGTTTATCTCCTGCCTGTCATGACAGCAGAGGAGCAATTCAGCATCTGCAGAATCAAAATCACATATAGCTCCATGACTGTTAGTTTGACCTAGAAAATAGCAGGCCATACATTTATTTAATATTCAGTTCTACTAAGCAGAATCTCAGTGTATGGTTACTGATACCCACCCATTCAGCTGCATAAGTACATGCTCGAGAAAGAAAACTTCTTAGCTTCAGTAATAACACACAAACCAAGCTCATGGCCACAGYTGAGCTGATGCTCTAGTTCTACTCCCCTCCAGCTGAAATCATTCTGGGAGTTTACCTTAAACTAACTGGCACTTGTCAGCAAGAAGAGATCAATTTGCCAGCTACCATGATGTCTAACTAAAACACTGTATGTGCTGAAGACCTGTCACAGTTTGTTAAACCATTGAGGGAGTTGCTGGTATTAACTCCATTTTGCTGGAAAACCCTGCTTCAGTTGAAACCCATTAAAATGCTTTTTCACAAAAAAAATATAAATCAAATCTCAATATGGAAATTCTATTCACTTCTGTATGGTTATTATGTTCTCTATATTTAAATATACCTGTCAATATAACTCTTTACTGTCTGCAAAACACATTATAGATTTCCTAATACACTTGTTAATAAAATTCTTTACTCTCTGCAAAACACATTATAGATTTTCTAATACAGTTAATTTATTCCATTTCCTAAAACAGATATATCTGATCTGAACGTGATCTTATTCCCTTGACAAGTTTTTAGCACGGGTTTTCAGATTCCTAATAATTTTAGTTTCCTATACTAGGAGCAAGATAGCACTTGTGATTTCCCATGTGATAGTATCAGATCAACTCCAAACACATGGGGCTTGAAATTTGCCCTAGATGTGGGAATCCAAGAGATTCCAATAGTTTGAACTGATAGTCTGAGCTACATAAATGTTTGGTAATTTCTCTTAACCTAAGGGCAAGGCCAAAGTTCAAAAAAAGCATCAAAGAAGTCTAAAAATGCCATCCACAAACCTCCATACCAGAATCTTTCATCATAAGAAGTAACATATTTTATTTGGATTCTCAACCCCATACTGAAATTACCAGGTGATCGCAGTGGTTCGGTCTGCCCATTACATTAATATATATTGAATTCTGCAAAAGATATCATTTTATTTGGCCAATTATTTTTAAAGCTACTTAGAATATAGAAAGTAATGAAARTAAATGCCCTACAGACATGTTGTGTTGACAATTAACAGGTTCCTGTCCCACAGATCCATACTATTAAATATAATATACAGCTCAGAATAATAGAAGACAGAAGTTGTCATCACAAAACCTCTCTCGGTGATTTTTGAGTGGTCTTGAGAATCCAGAGAAATCCCAGCTGACTGGAAGCTGGCAAACATTGTCCTACTTTTCAGGAAGGGCAAGAAAGAGGCAAACATTGTCCTGCTTTTCAGGAAGGGCAAGAAGGAGGATCCTGGGAATTACAGGCCTGTCAGTCTCACTTCAGTGCCTGGTAAAGAAGATTGGAGATTATTCTGGGAGGTATTGAATAACACCTGAAAGACAATGCAGTCATTGGTCACAGCCAGCATGCTTCATGAGAGGAGAGTCCAGCTTGTCAATCCTTTTATGACAAGGTGATCAAGGGATTTTATCACCCTTTTATCACCTAGCTGATCAAGGGAATCCTTGGATTTCAGTAAAGATTTTGATACTGTCTCTCACAGGAGCCTTCTGGACAAAATGTCCAGCACATGGCTGGATAWTGTGATGGATTATATGATGGATTATGTGATGGGTGAGCAACTGGTTCATGGGTTGGGCACAAAGAATTATAGGGAATGGGCTGACATCAGACTGGTTACTTGTCACCACTGAGGTTCCACAGTGCTCTTCAGGATCTTCACAGGACTTGGACGCAGGACTGGAATGGATACTAGGTAAGTTCGCAGATGATACAAAACTGGGAGGAGCTRTTGACTCCCTGGAAGGCAGGGAGGCCCTGCAGAGAGACCCTGACAAATTATTTGGTCTGTTCAGCCTGGAGGAGATTGAGGGGAGACCTCATTGCAGTTACAACTTCCTCACTAGGGGAAGAGGAGGGGCAGACACTGATCTCTGCTCTGTGGTGACCAGTGACAGGACCCAAGGGAATGGCCTGAACTGTTGTTATAAATAAAAAAAAAAATAATAATAATCCTGGATGGGTTTTAGGGTCCCTTGCAGTCTTCCTGAAAGCGTGGCGTTTGTCCGGCGGTGCCGTGACGTGTTCGGTGGCACGCGCGCGCGCACACACACACGCACGCRCGCACACACACGCGTACTTAGTTGAGGCAAAGAGTCGGAGGGGTTCTCCTTATGTGTTCCATGAAATAAGTTTATTCCATGAATCGTCAGGGAAGGAGAGAACCCAGAACAATGGAGGGGTCAGGGTTTTATCCCAGGGGCAGTGGGGGCAGAGAGACAACAGGGACCAATGGTTTGAGGGTCACGGGGCAGAGGGAAGGCGGGGTAATACAACTTCAACCAATAGGGGCAAACGAGGGCAGGAGTGGGGTACAGGAATAAATGGGATGCTGAGTAAGGCAGAACACTCTAGAACTGAACCTTATAAGGGAACAAGGACTAATAGGCTGCTCGGTCACTCCTGTAGCTGGCTCCAACACTGCAGCACTCTCTGCTGCAGGTTCAGCTACCTCTACACTGAACTTGTGTTAAGGGAGGTTTAGGTTGGACATTAGAGAAAGGTTCTTCACCCAGAGGGTGGTTGGGCACTGAAACAGGCTACCCGGGGAAGTGGTCACAGCACCAGCCTGACAGAGTTCAAGAAGAGTTTCGACAATGCTCTTGAGCATACGATGTGACTCTTGGGGATGGTTCTGGGCGGGGATAAGAGTTGGACTCGATGACCCTTGTGGGTCCCTTTGAACACAGTATATTCTGTGATTCTTTTTTCCTTTTACCTGAAACATAGCTCTTCTGCTTATACCTGAATTTTGAAAATGTTGAAAAGAACACAGTATATCCCAAACAGCATCTCAGATACCTAAATGTAGTTCTCAGCATGGGTAGCAGATAAAATCATAAATATTGTGAAGCTGCTTATTGTTACTGCAAAATAAAATAATACTAATGAATGCAAACAAAGCCTGCTTGAGCAATCTTCAATAAAAGAATAAATTTCCTTCCAGAAGTTTTATTGGAAAAAATTATGTATAACTAAGCATTGAGCTCCATAGTTATTTTTCAAATGTCTCATCTTCCAAATAATGTAACTTGTTCACCTAATTCCATTATAGTGCTCATTTTGATGCCACTGTACGAGCTGTGAAACAGTATTTCCAAGAAGTCTTCAGAGGTACTTTGGCACTGACAATTTTATTTTTCTCCTTTTGATTTAAGATAACAGATTGAAGTAAATACTTGGTTTGGCAGCAGACAGTAAGTCTCTCAGCAATAAATAAATAAAATCCATAAGCAAGTGAGCATCTTGACAGAAAGGATTTTGCTGGACCTTTTTATAATTAAATATAAGAAATGTTTTCATTCTAAGATTTCAACTTACTGAGTTAGAACAACCTTTATGACTATCTTACAGGATAGGTGCTAGAGTGCAGGTATAGGGTTCACAGGCAAATCTGAAGGGAAAAGTCTTTAAAAATTTTTTAAAGTAGAAGCCATGCTACTTTTTATTGCCATATAATTAATTATATGAAATAGAGCTGGAAATATTAATTATAAAATATTTGAAGAAATGTTTTAGTAGGAAACAGAACTAAGTAATAGGTTAGCTTGACTAATTTTGTACTTGATTACTATTTTTTAGTTTTTATTGAAAGAAAAGTTTCTTGGTGGCTTATTGTAGGGCCTTTGGCAATGCCTGAAAGCAGAATAGGACACACCAGGACAAGGGATGCAGCAGAAAGTTAGGCCATTTGGATCTAATCCTACAAAACATTTTAAAAATAATATCTTTTTATTGTGTTTAGTTTGCTGACATGAATTTTACTCAGTTACTTTTATGATTTAATTAATCTGTTGTTGTGTAATTTTCCAAATTGGCACAAGCAAAAAATAAATAGAATAAATATGTTCACTCTCTCAGTAAACTGATATAAGTAAACTAGTCACCTTACCACAGATAGCATTGCACAGTTGAATAATCAGTATTGCTTTCTTGGTGGCATACATATTCTTTTTACCTCTATTTGTTACTATTTGATGAACTAAATACCTTATGCTAACATTTAGCTTTATTTGTAATTTTTATGCTAATTTACAGGAGCAGCAGCATACAGATTATAAACTATAGATGTAAAAGTGTTACAGTACTCCAGAAATATTTAAAAGTCTAAATCTTAAATGAAGACTTTAATAAAGGAGTATTCATAAATTCCCAGTTACATTATTTTAAGACTTATAAATCCAGTTCCTTGGACAGTCAGGTGATTCCTACACGAAGGGATAGCTAAGCGTAATCTAAATAATTAGACCATGGCAAGCATGGCATGTCTAAGAGCCCCGGAAGCAGCAGGTGTCTCTTTACTACACTCTCAAATCAAAGGAAGAGCAGCCATATAAAACCAAATAATTCCGACTTGAAGATGGATTTGAAAAATTCACCATTTGTGCACAATGGTGACTTCTCCAGTGTCATGGTGTCCCCTGAGGACATTCCTGGAGCTGCCACCTTCATCGCCTGCCAAGTCTGGTTCTGTTTTATTAGCTTGACACATTGCGCGATGACAGTCTCAAGCCTTGGGTGTCTGAATTCCATCCTTCAACATATTGCTTCGGGTCTGTTGTTTCTAACTTCCCATCAGGTGCTGTCATTTTCCAGTAGTCAGCTGTGGAGAAGTACCCATTGTGCTTAGCACACTATAGTTCCTGCTTACATTAATCTCCACCAGCTACAGAAACAATGATGTGCCCTCCTGGAAGAGTTTTGTATAAAACTGAATTGTGTAAATAAAGCCCATTCTGGAATGAAGCAAAGAGATTAAAGTAGGTATTTCTCCCCAGGATATGTTATCAATTAGTCTATATGTGTGAGTTCTCACCAGAATATCTGGTTCATGCCCTGACCAATTTTCTGTCACCAAAGATGGATATTACATTGCAGTACTGTGCAATGCAACTTATTTAATTCCCTTAAGTTATGAGAAAATTACTTCAAGTTAAAAAATTGAGTGCATAAACACTGAAAACCAAAAAATATTGCATCGTAATGTGTTCTGAAATAATTTCTTTTTGATGTGCCCGTGGAATTTTAGTAATTCTTAATTTACTGGTATGTGCAGACAAGAAATATTTGTAAATATTGTAAATTCTGACTAATGTGATTTCACTCCTATGAGAGTTTCCATTTTTGTAGAATAATAACTTTGTTTTACTGTTGGGCATTAGTTTTGAAAACCTGTTTGCTGCCATCTCCCTTTGTATAAGTTTCCAAAAGTTATCATTTCAGCTTTGAATGGAGAGATGATATGAGGGCTAATATTTTTACACTTGTCTGATTACTATTGATGTCTTGATCTTTTAGCCAAGTGAAAATGGATTAAAGAGCAGACATCTGCCTGCAGTGGCTATTAAATCCAACATCTAGATGCGTCCGCCAGGTGAGATTTACCAAGAGATAAAATTTGATGCCTGTCTTGCTCTGGTAGGGAAATATTTGGTAAGGTGACCCCTTCTTAGGCCACAATACAGCCTAGAGAGATTCTCTTTATTCCTTATCCTGCTCAGTCAAGAAAACATGGACATCTTTCACATACCTGCTACCAGCCATAGTGTGAATCTGCACAGCAGACTTGCTGGGTTTCATGTGACCTTCTGCTGCATTCATTTTCTACTTATAGGTTCTTCAATGCTCTCTCTAACAGGGTCTAAAAAGCCCAGGAGAGTTTAAAAACATATTTTTTACACACTGTTTAAACTGCTTGGCTCATTTACCTTGGGCATTTTAAAGGAATACTGAGACTGTGCATAAATAGCAACGACTATGTCTAATCTGAAAAAATCCTCTACTGATGGGAGCGATCCCCAGGCCAAGCAGAAGGAGAAAACCCATGCTTGTTTTCCTGTGGACTTCACTTCTGACATAGGTCAACTGTGCCCACACTCACAGCACTCTGACCTGCATGTCCTCTGGGTTTTCCATGACACTTCTGTGACCCTAAAACATAATTATCAGTCRTTTAGATTATTGAAGTTTGAAATTCCTGAAATGATGGGAAGATTGTGTTGCTGCCCACATGAATGCTGTTATACTCATGGTATCATGCCAGGCCTGGGCCATGGTATTACGGGCACTGAAACTTCTCAAAGGTCCTTGTGAATAATCCTAGAGGATGACGAATGGCTAATGAGCTCTACCTTTCTCTGCTTACACGTGCACAGTCTGGTCCCAGAAGCATGCTATGCCACAAGTTGTATCCGGGCTTTGTCTCAAAGGGAAGCACACAGTTAGTTGCCAAAGAGAACTAAACGATATATGAATTTGCAGGAGGGACTACCAGGGTACCAATCAGGATTTGGGAGCAAAACAAAAGGCTAAATTGTTTGGCAAAAATGCACTATCTACTATCCGATTCTCACTGAAAAATATATTGCTAGTCACTTCTGAAAAGTCTAACTTGGTATTGTTTGTTTGCTGAAGGTTATTTTTAACTGCTAACTAGAAATTTTGTTGAAGCCACGATTAGAGTGCTGACCCAGCTTTGAGGATTCAGCTTAAGGTGTCTACTGTTATATTGAATTGAATGCAAACCCCATAATTCCTGCATGTCAGCATTTTGTTTCCAGGTCCACATTTTCCTTCTGCACTGAAATAAATAAAGAAACCTTGCTCATCTGCCTTGTATTCATGCTTTATATGTATACACGTATGTATTATGGAGAAAGAATACCAATGGAGCAATGAGAATTAGTTGCACAATGTTTTTTAGGTTGCTGAGTCCTCAATAAACAATGATAGGCAGCAAGACTGATTTAAATCAACATGCTCTCTACTGGGTTTTCTTTGGGTACTGGAAATGAAATATTCAGAATCAGTTTGACTGTTTCCCTTATCCCTTGATTATCCCTTCTGGCTAACCAGAGGTCTTTTTTACTAAAAAACCAAACCAAAACAAAAAACACAAAACCCAACCAAACAACAACAGCGAAAACAACAAAACAATCAATCAAACAAACAAACACAACCCCACAAACAGAACAACAACACAGCACTATTAATAACCTGTGTTCTAGTCCTGAAGGACATTTCTTAAGCAAATGAGGGTAGAATACACTCCACATACATCAGAAAAGAGAACATCAAGACTCTAAATGAGATATTAACTTCTCGTTTAGGACTAAGCAAGATAATTTCTTAATCAGACATCTACCATTTTTAGCTGTTGGAGTTCAGATACTTCATGCTGTCAAAGCTTGCTTGTTTTGTATCTGAACATCTACAATTTAATGGCAAACAGTAAACAAGCATAACTCTATTTAGAGTATGACTTATAATGTTCTGAGGTCTAAAATAAAGGGTGCCAAAATAAATAGGTCAAAAAAGAGACTGTGGAGTTGCAATATTTATAATTTTAATTATAAATAAATAATTTTAATAATATACATTGAAATACATGTGTGTAATAAATATRATAAATATACATTTGTATTTCATATAATGTAAATAACGTAATTAAATAATTATATAATTTTATATGTGATTTTGTAACATTTAAACAAATATTTATAATTGTAATATATATACTGTAATACCAGAGACCTAGAAAAAGTTTATATAGTTGCAAAACAGTTAAATGAACACTTAGCATTAGAAAAATATAGTCAGATATGCCAAAAGCATTAACAAAATGCTATTAATAGTTTCAATTACTAAGGGAAAATGTATTTCATAGCTGAATAGATTAAGAATAGATTAAGTTTGTTATTCTTTAATGATTCATATTTTGCTCAATATATTGAACAAATTTTAAAAAATGCATCTTTTTGGTATTCATTGAAGGTGTAAGAAACACTTTCCCTTACAGAGTAGTGTTTTTCACTGGCAGGATTACATAGATTGTCATGGTTTTACTTTTCTCGCAATTGCTTAGAATTTCAGAATGTCGGTGCACTTTCTCATGCAATAGAAGATTCTTAAGCCTAATCAGGAGGGGAGAATAAAGCCATCCTATCCAGTCCTCAGTCAAAGCCATTCTTCAATCATTCTGATTTTTTGGCTTAGAAATTAGCCCCTAATACTCTTGAATAAATTGCTACTGTCTGTTTTTGTGGTTTGGGGTTTTTTTATTTTTCTTACACAGAACCATAAAAGGTAACAGATTTCAGGGGATCACACGCCTCATAAACGGAACTACTACACTGAAGTTATTTTTGCATGGGTCAGCTTCATGTACCCTCATATCAGCTTCCTAAAACATTTAAGGAAGTACACTGATGGCTGAAAAGACTGGGAATCCAGTTTTCCTCTTTTATACAACCTTTGTGCTGCTCGTCTCTTTCTCAATTCCCACACTCAGAAGAGAAAAAAGACTGAATGCAATGATATCCAATAGCAGAGCTATTTTTTTGTTTGTTTGTTTGCTTGTTTGGGGGGGATTGTGTGTGGTTTTGTTATGGAACTGCTTGCTGCATGATTACAGGCTATTCTAGCACTGACATATCTTCATATATACGACAGGAACCTTTTGTGAAGCCTGGGTTTTCTTAACAACCTTCTAAAATCAAGAATTTTTTTTTTTAGCTAGAATGGCCTATAATCATGCAGCCAGCTGTTCCATAAAAAAAAAAAAAAACAACTAATCCCAAACCAACCAAACGAACAAAACCAAAACAAATCAAACAAACAAAAAAAAATAAGACCACCACCAAAGCAAGGAAACAAACAAGTTTCTTCATCTTTTGTTCTATTTATGAACAAAGTTAATGCACACAGTAGTAGGACATTCTAAATTTTACACTGGAAAGAACAAAACACCCAGAGTGACTAAATTTGCTAGAGAAAATTGTTGCCATTTTGAGCAGCAAAACAAAAGCTCCACAATACACAAAATAAAATCTCAAATATAAAAATATAAAGCAATTATGTTAAGCCATTTTTATTGTCTCTGAAAAAACCTTTTAAATGTCAAACGAAAGGAGAAAAAGTAGTAGTATTTTGTSAGGAAAAATACAACTTTTTTCTATTAGAAAATTTTTATATAAGGATGCCTAAATTATTTATATTTTTTATTAATAATAGTTAAACGCATATTTTGATTTATGTAAATTTATAAGAAAGACACCTARCAGTTTTTTTCAGTAGACATTGCCTAATAGACTGTTTTATCAGTGATCTTGCTAGCAGTTTATGCTTTCCTATTTTGTCCCAGTGCTTAGTAATCCTCCTGGACTGGAGGCCATTACCTTCAAAATGGTCATAAAAGCGAGTGGTTTTTTTTCTGCTATAAAATGAAACAGAAGAAGTTGTCTAAAGAACTTAAGTTCAACAGCTACAGGCGGACTCGTGGTTCTGTCTATTTATCCTAAAGCGTATGTACACAAAGAATGCAGGTTCTATTTCCAGGCCATCAGTTCATCTCATGCTGCTCTTGTGGAAGAATGTGAAAATGAAGCAGTGGGAGAATTGCTTGAGAAATTTTGCTGCACAAGGAAGCTCATCAGTGTATGAAACTCGTGGGGCAATGCCACTGTCCCTTAGCTGCTTTCTTCACCAGCCATGACTCGTGGCAGGAACTCTGCCAATGGGGGTGAAGAGAAGCAGAATGCAAGCTGCAGACTGAGGAAGGAGGATGGAAAGGTGACATAGCAACACACATCTCTACTGAAACTGGTGAATGAATTTGTATCCGTTGGATACAAGTTTGGATTTTCAGCCAAAAAGAGTTTGCTAAACGTTCCATTTTTTAGCTGTGGGGAATGGGAGTTTGGGGTGAGGTTTTTTTGGTTGGTAGATAGGGATTGGTTTTGGTTGGTTTGTAGSGGTTTTTTTCACTATTTTGACATATTTTCATTCACATTAGAACCTCACTAGCAGCTACAGCAGTACAAGTAAGAATTAGGTAATTAAATGGAAGGAGCAGAAAAGAAGTGGCAAGAAGACTGCTGCTTAAATAACATTTTTTCCAACAGAGAAATCATAATTCTGGATCACAGTGGAGTTTATTGAATAAAGTTCAAAAGAGAATTTTGTACTTGACTGAATGAAGTTCCTTATAGTAGTTTTTTCTGATTAAATGATGTATTTCTGTTAGGTCCAGTAAACAGATCTTTTAAAAAGAGGGAAAAACAGCTTATAGGCTTGTCCACAAGATTCAGAATGCCTTCTTTAGGAAAAAAACCCCTTGAAATGGTAAGATACATCCTCAAAGCCCTCTCCCCGACCCTAAATGTTCAGGGTAAAAACAAAAGCCAATGTATTACCTCAAATATTTGTTTAGAAAGCAGTGTACACCACGAGCCCACTTTCTGTGCTATACGGGGATTGAGCAAGGGTTCCGTCTTGGTATATGCACAAAGAGGGAGGTAGATGTTTGGATTTGATTCTAATGAGGTTCATTTTCTTCCTTTTGTCTCATATAAATTATTGTACCTTTTTTTCCAACTCTGAGTTTTGGAAATAAACAAAAAATGAGCCCAGAGATTAATTCTTACCTTCTATTGTCTTGTATTATGTATGGATGCAAGCTGAAATCAAAGTACTCCATCCCTTTGGAACACCTTCAGTGAAGCAAGTGGGATATTCTGGCATTTTGAACTCTCTCCAGTTTATGGCTCCAGAGAATCTCTGGGATAATATTTTTCTTCTCAGCCATATTGCCCAAAAGCTAGTGAAATAGGAACCATGATGGGATAAGAATTTTGCCGTCATAATAGGCATAATAGTAAAAGTGGAAAAAAAGTGGAAAAAAAATCCTCTTAGAAGAGAATAGGGCAGTAAAGAACAAACCTGCATACTGAGGTTCCCAGGCAAGCTTATGAGCCTTGTATTGTGACTTTTGCTTTTATTGTCACTGAATTGCATGACCACAGGGGTGAAAGTCCTTATTAAGGACTTTTTACCACTGTCATTAAAACTGGTGATAAGATTTGACAGAAAATTTTAATAGACTGAGGGCCAGGCTGACATCTGTTAAAAGAGACTTGCCAAACTTACTTGGAAAAAGACAAGAACACTCGTGCTCTTGTAAAACTGCTTTTTCTTGTCTTCCAGGGGAAAAAAAAAAACCCAAACAAACAACCGTCCTATGCCCCCCCGCCCCAAAACCCCAAAATCCACAATCAAATCCATAAAATCCACATCATATATACAAAATACCTGCACTTTCTCATCTGAAATCCAACCTTCCTCATTCCATAATTATGTGGTCTAGTGTTACATGTATAAAAGAGCTTCTTATTTGAAAGCCTAACATATCTTGTCAGAACACAAGAAGTCAAATTCATAAGGCAGGTCAGGGAAAAATCATAAGGTACATTTAAAAATCTTCATGGTATTGAAGAATGATGGGAAAGCCTCTGTCAGTATTATGTTAGTATTACAAAGAGGAGTCCTATTGGTTTGGTTAAGTCTGCCTTATAAAATTAGTCTCCTCCTGAACTCACTATTTTTTAAGATCCATTTTGCCCATACTCACACGAGTAGGATTTTTGCCATCTGCAGGAACAAGAACAAAGTTGAATGTTAGCATGATTTAGATCCCTCAGCAATGCCCATGTGTAAGATTTTGAAGTCGGAAAATACTTTCCTTCAGAGAAAATTGTTCTTTAATTTTTAATATATATTTAAATCCCATAAATCAAAGATTACCTTCACACAGTATTTATGGGTAAAAACACTCAACTGATGAACACATCATAACTTGAAGTTATGAAGTCAAAATCAGATTTCTGGAAGACCTTTTTTTCAATCAAAGACAACTCACACAACTTTTTAAAGGAAAAAGTACATTTGATTTTCCAGTTTTGTTATATAAAGCATCAGGCTAGGTGGTCTAATTGGTGCTTCCAGGGTAAAATCTTTGAATGTGGTAACATGGTATCGTGATTTGTGGCTAATTCAGGCATGTGCATAAATGGTTTTCTGTGCCAGGTTCTAAGATTTAAAATTATTTTTGCTGCATGTGGAAGATTCCAGAGGCAAGGCAACACTACTTTGTGAATCAAAAAAAGCAAAAAAAAAAAAAATCCGTGCCAACAATACATTTTGTTTTAGTTGTAGCTAGCAAACACCATTTCTAGAATTAATTCTAAAGACTTTTAATTATGGATTCAGTAGTGAGATGCAAGTGTTTTTACTCAGACTACTGAAAAATAATATAATGAGCAGTCTGAAGCAGTCTACAAACCTAGAAACTCTGCAGAGCAGATAATTATATAATTGGAAATATGTCAGCAACTATACAGTGAATAAGAGACAGGACTTGAAAGAGAAAGTATCTTTCTTTTATTTGAATGCTATGGGTTTAAAAAAAAGTAATCAATCTTTTTCTCTTGAGAATAGATATTGGGCTTCCTCCCCTGTAATTTATACCAAATTGTCATCTGACATTTCATTTGGCTGTTTTAAATTGTTGCAACTTTGAATAAAACATTTTTTATGCTTTGTGTATTGTAAATTAATTGCTTCTGTCAGATTAATAGCTCTTCTTGGGAATACAGGAAATTATGGTACATTTGACAGTGGTTTTTCAGTGCTCCCATGAAAACTGAAGGAAACTGATGCAAAAGAAAAACCGAAAACAATACAAGCCCTACTCCTCCCTGAACAAATAAAATAATAAGCAGAGCTTATTTCATCTCAGAAAGCGCCTGCAAGCATTGTCATGTCAGATACTGGAGAGTAGAGTACATTCACCCTTCAAGGAAAGGCATTTTAAAATTCATTTCAGTCACTGCTCGTAATTGAGTTTAACAGCTGAAAATCCTTCAGTTGCCCTCCTGTCTATCTTTGTTTCTTCTAATACAGTTACCCAGAGAGCAAAATGTCTACCCAAACAATGTGGAATGACAACAACAGTAAATATATACATACACATAACATATATACATGTATTTGTTGTATGTGTACAACAGTTTGTATATTCTATTGTTTTCACATACATATATATATGCAATATATTTGTGTTGTTAAATATAAATAAAAATAATAGATATTTATATATACATCAACCATACCCCTACACAAAGAATAAAAAACTGTCAAAGCCATCTGTTTTTGGAATGTTAGGACTGATGCAGATAAATAATTGTAATTGCTTAAATTGTTTGGGTTTTTTTCATACACAAAGAAAAATTCAGAGCCACATGGTACAAAAAGAACACATACGGAAACTAATTAAAACCCTGTCAAAGCGAGCCTGTCACCTGAACTGAAATGAGTGAGCAAGAAAATGGAACAACTCTGCTATGAACTTTGGCACAATAAGTTGCTTTTATTTGAGAATATCTTGAAAGAATTTAGAAGCTGAAATAGGCTCTTGAAAACACTATTTTAAAGTGGGTATTCTTATTCTCTACTATTCTTTCAATACCTTGAAGTTTCTAGCTATAAAATCCTACAGCCTGATTGGAATAATATCCTAGCATCGCAGCTTTATCTGGTTTTGGCAAAAACTTGTACTACCTTGTTCTACAGAAGGTATGCAAGGAAGTAGAATATGGACATTGTGAACCAGATGAAAACGCCAGCAGGGATTCTGGACTTGCTGCCCTTTAAATGAGGGCCTCCCAGAGGGTCAGTCCCACTGCCTCATCAAACCTTTGGAAAAAGTACCAGGAATTATCTAGTTGCCTAAAGGGTTTGAAGCTCCACATTTCTGAGGTTTTCTTACTTAATTTATTTTGGCAGATTCCTGAACTATATTGGTTTTGCAGCTAGCAAATAATTTCATTTGAGCTTTGTCCATGTCCTATCAGCATTTCTTCTTGAAATATGCCCACTGTGTTTGACTAAGTTAAGAGCTAAACTATGCACTTCTGAGGGAGACACTTACCACTGCAACACCTTTCAAATAAAAAGGTGAGGAAAAAGAAGCTTTTGCTAATTTTTTACAAATATATTTTCTCAGAGAGTGTACAAATCACATTTCTGCTTATCTTGTTGCCTCATTTCTTTCCCAGCTAGGAGAACAGCCAAACTCTCATTCCTAAGGAAAGACCAAATAAATTTTGACATCCCTCTATTGATGTTTTAATCATCTTCTGAATACCTCAGATCTGTCCTACTGGAAGAAAAAAAGATTATCACATAAGTTTTCTGTCTGTTCTACTCCAGTACCCAGTCCAGCTTCACTTCTCATACCACAACTCTCTCTCTAAATATATCTCTACCATAACAGAATTTAAAAACCTGAAGTTTCTCTTTCACCAATATTTCTCTCAGGGCCTTGTCCAGACTCACCTGGAGCCTCCACCCACACCAGTCATCCCAGCAACTCTATTTAACCTCAGCCTGGGGCATACCAGAAAAGTGGTAGGCTCCATCTCAGTTATAACCTGATTATAAGCCTTGTCAATACTGATACTGACCTACAGACTGCTTTCCTAGCTCTGACTTGCCACAGTTTATCTGTTAATAAACTGCTGTATCTCATCTTAACCTTGACCTTCAGGCAGACTTGGTGGCTTGACTTGGACTTGTCTCATTGCYATGAAATGGCCTCTGACCGCAATCTCCAGGTCTGTCCTGTTGCCTTGCTTAGGTATTTTGGGATGGGCCTCCATTGTTAAGTCCTCTGGCCTAGCATGTAGTGCAATTTCTGTCCCTTAGCCAGCAGCTGACCCATGGGGCTCCCAACAGTTTCCTCCCTCCAAAAATGCTATTTGCATCCCATACCTACTTCAAAATAAAATTGATCTTCTCCATATCATCTTCATATAGAAACATAAGATATGTTGAGGCATTGCTGTTTTCTCTCTCTTCTTCCAGGCATTTGGAAATCTGTTTCCTGACTGTATTCTTAGCATGTGTTACTATATATATTACAGTCCTTCTCCATATATTGGAAGTCAAGTAAAAGGAGAAGAAGCCTCCATATTTGGTTCTTTGATTTTATATGAAATAATTTCTTTAATGAGATCAACATTTACAGTCAGGTTGGAATTGTGACTAGTTTGAGTGCAAACAGATTGAGATTTTTGTAAGTACCTTCAAAATACATAATTTTTTCTCCTTCTAAGTCACATCTAGGCTTCTCTTTAATAACTGGAATTGTCATTATACATGAGAAAATATTTAATTGTTGCAGCCTCCTGTAGTTACTAGTATACAGTTCCCAACAAATACCTCGTAGAATAGTTTGGGTTGGAAGCAACCTTGAAGATCATCTACTTTAACACTCTGGCCACAGGCAGGGATGCCTTTCCATAGAGTAGGTTACTCAAAGCCCTATCCAACCTGGCCTTGAACACGTCCAGGGGTGAGGCGTTCACAACATCTCTGGGCAAACCCTTCCAATGTCTTACTGTTCTCATACCGAAGAATTTCTTCCTAATGTCTAATCTAAACATACTCTCAGTTTAAAGCAATTCCCCCTTTTGTAAGAAGTCCCTATCTACAGGATGGGATATTTTTTAGTATAACTTCTTATGAACTTGTATAATTCTAAATTTCTTCAAATACAGGGATCTTCAACTACATTTTCCACTTCTCTGTCTTTGTATTAGTAGTAGCAAACAATCTTACGGCAATTCACTTGTCTATTGCTTCAGTTAGTGACTTGATTTTTTTCATAATATTCTCTGTATAGTTTCTTCTAATTTCCTTGCTTCCTGAGTGTTGGCTCTATTGGATACCAATTGCTTATGATAATCAGTTTGACTAAAAAAAAATGATTGTACAACTGCAGACCAACTGCATTTTTCCTGAGATGTTTTCTAAAGTATTAAATTGTTTGTATAACAATACAAAACCCACAAAAGTTAAGTATTGCTTAATGTACCCTTTCCTGTCACTTTGTCTCTGGATTTTGGTGCTTACATTAATTTCCCTATGTAAATGTATCTAGGGAATGACTTGACCTCAGTGGCATTGAATTACTAGAGTTTTAATTTGATGTATTATGCCACAAATATTTATTTACAGCCTGAAAACTATACCTTGCATTTGAAATCATCGTTCTCAGTTCCTGAATGTCCCCAATATGCTCTATCTCCAAATTCCAAAGATCTGCTAGTTTTACAATTGTTTTATATGAGCAGCTCTGGAATACCTTAATTTCTGCAGTTCAAGACAAAACTACTTCAGGGCTCTGCATGGCTTGCTGTTGACATAATTTCTGCTGTTATTACTTCATCTTTTATTGTTTCAATAGTGATGGTCCCCAACACTTCACAGATAAACAAAGCTCGTAACTTCTCATCTAAGAAGTGTTTATGAGATATATCTCTGGATGATTCAGAAAATCTGTTATAATAAATATTTTGCATGAAAGCAGCTGCAGTATTATAATTTTGATTTTCATTAAATTTCAAAGACACCTTCTAGAATTGAACCAGAAAGATGTAGAAAAGATGCAGAGGAAAACATACTCAAAATAAAAAATAATATGCAATAAAACAGTACGCAAGTACCTAGCAATTGGTTTTCGGATGAATATTATGAATTTTTTTTTTACTAGCTTCCACTAATTTTTTTTTTACTTAGAACATTAAATGTAATATTCCATTCCTTAATAATTTTCCATTTACAATCATACTGCATTATCAACTATGTGTTTCAATTAAATAGACAACACCTTTTATGGCGTATTCTTATGTAGTTTGAAAGAGATTTTGTCACAATTTGAGAAAAAACCAAAACAAGTCAGGGTAGAATGAAAAAATCTTTAAGTACATTTATTTTATTTGCAAGATGGAGAAGTAGAAGGCAATCCTGTAAGAAGAACCAAGTAAAGGAATGCAGTCTCTCCTGTTATTATGTAGGAGTGAATGATGTAGCAAYACTAACTTCAATTCAATCAAGGTCCAACTTATTCTTAGGTAAGTTTTTCAGGTTTCTTTCATGTCATTAATGAGCACAGAACAGATGTTTTGGTTACTAATGATTTTTAATTGTGGATTCTGTGTGGGTAACTTCTTCATCATGATTTGTTCACTGACTGAGTAGCAAGAGTTTGGAATTTGGCTTTAGTTCCTGTAGAATAGTTGCACATACACTGTTTATGTATAAATACTTTGTATACTCTTTAGGATAGAAGAAAACCTATTTTCTTAAACAGTATTGACTTCTGAATGATGACTGGAAATCAAATCAGTAAGTGAGTGTTTATTTATTTCATGTAAGTGAGGTCTGAAACGTGGATTTGTGTCTGCAAACAGGTTTCTCTCCTCCTATTTATCTACTATTAAAATATGGTAATATTCCATTTTTCTTTCTTGGTTGCAGGACTTCTGGACTTCCCACTAATGTTTTAAGCATTCTTTATGCTTATAATGGACAGTTTACACAACACCATGGAGGATACAGTCATTCACTGCTGTCAATGGATTTTTAATGTAAACATTTCAAAACTTGTTTCTAGTAGTTAATCTATAAAGCTTGACTATACCCAGGAGCTCTGGTCTAGAACGAATATGATTAATTGATCTGTACAGCCTACACTGAGTTTGAATATAGTGTACTGAAAAAAACTGTGCATCCTGCTACCTTGTAAGATTTCTCAGATCCAGACTTCATTCAGCAGTCGCACTGAAGCAGGACCAAAATAAATCATTGAAGAGTCTCTAAGCCAACAGATATCATTAGACTTGGAGTTACAAGCTTAGACAGATGTCCTGAGACTCCGGTACACATCCATCTGTAATCAGTGAGAATGGAGAAGAAAAATTGCACCTTTATCTCTACAGTGAATACAGATTGAATCCAAAAACCAAGGCACTTTTGTCCACTTTTTTTGAGGAGCTTTGACATSGCTTTATGCAGTGGACCTAGACCTATGTTTGCATATTTCCAAGTGATATACAAATATTAATCCAGGAGGACTCTTTAGAAATCTACATCTCACAGACTGCAGTCATTCAGTATCAGATTCAGAAACTGTGAAGAGGAAGGAAAGAAGATTTTTATCCTTTCATTACTTTGTGGCTGCCGAATATCAGCTGAAAGATTTCAACAGCTGTCAGAGCTTTTCCTTCCTGAAAAATCTTACAAGAAATAAAAGCTCAAGTAACTTTGGATTTCCAGTTCTACCAGTAATGGGAGCACTGGAAGACCTGCCAAGTCACTGTTTTCATGGCTTTTTTATTTGGTTGCAGAATAAAGAAATTCAGAGCATAGGTATGAACAGGAGATTAAATGTAGATATTGTCCTTCAAATTACAATTTCAATGCCTTTGATTCATCCAAACAGCATTCCTGATTTTCAGAGCCTTTCCTAGTAACCTTCCTGTGACAGTTTCCTGATACTTCTTGCTGTCATCCACATTCAATCAAGTTTCAGAGAGAGTGCTTGATATTTACATTTTAATTTGATTCTTTTGAAAAGTAACTCTGATTTTGTCTCTCAGAAGGGACTGGCACATTAGGCAAAACACAAACAAACAAACAATAATTGGAACAACTAGTGAATTTGAATTTCGATCATTTTTATTTTGTTCTATTTGATTTGTTGTCCTCATTTACAGAGTCAGACAACATATCCATAAAATTTCATTCTCTACTCGTCATCTAAGTTATTACTCTGTTCATATGTTAAGAAAGSTTCAGAAAGCTTACATATCTTCATAACAGAATGGATAAATTAACTAACACATTTCAGTGAATACATTTATGATGTTCTCTTCTTGTCTTGTTGCTATGAGTGTATCTGTCCAATAGTAATGTTCTGCACTCACTGGATCAATTAGAAAGCTTATTAATTCAATTGCACTATTATAAGATTCATACTGCAATGAAATCTTTTGCAATGAGAACAAACAGCCATTGGAATAAGGTCTCTGGGGATCTGATGGATTTCCTCAACATTGGACACCTTTAAGATTCATCTGGATAGGATGATGGGCCCTCTTGCCTAGACCATATTTTTATTAAAAAATGTTGATCAAGATGATCCTTGAGGTACCTTCAAATCTGATATTTTATGATTCTATGAATTATTTCTGATCCCTGATTTGATGAGAGAGCAAAACATCTTCAGCACAAATATTAAAGGTAGTTTAACTCTGATTTCCGTAGCATTCATGCCAGTAAACAGCATTTCTTCAGTGGTTGTGGAAATTAAATATTAAAAAACTTGGAATTTGTCCAAATGGATTAATTTATAATTCCAAAGAATGCTCCTAAGAGCTTTTGTATTGCTCACCCTATAATCTTTAATATTAGGAACTGAGGTTGATCCTGTAGAGAACTTGACACAATAGTGGGCAAGGAGACTAAACTAGAAAGAAGTCATTATATTACATCATACCTTTCAGCTTGCATTGCACAGTAACAACTTTACATAAACTTGAAAAGAAGGAAGTTGTTCCTACAAATGTCTCTCATAAATCGTTCTGAAGATTTAGAGCAAACCAACAGCAGTTGCACAGATTTTTGGATTTAATATGTTTGTACAACTATGACATGACACCCATTTCTAGTATTTTTTCCCTTCTAGTAAACTTTTTTCAAATAAAATGAAATAAAGTATGTTAGGTTATTGGAACTTCTTTTGAAATGTCCTAGGCAGGTTATGTTTTATTTTGATAGTGTTAAACCAGAATTTTCTTCTGTGGTCTCATGTGAAAGAGAGAGTGTGTTTATTAAAACAGAAATAGGCCTTATTTTTCATGTTTATTGTATTGCTGATTAATTGAAGGATGGAACATATGATATAGAAAGCATTAAATAGATTCCTGATACAATCTTTTAGAATTAATGCTCCAAGTTTACAGAAGAACTACCTTTAAGAAGGAACTGGATAAGGATTGAAATGGTTTCAGTGGTATTTAGACTGACTCATCAGTATGAATTCTTACTTGCAAATCATGCTGTTCTGGAGAATTTAAGTCAATGGTTCATAATTTCCCCATATGGACAATAGATGCATACCTTTATGTCTCATGCAGTTTAACAGAGTGCAATTCATCTCTTATTTCAAATTGCCTTCCTGCCTCTATTTATAACATTAGCAATTCCCAAGCAGACCAGACAGGGYGGTAGAAACTAAATGTAGCTCTGAAGGGACTCAGGTGATTTTTTTTAATTTGGTTTGTTTTCTCCCTTCATCTGAGAGAGTAGACATTTGAATATATCATGGCACTGCAGTAAAAGAGGAACAATTTCTGAAGAGAAGTAGAGCTGATGATCAGCTGAGGCAGCTGTCAGTTCTTGGAACCAGGAGCACATAGAAGTACTGAGCAACTGCTGAGATGATTAGCACACAGAAATATTCACACATTAAAGAGTCAAGAAGAAAAGAAAAACATGTTTTAAAAATTACAATAGAAGAAAAAAACCTTCTGATTTACCCGAATGCATTCATGACAGTTTAATTTTCTAAAAGAATAATTCCTTTTTTTTATGTTGCTATTCAAGAATACAGTGGTGTCTACATACTATCCTGGAGGAAGATATTTCTAAACTCTGCTGTACTGAACTGGAAGGGTCATCACCTTCAATGACAATGTTGGCAGACCTGACTCATATACATAAAGCAATTGCACATACATATTTACATATTCACATATATTTAGTCATTTATAAAAGAACTCCCATACACTGCTATAATTGATTTCTTGTGCCAATCCATTCCTCTCAGGAAAAAATTCATATTCTAGCTCAGATTTTAACCTGATACAGAACTTGAAAATAGATCAGGTGTGGAGATCTGCTAAGAAATCTCAGCAAGCAGTCACATTATCTGCCTAAACAATGTCATCTAACATCCAAAACAAACTCCTTTGCCCTGGATATTCTTCCCTTAATCTTAATTTCCTTTTATTGTGTATTAAATATTTACACATATATACACCCCGCATGCACACACATACATATCTAAAGGGTTCTTCCATTTCCAAGGACTTCGGTTTGAAGAAACACTTGGATAACAGTTATGCTATTTTCATCACATTCCTTCTGAAATGTCTGTCAGGCTTGGTTTTGATGACATCATCTATTTTGTCCTGTGTGCTTCAGGCAAAAATTTAAAGGAAACCTGAGAAAACTTTGTCATCAAATAGTCTAAGAATGAGGTAAGTAGTATGCAGCAAGACATTCAGTGTGAAAGTGGGAAATCAGACCTCCCTGTCAGCTCCTGTTCAGAATCTTTACAAGTTTGATCCTATCTCAGTTTTAATCCAGCCTTTAGTCTTGAAGCTTCAATACATTTTTTTAATTACCTGATGCTATTGAATTGACCTAACRACACTTTTGTAATTTGCTCACTATTGTGAGTTTGTTCTCAACATTATTAGTAAGCAGTTACATGCAGTATTTTCTAAATTTATCTTAAGAAAGAACCAGAATGTGTGTTACAGAAAAATCAGATTTCTTGACTTTTTCATTGATGAGCAAAGTTGTGCCTCAGATGTATCACAGAGGCTTGAATTTATTCTTACCACTTTTGTATCACAGGATCACTTGTTATTTTTGTGAAAATAAATTTAGAGAAAAATAATAATTTAAAATAATATAGTCCCATTCCTTCTCTCTACTGCAAAGAAAAATAAGAGCGAAAGATAAAAAAATGGAGGAAATATTCCTAAGCAAAATCCTGCAGTGTAAGTTGTAGTATGGTAGTTTAAGAAGCTGATGGGTGAAAGTTGGCTAGTTTTYTTTTAATTTAACCAAAATATAAATTGTATGTTCTGATAGAAATGATTTGAGCTGTTCTTGCAGCCTGACACATCCCAGCTTCCCCTGTACCATTTTTTTCTCAGTGTAGCTCTTTCTTTTGTCTTGTGGTTTGCTGGTATTTGAGGGAAAATAGGGAGTTTGCTCTATAAGATGAAGATATTTTTCTTCCAGTCCTAAGTGGCCAATGATATGATCTATTTTTTCTTTCTCAGCTGAGGACTGTAAGTAAGTACAACTCTGAAATGTGTTAAGATTACATTGTATTCTAGATCTGCAATGAATGGTGACTGGTGAAATAACCTCATTTTAGTTCTTACATATAATTTAGTGTTGATTCCATCAGGGAAAGGGAATGTAAATAGATGTATAAGCATTTATGCATCTTACGTATTTTCTCAGGGATCTCTTTTTAGATTACTGAGAAAAACCATGGTTCTACTGTTAATGCTGTTAAGACAAAACTTGAAACAAAACCTGAGACTTTTTTTTCTTTTCTGACTCAAGGAACACTAGAACTGATAAATTCCAGCTGGGGAATATATTAACATATGTAGTGCTTGCCAAGATTGCTTCTGGAACTTCATAGTAAACCAGTCGTTTTAAATAAGTTCTTCATATTTCATATTGAATGGTTTTACAAAAAGAATGGAAGATACACAGGAAAGTGGTAAAATAATTAAGAAATTGTTTGGGTTTTTTTAACCCTGAGCATTTTTATCATCAGTCTGCCTCATCATCTCTAAAATTAAGCAGCAATATTAATTAATTAATATCACAAATACACCTAACACAAAATACATAGTACACAAAATTTCCAAGAGGAATTTCCTTCCTCTATATATTATTAACTGTTCAGTTTTTTAGACATATTAGAAAAGCTGAAACAAGCCATGGAAAAGTTAATCTGTTAATTTGAGACAAATTTGGTGACCGATTTTAAAAYGCAGAAAGGACTATGATATAGAGTTTTCATTGAAACTAATAATATTGCTCTCTTCACACAGATTTCTTAATCTCTTCAAAGTTTAATAAGCAGAATTAATGAAAGTGCTTCAGAAAAGTTCATCTTCTCTCAGAATTTCTAGATAACAAAAAATTGTTGAAATTTTTAAGTTTCCCCATGTGGTGGCTGAAATCTTAGTATTTTTACATCAGTGAGATCAGAAATTAATCTGTAAGTTATGAGATTGCTGCAACAATGTGTTTAGCACACAGATATATTTTGGAGTTCTCCACATACCTATTCCGAACTATTGCCATAAGTTATGAAATTCCACTCAATCAATATTTAGGAGTTTATATATTTGAATTTTTGTTTGAAATTTTACAAAAATCTCCTATAAAAATCTCCTTTAAAAGTTGGTTCATACAGCTTTTTAGAATTATAGACTGCAATTAATACCAGAAAATCTTATAATAAGAGAACAAATTTTGTAACTTTGCAGATCTTGGTTTTGCAGCTTTCCCAAGTTCATGTCTGTTCGATACTATTGTTAGCACATATAGACAGAATAAGATGTAAAATCCATGCATTATTTAAAATTCATGCCTTGACAAGTGATGACAGTTGAACATGACAATTTTGGAGATTCTTATTTKTTAAGATTTCACCATAATCACATCTCAGACTTCTTCCCAAATTCCTGTTGAATAACAGTTTGAAGCAGCTCAGCAACAGTACTTTATTCTATTAAACTAGAAAATTCCTCCCCAAACCATCTGGGCTGGCAGGTGTTCATCATCAGATCTAGGTTGCTATAAGATGAGATTGCTTATACTAATTAGTCACGTAGCATGAAACTCCGATTTTGCTCACTTGAAACAACTTATGTCTGCAAGTGCATATTACCACTACCTGTAAAGCTCGAGGTGTAAGACCCAAGTTAATAATGTGAGGAAAAAAAAAGACAGGGGTTACTCATACATGTAAAACCTCTCAGGTTTGCCCCTAGCTCTCTGACCCATGGAAAGWAGCTTAATATGAATGATGTGTTAGTGTCTACCCTTGTGACACAGATTAAGTCAAAAGGCCAGCTCCATCATTCTGTTTAACTGACAGAAATTAGGAGTGTCTCTTTGAGTCGGAGCCATTGTAGCGTTGAATTTTTCTCCTGAGAACCTTCCTAATGCTTTCAGGCCTTGGACAGGAGAAGACAGGAAATACTATGCAGTTCAAATACTCGAGTTAACGATTTTTAAATTATTTGTATTATAATGAAGCCCAGAGGATTAAGCTAAGGTTAATATAGGATTCAGTAGCCAACATTATAAACAGCCAATAGACATGCTACAGAATTTTCCATCTAGATTTGAAACCATCAAAGAATAAAATTGAGACAATCCAAAATCGGCATAATTTGAGATAAATTCAGGCAACATACTCTCCAACTGTGGTAGCACTCTAAGTAAAATATGACTTCAATTTCAAATCAAAAACTTTCCCATACACTGGCTCACAAATACTCCATATAACCATCTAGACATTTAATGAGTGTAAACAACATCAAAATTCAAAGATAGATTGGGAGAGGTATACAAGCACTGATTATGTTTCCACCCAGCTGAAGACCACTGAAAAGGGACTGAGTTCATTCTAAAGAATATTTGTCCAGGATTTCACAGTCATTGTGGTTTCATTCAATTGTGTGACAGCCAGAAGAGACAGCATAACTAATAATTTAATTCAATGGTTTTGAGAATAACTTCTTATCCCTGTGTCCAGGGATATGCATATCTTTCTTCAATGCAATAAGTGTAAGGATTTCTAAGAGACCAGAACACAGGGAGTCCTCAGGCCACTGGGATATAGTTCAACATGGTCTTGCTTATTGGGTTTTTTGCTCCATAAATCTTACAGAACTTGCAGAAGTGCCTTTGACAGGGAAAAGGCAGGTTGTCACAGTTTTACCCATAACTGGACAACACTGTTAAGTAAGGCTTTGAATTATCTCTGATCCATGGTCCCCATTGCTCTTACCTAATACCAGTTTCTCTGGTTTTTTTCAAATACTCAGAACCAGGTTATTTTTCTCTTCAAGGTTCATATGCCTATTCTGAAACCCAGCTAAGAGATTCCTAATGAGCAGCCTTTAATCAACTGTCAAGGCATCAGAGATCGCCTTAGACATGTTCATTGCCCTTTTTCATTATCTGCTTGTACATGCTCCATGCTAAGCTTGCAAAAGCACCAAATCACATTTTGAGAATCCTTCCAAATGTTAGAGGACTGCGCCTCACATAGCTGAAATTAAGTCAGATCCAGTGACAATATCTAGGTCTCCTGAGGTCATGCATTCCAGGTATGTAATTAGCTCAAACAGCATAACAAAATTTTTGTTTGTGCAGTTAGAGCACTTTTTTTTTTTTTTTTTTTCTATTTCATTGACATCCTGTTGGTTTTTGGTGTACTCAACTTGTGTGGACCGACTCCAAGAAAGACTCCAGGGAGTTGTAGCTTCCCCAATGACTAATACTTGATTATATCTGTTCTAGGAAAAGCATCCATCTGGCTTAATTGGTATATAGGGGCTCAGATTCTATTTTCCTTTCTCTTGATGGCACACAGCCACCTTGACAGTAAAGCAATTTAAAAAAATTACTGTATTTAATGTGACAGACCAGCTTATGATGAGCACAAAAAAGCATTAGACTTTTAATTCATAGTGCTAATAAGCAACAGGCAGCTTTCCAAAGAAGCAGTGATTTTTAGCGTGTAGTTTATGCAGCTTTTATCTTTTTTCCTTGATGTGACACAACCCCACCCCTTTTTCTTTTTTTTTTTTTTTTGTCGGAAGAGTCCTTGTTTTCATTTTAAACATTCGCAGAATGGTCCAAATCTGAAAACAAAACTTTACTACTAAAAAAAATCTTCACTCAGATTCATACTGCAGGCCAGTATTCATTCAAGATCCTACTGGGGAACCTTAACCATCTCCACCTCTGTCTACATTGGCATGTCATAGGAATAACAGAAGTGGATCTTTGAGAATGAATCATGTGATGCTGAAGACTTGAAATACGTATGTGTTTTGGAGGTTGAGAAAGTGCTGTTAGAAATGGTATATTTTATTTCACAAAGTTCTAATACTTGACTGAGGGTGTAATTTTGGACGTCAGTACATTCTTCAATTTTCCTTGTCTCAAAATACTAAAAGGCTCAAAACTCCATTTAACAATGAAGAGTGGAATTCTTGCAGAGCCTCTCTATTTCAGGTTGAAAAGGAATCATCCCTCCCACCTCCCAACCTTTAAAGTTCCCATAATAAAAAAAAAGTTAAAAAGAATTTAAAAAAACTCCCCACAGCAAAAACTGTTGTAGCAAGAGATGAAGCAATGTAAAGTGTTTCACTCCATTGTTGAATGGAATAATTTGCCTGGAATCATTAAATTCTTACTCATTCATGCAGCAAGCAAACTGAGAAACCTGATGATTCAAGGGAAATTTGATTATTTTATAGACATCATTCTTCAGCCAATTAAGGAGAAGCAAAATCTGGTGCTGTCTTGATGTGGGGGACAGGAAAACAAGCATTTAATTTTCTGGTAGAACAAACTTATAAATTGAGAAGGAAAAAACATAAAAACAAACCAAATTTATCCTAACATTTTTTGCTGAACCAAGTACTCAATGCTTTTCTTTATCAGGTTAGTGAGATATAATAAGCTGTACAGATATTGTGAGATTTACGTAAATTATTGATGAGTACCTTCTTATTTTTATTTACCTGCAGTTGTGAGATTGATAGTTATCCCACTGGCATTACACCATGTYCTTTTCATGCTTTATTTTGTTTGTTCACAAGAATATCTAAGGAAAATATTTTTATCTGCAATTTGTACACATCACAGTACAAACACTGGTTTTGTGACTCTGTACCTGCCTCAGGTGTTCTGAAATGCATGAGTTACATCAAGAGCAGGAAGTTAGTTTTCCAAGCCACCGAACAATCAATTAAAATGAGTAAGAAGAAGGAATGTGAGGAGTATCCTTTGCGCACAAAGGTCTTTTGCTGGATAGCATTTGTTCATCAAACAAAGAGTCCACCATGTAGCTGGATAATAAGACAATTTGAAAGATTGGACATTGCTCAACACGAACTCTGCATAACTGCAGTAGTGCTGACACAAGGTAATGGGCTTCCTGACTAATCCAACYAGTCAAAGAGCTGATGTGAAGGAGAAATAGTACAAACCATTCTTTTCTCAGGAAGTACAAAACTAGGAAGAAAAGAAGAAAGGAAGTCATAGAAATAGAATAACACTATTTCTGACTTGTGCAACACCCTTCCAATAATATGAAGGCTGTTGAATACTTTATCATAATGTCCTCCTGTGTTCTCATTAGCATCTCATCTTCTGAAGTGCAGGTCACTTAATTTCCAAATAGCAATTTTAAAAACAATATTTGTAACTTTTAAACAAAGTTTTTAAGTTAGAATGGCCACCCTTACAACTTATTTTCAGAGCTGTGAATACCCATCASTGCAAGCACAAAAAGGCAAAGAAATACTGTCTTTTCTATTGTCCCCTTAGATGTCTTCAGGCAAACATCTTTTCTATCTGTTAAACCAAAGTTAGATGCAGCCATAAAGTCGAGATGCTATGTATGTCTAGAAATAACCTGTCCAGACAGCTGCCAGAAAAGGAACTAAAAAGAAAAACTGATTTTGTAGTAATAAATATATAACCTGAGGCTTTYGTTCAATATTTACTACTACTAACAYAGACCAAAATACCATGTGTATGCACACACACAGACATAACCACGCAAGGTAGGAAGAAAGAGCAGGTGCTGAAGTAGTTACAATCACAAGAAGGATGAAGTAGACACTGTGGTGGGTGTCACAAAGCTTCACCTGGGCATACAATACTGATTTTGCATAAGTAAAAGACTAATGAAATGAGAAGGAGAGACCAGAAAAAAAGTTCTGACAAGAAAAAAAGAGAGAGAGAAAAAAGAGAGAAAGACAAAAAGAAAGAAAGAAAGAGAAAGAAAGAGAGAGAGAGAAAAAGAGAGAAGGAAAGAAAGAAAGAAAGAAAGAAAGAAAGAAAGAAAAAGAAATAGAAAGAAAGAAAGAGAGAAAGAGAAAAAAGAAAGAGAGAAAGAGAAAGAAAAGAAAGAAAAAGAAAGAAAAGAGAGAGAAAGGAGCAAACAAAACCAATATAGAACAAGAATCTTAAAAATAAGATAACAAAAAACATATCTAGTAATTTCAGATAATTTTATCAGAGAAAAAGAATTTAATGGTAAATTAATAGAGAAGGTCATAAAAATAAATTGCTTCTTATTTATAGCCCTATTAGCATCTGGATACAGTAGGCTAAGCTCCCTCAGCCACCAATTTATTGTGGCAATATTTTTATTTAGCATGATTTATTTTATGTTTATTAAATGTTAGTGATGGGAACTCTTCTCATAACTCTCTCTTAAATATTAGTCAGTTTTGGAATTGTAAGCACTCAAAATTTCAGAAAAGATTGTTGTTTTCGGATGTTTAAATCTGTGAGATCAATTCAGAAGGTGATTGTTTTTTCCCCCTTTGGTGCTAACTGGAAAAGATTGTCCTTATTTTTTTTCTAGATCTTTAACCTAAGTTTTGCTATGGAACTAAACACCAATGAAATTAACAGGTATGAAATCCCAGAAGCTTTTGAGGAGGCAAGTAAAAAATGAACAGAAAAATATTAATACATAATTATATTTTAATTATTGCCACGATGTTAAAAATGTGAGGGGATCCACAAACCAAAAAAACCCCCAAGAACTAGAAGATGATACAYGCAATACAGCTTGTACTTTATTGTTGCTAAGACAATTTTCAGGACAGCTCTCTTAGTAGTTGTACTAGTTCTGTCCCTGGGCAAGATTTTAAGAGAAACCAACTTTAGTACAGAGTATTTCATGACAGTACCTGTCATTCATAGCTTTAGAAAACATTCTTTGGTATAGCAGATGTTCTCTCAATGCAAAGTTTCCAGAGTGATTAATTAGCAATTGAATGTGAGATTAGTGAATGAATTTTAGCCTTCATCTGCCTCAGTTCATGGCTAGATAACAGTATTACAACTTCCTATGGAAATGAACAAGGAAACTTTGTGACCCCATCATCTTTCCTATTTCTCTTTCCCCTTTATATTTTCACCTGGAAGTGCTTAGAAAAAAATGACCATAACTACAGACACTCAGGTATATAATTGGCTAATCTGAATTGAATGTTATTTTTTTATGTTCAGATTCAGTGAGCCTCTTACAAAGCTTAGCAGAATCATTACCTCACAGTAAAGAAACTTTTCAAATATATAGAAAAAATAAACCACATTTATTGTGCAAACATATACATCTTTTTTATAAAGAAACATTATCAACACCCAAAGGTAAATCTGAGTTTTGCTTTCATAAATCATTTTCAGGAACAATGTAAGTCATGAATATGACAGTCAAAGGTTATATCTCTAGGGGCTTACAAAATATTTGATCCACATGCAAAAGAACTCCATAGTAAAATRTGCTCACTTCATTCCAGTCTAAAGTAGAGTGTATTAAATAAATAAACCCACTAAATCTTTGGGAGAGAAAAATCTCTTAAAAATATATAATTTTAGTTTTTTTTTTTTTCATACTTACCTGTTGGTTACTCAATCCCATATAAATGTGATTTGATCAAAATCAAAATGTTTTCTGTAACCGTGAAAACCAGATTAAGGTTTACAGAGAAGGAAATTTTTAAACTAATTTCCCAGTAAAACTTCATAACAGATAGCAGAATTCCATTGTAAGCCTACAAGTATTTCCAATCTCTCCTAGACAGCCTTCTTGTGTCATTCTAAAAGTCATCAGAAGTGTCATCCCAAAGGCAGAAGATTGAACAAGTTTCTTGACAGCAAGCATGTAGAACACATTGCTTTGCATTAAAAAACCACAAACATTTCCTATTACATCAAATACAATTTTCTTCTCCAAATCCTAGGAGGTTTTGAAGATCAGTCCATTCCTATAAATTTGACAGACCTGTCAAGTTACCATTTTTCAATAAAATAACTATGTTTATTCAACTTCACTGCCACAACTTTCAGGAACCTTTATATTTGGCATAGYCTGCATCTCTGAAAATTCCACAACAATGCATTAAGCCACATTTAATCACATTTAACAAAGAAGATAATGGTTCTTAATGAAATGGGGTTTCAGAAAAAAAAAAGTTGCACTATTTTACTATTATAACTTCTAATGTCAGTGGATTTAAACTGGAATTAAAATTTAATTTCAGCAAGTTTGACAATGCACATTGGCACACAGTGCAAGCATTGCTGAAGATAACCACAGAACTCCGTTTTAGGAACTGGCAAGTGATTCATCTGTGGGACACACAGTAAAAGGCTAAGTCACAAATATCTTCTCAGAGTCTTTTGATGTGGCTGTGTGAAATGATTAAATTGAAAACACTAATCTCTCTCATTTTCATTTGTAAACCAAGACAGCATGTAAACAAAGGCTCTCAGAGATGAAGTGAGATGTATTGACTAATAATAGTGTCATTATTCCCTTGCACTGCACATGTCTGGGTTTGAAGAAAATATTTCTGGTTATAAAATTGCAGTCTCAGAGTRGAAATACGTAAATCAATAGAGTTAGAGCACTGTTGAATCACTGAACAGCTGGCAGATTGATTCAAGAAAGTTTGACTTTCTTAGCTCTCTGTGACAATGGGAAAGTATTTTTAATCTCTGGGATTTTTCATGTCACATATTTGTGACAATATTATCATATGCAATTCTGTACTGAGAAGTGTGTTCATCTAATTCTGTCCGTTCTTATCATAAAGTGTCCCYTGTTAGGTAACCTGACAAAAGCTGGCCCCACATGCAAGGCAATGCAGACGAAAGTCATAGTTGTGGGAATTCCAGTACCTGGATGCACAAGCTACTTGTGGAGTATGTGATAGAGGCACGTGGAGAGAGTGAGGAGCCAGAGCCAGCTGCTGGACAGGCTGAATGCCCATGACGGAGATGCACAGTGTGTGACTCACTAGACAAGAAAGATCTCACCGAACGGGCACACATGGGCAATGTGTATGTGACTCACATTTTTGATATACACCCTTGACTCATCTATGGTAATACTACTCAACAAAAGAGAAATTACCAAAATAGGCAATTATACATTTCAGATTTGAATCTATGTGACAAAATCATAAATGGTGATTAATGATGTTTTGCTCTTTTTCCTTTTATGAAGTGATTTGCAACAGTTTAAGAAAAATTATTTGGTAACTGGGAAACTCTTGAAGTAGGTTTAGCATATCTAAGGACTGGATTCAGATAAACCAAACCAGAATATACCTTCTGATGTTTAAACTTTTAAATGTTCACGGGGAATTTGAAAGTAAAGTGTGGTTGAGAGGTGATAGGTCACTATGATACATCACCTCACAGCTGAGGAGACCAGACCTGTTCAGCCTGAGAAGAGAAAGCTTTGAGGCAACTTACCAGCACCCCTTTAGAGCCCATAAGGAGATGTTGAAGAACATGGAACTGAAATCTTCACAGTGGTGTGTGGCAAGAGAATGAGGGACAATAAGCACAAGTTGAAACAGAAGAGCTTGGGTCTGGACACAGGAAAACATTTTTCACCACAAGGACAGGCAGGCAATAGAGCTAGGGGTCCGAGCAGGCTCTGAGGTCTCTGGCCTTTGAAAGTTTTCACAACCTGACTGGATAAAGCCTTAAGCAACCTAATCTGATCCCAGAACTGGTGGTCAGTGTGCCCCAAAGCTGACGGTGCCTGTGGTCTGGCTTTGGTGGGGGCTGCCTATGGGAGCGACAGGGCAGAGCCCCACAGCCTGGGCTGTCCCATTGCCCCAGCCAGGAGCAGGCAGGTGGTATTTAGTAGAAACAATTATATTTCCAGGGTTTATTCAAAACATTTCCAGGGTTTATTCAAATTATGGATTAGTTTGATTTAAAAAATCAGATTAGATTTCTATCAATCAACAGTGTAAAACCATGATAAGTTAACTGCTTAATAATTCATCTCAGCTTAAGCACTTGTTTTTCATTAGCTATTTTTTTCTTGTTAGAAACTTTTTTTTTACTTGCTTAGTAATCTATAATCTTGTAACATATTCTGATTAAAAGTGCTAGGCTCTAAGGTCCAACGAAAATAAATCTGGTCATAAAAATAATTTCCATGCTGTGGCCTAATAATAATTTTGAATACCCATACTGTTTCAGAAGCCCGTCAAAATAGCAAAAAATGACGGACTTAATTTTCAGCACTGATCTTGACTATATACACTTTACAATTTGTGATGTCAAATTAAATTAATGAAAAAACGCAAGATGAATTCCATATAAACATTTTGCAATAAAGAGAAAACTGTTCTATGACATTAACAATAAATTTTGATCTACAAACACTAGTAAGGGAATATTTACCACAATTTTCTGCATTATTGAAAACAATATTTATTAAGATAAAAATTCCAGAATTTATTTTGCTTTCAGCTTTAAAGAGCAAGCAGGTGAATTGAAATTTGTGCATCCAATATCAGGTCATTATCTAAAACAAACAAACAAACAAACAAACAAACAAGGATGATCATGTGGTTATAGCACTGTGTCTACTGGACATGTACACAATATTAATCTTTATAGAAATATAACAAAATTATTAATTAGGTGACTAACAAGAGTCCAAACATTACCACTGAAATAAAACTGTATACAGAAGTTGCTTGCATGGTCAAAGTTTTTTGCAGATGCTTTTTGATGTGAGAGTTCCTCTGATTTCTGCACACCTGGTTATGGTGCATGCACCTGGATGTACGAACTTGACTTTTGCCCAAGCATCAGTGAATTCTAAAGACTATAGGAATAACCCAAAGATCACTTGAGTTGATACACTGACACCTTTTCCTCATGTCTAATGTCACTAACAGGAATGAGGCATTCATGAATGGAAGGCAGATGTTCTTGATAACTACCTAGTCTACACACCCTRGTGATCAGACTCTCAAAGTAGTAAGTATGTATTTATTTCCCAACTTTGGAGGGAAATGCAGAGTTCTAAAATTATATTTCTGTAATTTCTGTATTTCTTACAGAAAAAATGCTTAGTAGGCTGGATAGCCTCCCTCTCAGGAAATAGTATGAAAAACTGCAGTTTCATTGTTAGACTACTGRCTGTCTTCAATGTTACTAGGCACAAGATGTCAAGCACTTCTGCAATTTGCATTATATTGCTATTGAATGAAACAACAACAACAAAATACTGGYGGACAAAAATGTAAGAGTCTCTCTGGCAGGGAATGTTTAATATAAAACTATAGAATTTTTTTTTCTTATCTACTGCCTATAGGACAAGGATTCAGCATCTCAGCAATTACACAGGAGAGAGACAAAACATTCTCAATCACTAGATAGTCTTTCTGCTGGAATTTAAGGAGCTTTCCTATCAGGCATAACTTTGAATTCTAGTTTCCCCTGGAATGCTGAACCAGAGTATCACTCTCATTAACTACCCTTTAGTTAACAGTATAAAAAAACCCCCAAACTTCTTGTACCACTGCCGTCAGGGAAAAAAAAAAAAAATCAGATAAATTCCGAGTAGCAACCCTCTGAATTTCAGGCTGCAGTTTCTAAGCAGTATACTTGAGGTATGGTATGGAGTAGTTCTCAGTAGCCTGAGTCTGATGATAATTCTGGAAAGGAAGAATAGTTTAAAGGCACAATAATTGCCTGTTTAACTTCAAGGCACCTAAGCATTGAACTGAATATAGTCTAAGAAGATATTTGCTGGACTATCTTCCAACATGTAACCAGCTCTGCTTACATATAAGGGACAAACACAGCAGATCAAAAAATTGGTACTACCTTAACTGATAGGTTGCTCAAGTTATCATCCTTTACTATTTTGAGAAAATAATTTTTCTTTTCCATTTAATTCAGCACCAAGTGGAAATAATTTCATGCTTTGACTCGAAGGAAAATGTTAGATTTTCRTTTTTGTTTTTACCTTTACTATTTCGAGAGTTCTTTGCTTAGAGTTTGGAATGAAACGCAGGAGGGGCTGAGATATTCTTCCTATCAGGTTGTTTATTAAGTTCTTATCTATAGGATAGCAGCACAGAGTGTTCTCTAAGTTAGGAAGGTGGAAAATGGCCTCGAACTGTGAGTTCCAAGGTTATTTAAAGCTGAATTTACCCAATTATAGACTGCCAACTAATATGTTTTTACTTATAATCCAGTCACTGTCCATTTAGCATCTGCAATGCAGGCTTTTTTGCACCAATGGTTAAACTACCTAGGTTTGTGAAGAAGGAAGAAAGAAGAAGTATAAACCCACACCCAAAATCCTCCATCTTGCTACCAATACATTACTAATAACTCATAAACTGAATCTTCTACATTTCTACATATTTCACCCAGTGACATAACAAATTGCTTTTTAATTACAACAATGAAAGACTGAAATTTAGGGTTCCGACAGGAAAAATGTTATTTAATAACTGCCAGTACTATTTCCTGGATCATGCCTATTTTCCTTGAGAGTCTCCAGACTGAATGTCTTCACCTTTCCTTCCTTCCACACATTAGTTATAAGATCTGACAGGATCACAGTAATATGGTTTCAGGGCGCACAAATAAATATTTAACACCTACTAAGGGAATTTATTTTTTCATAATAACACCGAATTTTACAAATGCAAGTCAGAAGATTCTGCAGATACTCCATAGCACAAAATGAGGTTCTACTCATGTGATGGAACTTACTAATATTCTTTCAAACTGGAACAAGGCCAGGACAGGGGCTCCTGTCTGTGACTGGGGCGTTGGGGTCCCCCCACCATGGCATTTCTGCGCTATTTCTTGGTCRAAAATGGATCTTTCAGCACCCCATGAGATCAGACTGTGGTTAATACAAGCAGGGTCTGCAGAAGCACTCAATGGTGGCATGAAACCTCCATTTTTCTTCCACTCCTCCAAACCGAGGGAAGTCCAATTAAATGTGAATCTATAAAGGTCTCATATAGAACTCCCTTTTTTCACAGATTTGAGATGTTGTTATCATTCCACAAATCAGTTTGGCTAACAAGTACAGATGTATGCTTGCCTTACCCTTTACACACAGTCTTCTTAGATTAGTTAAAAGAAGAAATACMGTTTGTAAATGTAATATTCTTTTCCTGTCTTCAAAGTGATTTTCTCAATCCCATCAAATGCAACTGGTGAGACTGCATTTCCCGAAGTAAATCAAGATTTTATATTTTAGAGTGTATGTGGAACCCCGCTGGGACAGAAGAGAGTGCTCCTAGAAATACTAACATTTTTTTTGCCTCTACATTAGCCCATTCCTTGAAGTGTCAGATAAGAACAGATATTCTTAACAGATCTTCTAGCTAGGACTTTTTATTTTTTTCGCCCCAGTGTCCTGCTTTTTTCTCTTTCTTTTTTCTTTTTTTCTTTTGCAGTTTATAGAAATTTTGATAAATTTCACTTCTGGCTTATACATTTACCTGTATACCATGAGTTATCCTTAAAGTGTATTATGTTCTTACTAACAATTAAAAGCAAAAGCTTTCAGATTCCATGATATGTATGTATGTCTTTACAGAGATCAAAAGTTTCAGAGGCTGATTAGAGTCAATAATAATAAAGAAAAGAGAAAAGAACAGTTAAAAACTCCATAAAAGCAGTAAAAAGAAAAACAATCTTGAAACAAAATTATAGACTTAAAATCRAGCAAATAGGTGAGAGAAGATGAATCATAAAGCAACAGCCATTTTTGTATAACCATAGTTCACTAAAATTAAAGCAATAACCTCATCACAGCTCAGCTGGTTGATCTTTTATTCACTAATTAGCTAATAAAGGTGTTTTATATGAAAAGGATTTTTGTGTAGGGGATGTTCCTTAGGACTTTTTTGAGAACAACATCCAAGATAATGTTCCATTATTCATACTAATCATAAACAAAGGTCAGCTCTCAAGAGGTTATTTAGAAATACTTGTTTCTTTTAAAATTAGCAGTATCTTTCATTCACATTATTCTGTAATAATTCCAGATTTACTTCTTTCTCATTATTACAAAGGGAAAGTAAATTGCATTTTGTAAGCAGACATTTCCTGAAGAGATACAAGGATTAATTTGTGGCTTGTATTTTTGTTTTGAATTGGATAAATTATGAGGGGTGATGCAAAGACCAGCAATGGGAAAGACATTTTCAACTGCTAATGTAGAGATTCAAGTTCAGTACATGGATGGCAACTACCCTTGCTCTACTTTCTCTAATCCTTCAACCYTTGCCCACACTGCAGTCATTTATATGTACCAGTGACAAGTGAGAAAGAATTAGGAACAAGTGAAAATATAAGCTTTTTTATTCCCTTTGAATTTGTAAAACTCGCTAAAGTGAATTCTGTGATTTGTCTCTTATGATGTTCCATTCAAAAAAGAAAAGAAGACAAGCAAACAACAAACCACCCCAATACCTCCACACCCTATAAAACACCACAACTGCTTAGAAAATAATTTCAGTGAGATAGAAGATCTAGAAAGAATATTATAGTAGGAGATGCATAATAATAAACTGAGTGGAAAATTAGGTACTAGAGAACAACCTTGCAACTAAAAACTTAAAGATCTTAAGTCCAATTTGAAGATGTCTATATGAATTGATTCCCGTATTATTTTAGATTTATTTGATTATTCTCTCATACTTGGTTCAGCAGAATCTTATTCTTAAGGATGACCAGGAGGAAACAATAATTACCATTATTTTTCTTTCACCTCTGAGATATTATAGTAAAAAATAGCACACATTTGTAGAGTTGTGAAGATGAAGTTCAAAAATTAAAAAAAAAGAAATTATAGGAAAGCATAGCAAGATAACTGGAAGAGGAGGAAGAATATTTGCAAACTGGAAAAGATTGAAATAGTCACACAGATTTTGGTCATTTCTTTAGTGACAAAGAGACTAGATAGGGTAGCAAACCATTTTGGTTTTCTTTCTGTTCCTCATCAAGGCTGACCCAATCTTGCACTTAGTAATTATGTCTCTTTTATCACAAAACAAAAGTACATCTTTGAAGTGAGACTCCAGGAGCCAATTAGGCAGATTAGTTTCAAAACACACAGGATGCAGCAATTCTCGTTTATTGACCCTTGGATAGCTGTGCTAATGGTTTTGTCTCTATATCATCAATGTATTAGCTCACTTACAACTACTTTAGTTTTTAAAATGTTGGGAATCTGATTAGCTTTCCCAGCCTAGCTGGAATATGTGGGCTGACTGTCCAGCTGTATTGTCTGTTGCTGGGTTTAAAAAAAAGAGAAGACATAGTCAGTGGAGTGTCAGCTCAAAGTCCAGATCTAAATGTTCCTAACTGTGATTGCTTTAATTGGCTTTACCAACAGAAATTTTCTCTTCAAACAATGTATTGTTTATCTAAGATATAGCCAGCAACACTATCAGAAAATATACGTATTTTTCTCTTACTACATAAAAGTGATGAATGAATTCGAGCTTGATTTATTTTTTTGAAAGCTTTTAATTTCTGTATTTTTAATTTCTATATTGTTTTATTTGTAATAAGGTAAGGAATCTACAGCCATAACCCTTTCCTTGGGTCCATAACCCTTTCCCTGGTAGTTACGGACAATAGTAAGCTTGCTAACAAATAGTAGAACTTCAGTTCAATATTTCAACAGGAAATATTGGTAATTCATCAYATCATATCATATCATATCATGTCCTATCAATCATCATAATTATATATCGTATCTTCCTCTCAGCCTGTTGAATATTAATATTGAATCTAGTTAAGGCCAAGAAAAAATTATGAGTTGAAACATGATGATCTTCAATATGTAAGTGCAATGTGAAGGTTGCTACATCATTCCATTGTCACTAATATTACAGAGAAAAGTACTCCTAGACCCAGTTTCTGTTATCATAGTGGTGCTGGTGATTACTGTACTCTGAAATCCACTAGACTGTTCCTGAAGGGAGTAAAACAGTTCAGGAAGACTGTTCTTTGCAAAGCATCATCAGGGTCGGGGTTCTGTGAAAAATAAATTTATGAACCTCATCCTGATCCAGCCCTATCCCAGGGGTAAACTSGGTTTATAATACTGAATTTTACTGCTTGTTAAAAAAAGGATCTTAAAAGACTTTTTACTTTGATAACTTTGTTGATTTTTTTTTTGTTGATGACTGATGAAAACTTTTTGTATTTTTTAGTGAAATCTGAACACTGTGAAGAAAAATTAAAATTTGCAGAGACAAAACGAGTTAGGGTGAAGGAAAAGGGAGAGAGAGAGAGAGAGAGGGAGAGGGAGGGGTATTCCACAGTCACAGTGGGCAGGAAGTAACAGGCGTCTTGAAAAGTACATAATCTCACCTTAGAGCTCTGAGGACAGCAGAAATCTCCTTCTAGAATTAACGACAACAAAGACACAAGTGACTTGATGTGTTAAATGGCTGAGGTATCAAGCAGTATACTAGTAGAAGAATATTTCCAAGTACTGTAAAACTAGTTCAATTGCACAATGCATACATAAGCATTAAGTTTATTGTTAATAGGGTTACAATGTCAGATCTATCATGTAGCCAATACTTTTATAGTGAAAATGTTCGATCTAGTTACTGAGCTCACAGGGATTAGGAGCTCCATTTATTTTCTTGGAATGCTTTCCACTATGACTTCTTCAAACTTTGTAAAACCTGTGCTGTAACCTTTGCTCTTTTTCTTGCTAGCCGAGTGTAATTATTATGTAGGAATAAAAAGGCTCTGCGAAAGAAATACACTGTGCTTGTACTGTACAGAATTATAGTGATAGTGTTGAGTTATATCAGACGAGGATCTGAGTTACCTAATCAAGTTATGAATACAGTTTTACTTGGATCTGTTTTTACTTAAAACATGCATTCATCTTTTCTGTATATATTTAATCACTTTCTCAGTTTAGGCATGTGACACATCAAATCCTCTCATTTCCCCCAAATTATTTGTGACAAATTCACAGGTTTTAGCACCAGGCTTGGAGTGCTTTATATGATGTATGACTTAAACAGTGAATTCCCCAAATGGTCAAATATCAGTTGATATAGCTCTTTTATAGAGCAGTCAAATCTCATTTAATTCTGGGAGGGTAATGTAAACTATTTTTGCATTCTGTCAATAATTTATTTTTCCCTCACAGTGTTGAATACAATCCTCTACCAGAAATATGCCAAGAAACTTCGTGGAAAAGCATATGCCTCTGGAGTGCAAAGAAACTGTTACTAGATGAGAGTCACGACTGACATTTTCCGTAATGCTGTGGAAACAGAAGAAACAGAGGATTGCTTCCTTTGCACAGGTATTTACTGCAATGCAATGGGCAGCACACCAGAAGATCAGGTTAACAGAGAGGGTCAGAAAGCTGTAGATGGACATAAAATTGAAAATTCTCAMATCATTACATAAAGAGTTGCTTCAGCAAATTAACCTGGCCTCTGATGAACCTTTTTTTTTCATGGGTACGATTTGTTGTACTTTAGTGCACCTCTTCAAACTGCTTTAAAAGACGTAGAGCCCCAACTGGACTTCTTACAAGAAAATCTGCATCAGTCTGTAAAGTGTGGCTTTAAAACTAAATTTCTATTCTCTATTCTAAATTTCTATCTCTATTCTAAATTTCTATTTTATTAAAACTAAATTTCTATACTCCTCAGCTCAATTCTAAGCTGCAGTCTTGAAGTCTGAGAAGGCAAAAGATGCCTTTCATTTCTTTTGTGAAAATATGGATTTCATGAACAGAGCAGCAAGTATGCTTTTTGACTTTACACAACTTTGATTGCCAGAACATTTCAGGGCCATTCCTTTAATCTTCTGAGAAAATTCTCTTGATGACTCAGATTATAAGGATAGAACTCATTTACTGATCCGTGCAAGCAGATGAAGTTTCTGACATTTTCATATATGCTCTTTTTTTAATAATCTTCCTAACAGAAGAACTTAAGTAGGTGAAATATAAAATAGACAGTTAATTATGAATATAGGAAAAACTGCCTGAATTAAATGAGGATTGTTCCCTATGAGCAGGAAAGCTTTAAATGTTGAAATACAAAATTTTTTTAATGATTAATATTTTAAAATTGAAATGAATCAAATGGAAATTCACCTGAAAGTTACCTGGAGAACTCCATAGAAAGTGTATGTTTAGTATAGCAGATTCCTATGGAACTTTGCACATACATGCTAAGGAAAATGAAAGTGAAGAGATATAAGCTGTACTCAAAATGGAGATTTTAAATTATTTGATTGGGATAGGAATTTTTTGTGTTAGTGCTAAGTGAAAACTTGAGTCACCCTTTTTATAACCCTATTTTCATTAAATGTAAAAGAGATCAGGTAAATAGCTCTGAAAAGTATTTGCTTTCTGAAGCAAAATATTTTTTTTTCTCTTGTCTTTAGGGATATTTACAAGCTATTGATCTCTAAATAAAATGTGTGTACAAATCTGATAAAACAAACGTGTATTTCTTCTGTTTGTACTCATTTTATATATCTGTTAGTATTCATTTTATATATAGATATACATACATGTATGTAAATATATATATATACACACATATATATATACACACATAATGGTCATTAATTTAAAATCGCAATTCCTTGCAGTCACAGTCAGTGTCCAGAACTACTACCTGTGTAACAGCTGATAGATTTCAATGGTAAGATTCACCTAACGAAATATATGGCTGGTAGTTTCAAAGCTGCTCCTGATATCTCCAGCTGAGAATCATCAACTTATTTAAATCAGGTTGCAATCAAATGAAAAAACTGTTGGACAAGTCTGAAATTTGCAGAGCTCCATGAAGACTCTGGGTTTTCAGATGTATTCAGAAATTCAGTAAATCCAGTGTTTTGGACGAACATCAGAATAGGCATGCTCATTCTTGCTCTGTATTAAAATGTTAACTGTAGAAGGCCACAAACTATTTTTTTAAAGGTCTATTTGTTTCAACTCTTCTATAATGTAATGGAAAGCATATTTTAAATAAAACATGCCATTCAGAATTGCATCACAGCAGGCATAAACTCTGCATTGAACTTGTAAGTCTTTGTCATATAATGCAGCTGAAGGCAGGAGACTAATTGTGATCTTCATTACTTCATAAAACATTTCAGAAACACTATTGTTAACCGACTGCTACACTTTGAACTTCATAAATCAGACATTAACTAAGAAACAAAGAGAGCTGATCATGTCCTCTGTGGATTGCATTCCTCCCTTCCTCCCTTCTCCTTTTATTTGTGCAAYTGAAATTAAGGCTTTGGAGAACAGCTGCTTTCCTGATCCTGAGAGGACACCGTCATTTTCATTGTAGTGTCCCAACAGGCAGCTCATTTAAGATCATCTCACAGACACATGTACAGCCATGTGAGGGTTGGAAAAGCTGAAGCAACCACAGCATGTGGCTCTAGAAGACCTCCTCATTCTCTTTGCTACCCTGGTAGTCTTACTAACAAAACTAGTTTGAAGTGCTGCTCATCAGTCCATACTCCTCACATACACACCCTGTTCAGAGCTGCTTTCAGGAAGATGCAAATAGCAAAATATGATGTGATTTAGAGAGCTATTTGCTTCCTGATGTGGATCAGCCAGGCTTAAGGATAGCAGAACAGAGATGATGTGGACGATACCTAAACAGAAGTGTAGGTAATCTGTTTATCTTGAAACAAGTGGCTACTGTGACATAAATTTTTCACTGAGTGACTACAACATAGTACGTGACTACCTGTCATGCAGTAGTAGAACAATATTGCAGTAAGAATTCTTCTATGTGAATACTACTCAGCAGTAATCACACATATTTGCAGTTAGAGACTGTTTTGAGAGACACAACATTGCATTTGGAAAGTCCCCGTGCAAGAAAAATGTGGGAGAAGAGCCAGCCAGGTAAAGACCAGCTCCTAGACTCCACTTACCTGCTTTTAGGTTAGATGTCACTCACATGTTAATGGAAAAGCAGAGTCTTTCCCCTTCGTTGCATCCTGTCTTGAGACCAGGAACTATGAGACAGCATGCCCTATCATGTGAAATGGAGGAAAAGATGGAAAGAGAACACCAGTTTAGCAGCATATGGCCTTCTCTTCAACCACTGTCACCAAAAAAGGAGTTGTCTGTGTTTCAGTACAGCAGCTAGGAGTGCTCAAGGGAGTAGGAGGCTGTATGGACCTTCCCTTAGCTCCATATCCTCTGCAGAWCCACAACACTGCATAATGTTAACCAACTGATTCGATGTAGCGGTAACCAGATGGATTTACAGACGCTTGTTTTCATAGTAGAAAAAGAGAGATGGTGACTGTGAGTAAGATGACTTTTTCAGAAAGATTAGATGCTGTTCCTGAAACTGGTGCTTGATTTATATTTTTAGCTTCAGAGAGCATAATATGTTCTTTAGCATTTAATCCATTAGCACTGTTAGAAATGTCCATGCCTATGCTTTCCTGTGGTAAAAAAAAAAACCACTTTGAAGAAAAAAGCAGATGAATAGACAAATGTCTTTAAGTTTCTTTGAATTTTGCTGAATTATGCAGTTCTTTTTAGGCCAGAGATGTTAGAAAGTGAGYAGTTGTGTGGTACTCTTTCTTCAAGGATGCTAGTAACCTCACGCTGAGAATTTATTGCCTGCAATTCTGTAATAGGGGAAGTGGTTCTTCAGCTGCTCAAAGGTCACATGGAAAACAGTATGTGTTCTGAGAACATAAAAATATTAGTAATTGTTGCTGTTATCCCGGCGTYGCTGATGAAATCACAGCACGGTCACGATCGAGAGTCGGTGAAAAGTGCATTTATTTATTAATATAAAGACCTGTTTTATACCTTTAGTGTGCTTGAAAGTCATAAGGTCATTGGTCCCTGGCCATCCACCTCTCAGGATGATTGGCCAGGCTATTGCAAAGCCCTGTTGAAAATATTTGTGCTTTGGGTATAATAACAAGTCCACAAGTGTATGATATGAAGAACTGTCGTTAGAAAAACATCTTGCTGTTTACATAGCTTCTGTGAGAAAGGACAGCTTCTCACAGAGTGCAAAAAGCTGGAAAATTCCTCTGCCATGGCCTTTTCGGCATTCACAAGTAATCACTGATATTATTGCTTGAATTCATAGGTTTCACCTTTCTTTACAGAGGTCTCCAGCCATGACTTCTTGTATACTTAGAAATGTAAGAAAATGGAGAAAGATCAGGTCCAGAAAGTTGCTTGGAAATTTCCTAAAATAATCCATAGTACAGATATGAAACAAATTCATTATTGTTATAGACGACAAAATGTGCTTGGCTTCCGTATGTTAATTTATAGTTGAAGTTAATGAGGTTCCATAATTAAAAGGTGTTTTTATGAGTTAAGTCGTTAATTGTTTGGGTTATCTTAATGAAATGTTTGTTAATGTTCCCTCCTTTGTACCCCTTCTTTATTGTTACAATGCCCTGGTCACCGTTGACAGGAGATTAGCACAAAAATTAATGGTTAATACTGTTTAATTGTATAATTGTTATAATGTCTAATGTAAAGTATTGTAGACAAAATGGCCGACGCTGGCTGATGGGACTTTCCAAAAGATTCCAGGAGTGTCAATCGACATGCCAGTCAAGACAAGATCCTTTCCAATCTTGCAACTGGGCATGCTCCAAATGGGCGGGCCTTGGTCAGGCCGCCCCAAGTAGGCAGATATGAGGGTGGGCTGGGGATTTTAGAGCCTGCGATTGGATAAATGTATCTGTGCCTCTTGATTGACACTCAAGCGGTATAAAAGCAGCTGCACGAGTTCTAGAAGGTGTGCCTCTGGCCAGACCAGCCATGCACCCAGCGGTACAGTGTTGTATTGTGGGCATCCCCTATCGTTAATTATTTTTGTTAATAAATCTTCAAAAATTTACATCGTGAAGTGTCGTCCTTCACAATTATCTTGCATTTTAATTTCTTTTTATTTATACTGTGACTTTATTTTAAATGGACAACTTTCCAAATGTATAAGCTTTCCCCTAAAGTCTGTATAAAAAATCAAAAGTCTTTCAGGAATGAAAGAGAGATGTATGGATGTGTTCTTCCTTAATCTTTGTACAGTTGAAGTTTGTTTTTTTGTATTTCCACACACCCTAAGTTACTTTCAGCATGTGATTACTAAGAATTTTCACAGTCACATGTGTTGGTTAAAAAATTTTTGAACAGGATGTATTTTTCCATAAAGTGACTGAAAATTCCTTGGCAGAGAAATCCTCCTAAGTACAGGCACTCAGAAGTGCAAAAATCTATTCTCAAAGCTTTTTGATTGATTCATGTGAGTTTTTTCATGGTTTTGGTGAAATCTACCAAAAAGAGAATTCCCCAGATTAAAAACTTTACCTTCTCCCTGTCTCTTATGTTCACTCACGTTGAAGCCTACAAATACAAAAGAAAGAACCACACAAACTGTTCAGCCTAAAAGTTTTGTGATCATCCCTTGGCATGGTTTGGGGCCGAAGTGAGGAAGAATCTGGACTGTGTTTAAAACAGATACTTATTGATGTAACCCAGTGACACAAGCCCCTGACCTGAGCACCTTGCAGCACTTCAGCAAGTGGTTGCTTAGTGGTGTATTGTGGATGCTTAGCTGTATTCTGGAGAATGTGAGAAAAGTGTGAGGCAAGCAATTTCCACTCCAGGCTCTACAGTMAACTCTCTGGTCAGCACTCAGAGGAAGGTGAGAGAAAGGTTATCGTGAAGGCCTTTCAGTGACTGTTGCTTTGATAAACAGAAAACACATTCCTGAGTCGGAGGACACAGATGTGGGAATAAGTTATTAACGGATACTCAAAATGGGGTTGTAAATGACTCCAGGGTGTTTCATGCTTGTTGTTGATGCCCTACACCAACTGAAGAACTTAAAGCAGTCCTCTGGCTGCAGACTCCTGCTAACGCCATTCTTGAGGGCAATTAAATATGTCAGACTTCCAATACCTAGGACTATATATTTCTGCTAACAGCCCACTTGCAACCCTTTGCCAGATGCACTGAATCTCCAGGTTGCTGCTGCTGCTGTTGTGAAGACACAATTTAAGAATGAGTTTTTAATATATTTTCCCTTGATTAATTTTAGGAGAAAAATCTTGCTTTAACAAACTCGAGTGGAACCCAGAATTAAGATCATTTAATGACACTGTTACTTGTGGGAATAACATTGCCAAAAAGATTGACTCTCTTAGAAAATAATTGTTACTTTGAGGCACTATTTCCCATTTTCAGTTACCTTTAGTATCCACACCAAACTTTTATGCCTCTGGGTTTGTGGATGGGAAAAAAATTAGCTAATTCTGTGAGGCAGTAATTTTCAATTAGCAGTGTGCCCTGTCAGCCAGGAGGGCCAACCGTGTCCTGGGGGGCATCAGGCACATCATCACCAGCYGGGCAAGGGAGGAGATTGTTCCACTCTGCTCTGCACTGGGGCAGCCTCCCTTTGAGTGCTGTGTGCAGTTTGGGGAGCCACAGTATAAGATATAAAGCTATTAGAGAGTGTCCAAAGGAGGGCAACGAAGATGGTGAAGGGCCTTTAGGGGAAGCTGTATGAGGAGAAGCTGACGTCACTTGGTCTGTTCAGCCTGAAAGAGACTGAGGGGAGACCCCACTCCACTCTACAACTTTCTCATGAGGGGAAGAGGAGCGGCAGACACTGTTCTCTTCTCTGTGGTGACAGGACCYAGAGAAGTTGCCTAAAGTTGCCAGCAGAGGTTTAGATTGGATGTTAGAAAAAGGTTCTTTACCCAGAGGGTGGCTGGGCACTGGAACACGCTCACCAGGGAAGTGGTCACAGCACCAAGCCTGACAGAGTTCAGGAAACATTTGGACAATACTTTCAGGCACATAGTGTGGGATGTCATTTGTAGGGCCAGGACTTGATGAGTTGGACTCGATGATCCTTTTGGGTCMCTTCGTGAAATTGTACCTCAAACAGATACAACAAATCCCATCTCGATGTAAACACAAAACAAATGACTATGGATTTTATTAATACCCAACAATAAAGCCTTCTATTTGCAGTGGACATCAGCCAAGTAAAAAGAAATAGGAGATTATCAATGCCAATCTACATTTTTTTTTTCAGTCTTTCAAAAGCTGTGGGTATTGTAACTTTTCAAACCAATGCATTTGCTGTGATACAGCCCAAACACAATCCCATAGGATTTTTCTGGTGTGCAGGTACTAGCAATTATTTTACAGGTGTTCCTTCACTTTGCATAAAATATTTGCTGTTGGAAGACATATAGCCCAGATAGCAGAGTGTCACTATGCAAACTGGAACAAAAGATAGCTGGTTTCTGTGGCAATAAAAAGTATGAGCAGGACAGAAACTCGGTCCTAAATCCCCAGCAGCTTTAGAGGAGGAAATCATGGGGTCATTCATGTCAGGCAGAAGAACRAACTGAATCTGTCTCTCAACATGTCTGATCAATAATGTGATCATTGCCAAATTCTGTTGTTTCATAAATTGTATCCAATTCTCCCTTTACTTCCATTTAGAAGGTTCAAAATGGAAACAAAAAGCTTTGTTCTGTAATTATGGCAAATAGGCACTTTTTCTGTGAGGGGAAAAAAACTCCTCATTTCAACCTCAACCATTTTCCCCCAATTATTCAGTTCACTGATTGAACGGAATAATTATAGTGCCTAACTGTTATTCATTTATCATTCAGGCCAAACTGGAATTGCAGTTATTAATCAAAGTATATTATGATGGTTGGCAAAATGAATCACTGTTCCTTCAAAATAAACCCTTCCTCAGTGTGATATTTCAGAAAATGTTGCCATTTCTTTTGATACCTAGCTAGAGCTTTAGAGTTCTACAGGACCATTTCTGAAAAAAATTATTTTGTGGAAAATACAAGCACAAACAAGTTAGGGCTATCTGAACTAGATTACATTAGACAAATATTTTCTTGTAGTATTCAGTTAAAACTTATTTTAAAAGAAACTTTTAAGAGTTTTAATATGTTCACATAACACACTTTCCTAAATATTTCCCATGAATTTTGTGTTGAGAATTTAATACCATATAAAAGTTCAATAATTAAATGCTCTGGAGTTTGTGGTCTTCATGAACTTTGATGAGGACAATAAAACCAAAATAGATCATGCTGATGAACTTCTGCTTGTCTTAAATTAAGAAACAAGGAARGCAGCATTAGCAAATTTTCCATTCCAATTTCATAGACATTAAAGTGTTGAAATAGATTGCGCACATTTCCAGCTTATGAAAAATAATATGGAGGGGAAGTAGGAACGGCTGTAAAAATTGACTGGGGCTCTGTATAGTTGATATAGAAGGCACCAAAACTATTCTGCTGTCACAGTTTTYATATATAAAAGCATATATTGCTTCACTAACCATTTCCAGGGGAAAAAAATATAATTAAATTCTGAAAAAAAAAAAGAGACATATCAAAGAAAGAAAATGCATAGATTTTTTTTTAATGTAACAAAATAAATCCTTGCATAGATACTAGTCTTAAAAGCACTTAAATTAAAATGGACAATTTCCAGACAATAATACCTCATTCAATCTTTAATTGAAATAATACGTGCAAGATTTGAGGATAACATCTAGAAGTGCTGAGCAGTATGTCCTCCAGGCATGCATTTTGACTCATTTTTTCTTTATGGAGACTTTGCCATTTCCAAGAAATTTCTCAGAGGTGCTTTTTATCATRTAAGTTCCAAACAGTTGGAAATTTTTTTTTTCATTATTTACTCTTGTTGTTTAGGTGTAACTTTTTAAAAGAAGATCAATGCCTAGCAGCTAAATTTATATTATTATATTTGATGGGTGTTTTTTGCTGTTATGATCCAGTTACTAAAATGATTAGATAGACTGCTCTGCCCAAACTAAGGTGCAAATGAGACCATATGCTGAAGTCAATAGTACRGATTTTATTTCACAGTAAATATGAGATAGACAGATAAATAAATAGCTAGATAGATAGATTAGATAGATAGATAGAAAGAAAGAAATAGGAAAAAGGAGAGGAGGCAGGGGGAAGAAAGAGAGTGACAGAGAGACAGATCAAGTAGAAAGATAGTCACCATCACATGCWTTCCAATGATATCCCGTTGGTCCTCTTCTTCTGGTCTTCTCAGTGGTGAGGGTCCCACAAAAAAGAGTTCAGTGGATTAATATACATTCAGACAAGGTGGGAATGCCCAGGTACCTCCCCTCATGGCAGGAGTTTGACACTGTCTTGCAACACACTCTGGATCTGTTGCATCACTTGGATCACGTTTGGTCCTCTGCTGCAAGGCCTCAGGAATGAGTGTGGGGGGAGCTTCGGGAGTCTTTGATGGTTTATGACACCTCTTCAGCTGCCTTTCAGGTGAATGTCCTGTGTACGTGGCCTTCCCAGAATGGGGAGATTTTGCAATTAAGAGTTTGTGTATGGGTGTTCACTCCTTCTGTCACACCCCCAAAAACTCTCCTTCTCTCCTTCAGCTGTGGGGGAGAGTGTGTGCAAACCTGGCCTCAGCAGATGAGCCTGTGGACTATAGCATCCCCCTGCCAAACCCAGCCAAGGCTGATTTTCAGCACASCTGCTGAGTTTGGCTTTATTTGTGGATACATTCTTCTACCCCAGCCTTGTTTACTTCTCCTTAGAACTGAGATAATTGGAGAAAAGTACCACCTTACCTCAAGTTCCTGTCACAGTCCAAATTCCTGTCACATATTCAAGGAGGRGTGGGCTTTGGTGGTCAGTGGTCCCTACAGTGGACAGAAGTCCTCAGTGATCTTAACAATGTTTAAGCCGTTAACTGTTTTCAGTCTCTCACATTTGCATGATTAGCATCAGTGGAAAAGTTAGGAGGAGAAGAACACATGAAAGAAGGGAAGTAACTTAATTACCTTCCAGGCCCATTTAATCTAAATTTTGACAAAATCCTAAAAATGAAAATCATCTAAGATTAATATCAGTTTTAACAAATTATTTTACATTCTCATATATTAACATAAATATTGATTTGAGGTAATTTTCAAATAATACTTGAAATCTGTAATTCTAAAATTTTAAACTGAATTGAAGTCAGTACAGTTCCAGATGTTTTAAGATCCATTTGTGCTAATGTACAAAAGTGGGTAAAATGTCCCTAAAATATCAATCTGACTCAGTGTTTCTGGATTTTCTCCAGGTGTATCATCTTTTTTTTTATATCTTGTGAGAAAAAACAGTGGAACTGTGGATTAGGTCAAGAGTTCCTTTGAACAGAAAACCCAGCAAGACTGAGGTCTCATGCTAGCCAAAAAAAGAACAGAATCATATTCTCACATGTAAGATTTGAGGTGAGAACATCATTACGTTATACAATAGGATCATGTAGGACGTTCTCATGAGAAAAACAGTTGTTCAACAGAGTGGATATATATTAACCAAGACAGACTTACAGTTCAGTGTCACTGGGCACTGGTAATTACAAGTCACCTAATGAAACTGCTTATCTGACCAGTGAATCACAATCACCAATTGTGTGTCTCTTAATAATGCACTATATATACCATTTAATTTTGACTTATGATTCAGGCTTTATATTTAAAAAATAAAGTTGGTATCTCTGATCTCTAGGGCACTGTCTTATCTGTAATATAAGAATATCAAGCATGTGCTACAGCAAATGCAGTCATTTGCCAGCTTCCAGTCAACTGGGTCCTCCTCAGATTCCCAAGACTGTTGAAAAATAATTGATTGAGGTCTTGCAATGACATCAGCCAGCTCTTTGAGTGTTCTCAGATTAATCCCATCAGGTCCAATAGGCTTTTAGGGAACCAGCTGGCACAGCAGATCCCACACAAGTTCAGGGTTGACTGCGTATTATAGATTAGGAACTTTATTGAATGGCAATGTGTTTAAAGTCCTGATCAGAGGAATAAAACTGTGGAAGCTATTAATGTTGAGTTGCAATGGCAAATGTAATCTATTTACACGATTTGGGATAACCAGCAGAGTTAAAAGGGCTCATTACTAGAATAAAAAAACATTTCTGGGAAAATAGTAACATTTGGTCTTAGAGACAAACTACAGACTGAGGTCTCCATCTATCTTGCCACTACACTATCAAAATACAAAACCTCAGTAATAGGAATGATTTTTCTGAATTCAGCAGCTATTTCTCGGCAACGTATTTTAGTCACGCAATCAGATTCAGTGAGGCAGCATATCCTTAGGCACAAAAGTGATACTGGYGATATCTTTGAGCAGGGTTAAATATCATATCTCATTCATTATGTCAAAGGGACAATTTTACCACTAGGTATTTTTAACATTATTCTTTTGCTTGGTCAATGCCTAAAAATGGATTTTTAAATGAATATTAAAATAGTCAGATATGCAACTATTACCAGGGTCCATAATCTAAACAAAATCTAAATATATTTTGGTAGCTGAATCAAAACTTCCGTATCGTGAATATTATAGGTATAATTCTTTGAAAATAGATTTTACAGTTATTAGAAATATAACAACCATTTGCTTTGATAAAGTTATTTCTTTCTTATTCAATAGTTCATCTTTTACATCTTTGTTTCCTAGTAGTTTACTGTGCATCTGTATAAAAGGTGTGTAGAYAGTATACAGAGTGCATACTAATACTGTCTCTAACATCCACATAATATCTTAATTTTAAATATCCAATCACATTCTGTAAATAAACACTAATTTAACTGGGGCAAGAAATCATAGGTTGAATTCAATTGACAAAACCATAGGAACGGATAACATTTACAAAGATGATACAAAGAGTTATCTACATACAGTATTTCAAGCCATGTGGATAAATTCCTTTTCTGTATTGGTGATTAAGGAACGATATTGCATGTGCATGGAATATAGAAAAACATCCCAGTCCAAGTAATGGGGAAAAAATCCTCGATGTCCAGATGGTATTTGAGTTATATATGTGAATAAACCCCAATTACAGCAAAATTAGGAATAGCAAGGGGTTGGTAGCATGTTCTGCTACTAGTACTACCTTTCTACAGAGGAAATATTGAAGTTCTATTTCTGTATGTGAGGAGAAGTGATTTTGAGATCTTCACTACAACTGAATAGTGAATCAATCAATATATCTATGAATATCTCCACACTCTGAAGGTGTAAATAATTTACTACTAAGAAGTCTAAGAAAACAGAATTTACATCCTTTCAGAAATGTTACATGGAAATTTTATTTTCATTTTTCTTTTCCCCAATTGCTTATTATACACAATTTTCATTGTCATTTCCCATAAATATATATGGACAAACTTGACATATTACACAGTAGTACAAGCCTGGAATAGAAGTTAATGAACAAAAATGCATTTACATACGATTTAATGCAATGCATAAGCATTTTATAGGGTTAATATACATTATGAACAATGAATTTTGTCAGGTCAAAAAAAGGATTTGGCATCTAGAAAGAGAATGTTATCATTCACTCATATCTCTTTGGAACATAAATAGCACCTCTAGCTAATAAATGATTGTCAAAAAAAAAATCTAGCCAATATATTCAAGTAAAAACCATACAGTATTGCAAAATACAGAAAGGAAGAAACAACTTCTTTAGTCAACAACAATGGTTACTGCATGTTTAATTATTGCATAGCAATACCAAGTTCTGTTGATAAACTGCAGATATGGTGAACTTTCCAAGTAGGTTATAAGTGGAAAATGCAGCTATATCACTCTTCAGGAAGGGAATTTATGTAAGTGATTTATGTACCACTCTGAAAAAATCTCCCAGTAATTTTACAGTAGAACTTTTTTAAAGAGTGTGAGTCAAATATAGACTTTTCATGGGCTTGCCTACTTGCAGACAACATAAAACCACCAAAACTTGAAAACRGTATGAGAAATTGTCAGTGTTTTCAGTGACTAGTATTCTGGAGAGTTTCCCACAATAATCTAACAGGAATATTGTTTGCAGACCCTTGAGTTTTCTCATTTTCCATACTCGTTACAAGAATATCAGGTCCACCAGTACTTTCCATGAACTGGTCATACATACCACAATAGATGAAAACTCAGTCCATTGGTTGCAGTCTGTTCAGCAATCATTTAGTTAATATTTGCACAGCAACAACACCCCACCAACAAGTTCACCAACAGTGTAGGTTTTGCCATCTACATCAATGAACATTCTCAGTGATCTTAGGCTGCTTTGAACTGAATCATGGTTGGAAACCAGTGTTATGTAATACTGCAACTTTTTGAATTAATTCTTACTATAAATAAATCTAGCAGAAACTGAAAAATAACATATGCTCTTACAGAAAAGCTTTAAATTTTTCTGTCATTTGTGGAAGATTTTATTTGCTTAAAATTATGTTCATTTATCAGGCACAATATGCAACACTCTAAAACATTATATATATTTTATATATACATAAATATATATAATATATATAAATTAGAGTTTTATATATAGGGGAATACATACATACACACATACCAAACTGCATATATATTCCCTTATATATRTATGTCCATATATACATTCACAAAAGACATAAACCATTTTCTCTGGGAATAAGAAAAATGAAGGTTATAAACTGGTCAAAGAAGGCTTGAAAGGAAACAGATTATTTCCTTTGRGGTTAACAGATTTGTATATTTATTTAAATATATTGTCTGTAGTTTATAATCTACATTCAGAGTGTATGGTGGGATTTTTWAAATTTATTTATTTACATAGACTATTAAAATAATACATATTGTGCGTTAATTTAGGGACTGATTCATTAGGAATATTATGCAGGCATAGCAAATTTGCCAGTTGTAACAAATCCTGCGTTTGCTGTGTTATACCTGATAGTCCTGAGATTTGGTATGGAGAAAATAAGGCTGAAACCTCCACTGAAGCCACATCACCTCCAACGTCTGATAAAGCTCTTTGATAGGTATTTTTATGTTGGCTTTAGTGGACTTCGTACTAGGTCCTAGAAGGCAAGAATACTTTGAGGAATATCTTTGAAGAAACAATCATCTCTGTTTTTTATAAAGAGCATATGAAGAATAACCATTATTCCTTGGCCCCTACCCAATATTTTGTGACTACCTCCTTCAACTGTCCCATGAAAGGAAAAGCAAGCTAAAATTTGGTATTATTTCTAAATCAGAAAAACAATTTTTTTTTCAGGGATGCAGAATGCAAAGTGTTCTGTAATACTTTTAAAAACTGTTTGGATCTATTAAATTTGTTAATTGCCCTAACTCAGAAATTATAAGAAAACAAACAAAAAAGCATCTCACAGAAAGGTCAGTAGATTTGGATATCTAAATGACATGTGGAGTTTTCATACTGGATCAGTGATGCAAAAACTTCACAAGTATGCGCTAAGTGTTCAGACTTAATAAAGTTATGCCAGCTGATACAAAGATGTGGTCATATATAAGCACTGCCTTAAAAATAGAACTATAAGCAGCTTTAAATATTTGGGAGATTTTCTAATAGTCTGTACAGGTTTTACCATTATGCATTTTGTTAATTCTATTCTTCCAGGGTTGTGCAAGCCTCCAAACTTCAACTGAGAGGTAGATGATGAGAAAAATCTGAACTGCAAAACTACAGCATGGAAATTATGTTGAAATCACATAGTAATCCTTATGCAAATTCTGATCAAAAAGGTGATAGTACATGCAAGCACTTCCATATTATATATATTTGCACAAATATCAGAAGTGCACCCACCCCCAAAAAAATCTGAACAGCCATGTTAAAATTAGTATGCCATCTCTGAAAATAATTATTTTAAAATTCCCTTTATATTCCTCTCTGTGAGTAGAAAAATAGTAATCTATAGAGAAACTAACAAAAAATGCCTGATTCAATGTCCTTATAGGCAAAATTGTCAGTGTCAGTTATAGCATGTTTGTCTATAAAAGTGGAGATTGGCTTTGTTTAGTGAAATCCTGACAGCAGCCCAAATCTGGCTGCATGTGGTATCTGTAGCTTATTATGTATCCCAGTAATAACTCTCCACTACTATTTACAACTCGACATGAAAGTAGCAAGTGAAAAATGTTGCATTTGGCAACATGGCAAATGTGGCATTTCAGGAAAAATAACAAGAAAGCATGAAGGATAAGTCACTACATACCCAGTCCAAAATTTTTGTTTTACATCAAAATGAAGTATGGGGTAGGGGGGGTGAGGAACTTTTAAGAGGAACGAGAATTCTCTGGGAGAACAATCATATACACACTGCCAAATGTTTTCTAAGCACAGCGGATGCTGATATGCAAAAGACCATTAAAATTCATGTGAATTTTGAATCATAGTGTCAGTGAAATTGCTGCCTTTCAGTTCAGCAGTAAGTAAAGCTGAACTTCCTCTCATAAGGACAGCATCACTTAAAAAAAAATCTATTTGAAGATGAAATAAGATTTTCCCTAGCTCTGTCAAAACAGTTCACAAATCATACTCCTGAAATAAAAGCATTGYAGTCTTTCATATAAAAAGGTGCTTTTTTGAACTTCATGGAAATACAGTACTAACAACAATTGCAACCACAGTTCAATGAGGAGGTGGGAAGGGTGAAATTTTGATATGTTCCTGAAGTAGTACTGAGAATTATTAGCGAGGAGTCTTTCCCTGGAGTTGGAAAGGGCAATACAGAACCCTCCAGCCAGTAGAGTGTACGACATAAAAAACCCAGAAGAGAGAGAAGCCCTATGAAGAACGGCTGAGGGAACTATGGTTGTTTAGCCTGGAAAAAAGAAGGCTCAGAGGAGACCTTACCACTCTCTACAACTGCCTGAAAGGAGGYTGTAGTCAGGTGGGGGTCAGTCTCTTCTCCCAGGCAACCACTGACAGAACAGGAGGACACAGTCTTCAGCTGCACCAGGGGGAGTTTAGTCTGTACATTAGGAAAAAAATTCTTCATGGAAAGAATAACTGTGCACCGGAATAGGCTGCCCAGGGAGGTGGTGGAGTCACCATCCCTGGAGGTGTTTAAGAAAAGACTGGAGGTGGCACTCACTGCCATGGTTTAGTCGATAAGGTGGTGTTAGGTCACAGGCTGGACTTGATGATCTCAAAGGTCTTTTCCAACCTAGTTAATTCTGCAATTCTGTGATCTGGATGTGTACTTTAAAACAGTTTGAAATTTAACCTTGATATTGAATAGGGAAAAATATTATTGATGCCATCCCCCTTCCTACTAATTTTAAATTTTTGGCATTATTTTTTCTAGACTGATCAAATAAGAGCAAGAGGGTAATCAGGCTTAGTGATATTGCAGCAGAGAAATTAAAAGAATGAAGTATACRTAAGTATAAATGAGAATAAGACCAATTAAGGATTTGCTTGCACTGACTGACAGAGACTGCAGATTTTTACAGATGCATAAAAGATGCATGTGGTATGTCTCTGAGTATATTTCTTCATCTTTCGGCAGGGGAATGTCTTAGTCCTGACTCTTCAGTGGTTCAGACTGAGGGTGAGGTAATTAAAAGAAACCAGGGGAATTTAAAGAGATGGTGTGTATACCCAGGTCTAATCACAGAAGCAGAAATGTAATGAAGAAATGACTTACAGTACAAGTTACAGGTCAGTCCAAGTAAGAGTGATATTTAGGAGTTTGAAGGCAAGTTATACTCATTTTGCTACTTTGATGCTCAGAATAGAGTTGATTCAAGGCAATTTATTATTATCATTACTTTTAGAAATAAGAGCTACCTATACTAGGCAATTGCCCCTTTAGAACCTGTTATTTGGAAGACACAGGTTTTTAATTTGAGGCAGTTTTTGCATAGATATGGTTCCAATTTTCTTCATTCATCTCTGGATTTTAACTTCTTTAATATTCAGTAGTATCAAGAGTATGCTGATGGGTATTATTTTGTTGCTATTATTAAGAGGAAAAGTAATGAAAGAGGTGTAAGGAAATGTTTCACTTGACTCTTCCTACTTTATATTGCTCCCGTAGCCTGCTGCATCATTTTGCCTTATGGGATTAGAAACTGCATATTGGTGGGTGGTGGTAAGCAGCTCTCGCACTCCTATTGCCTTTTAACGTAACTGACCAGAGATGAAAGAGTAGCATCTCTGTAGAGGGTTTATAGAATTTTTTTTTTCCTCTGAGATAGTAACACAATTTTTGCCCCTGGTGGTCAGGTGTGTCTATGGCTCGAGGAACATTGTTTTTCCCTTATTTCCTATGCCATGTTGTTTTGTATTCTGAGATCCTGCATAGAACAGGCACGTTGCCTGTATATTTCCTGAGAGACTTTTTTATCATCATTTTTCTGAGTCCTTTATTTACTCAACAGCAACTTTTAACAGCCTTCAGTCAAAAGCTGACACTTGTTGTCTTCTACCCTGTATTCTTAATCATGCTGCTTTTTTGCAAAGAGAAAATAAGCACCTCAGACATTTTGGTTCAGCTCCTGTATTAATCTCTTTCCAAATAATCTCTGCCTTTCTATCAGTGGCTGTCAAGAGCACAGTGATGTTCCTGATGACTACTCTTCAGCTAAAATTTCAGATCACCTTTCACAATCCAGTATTTAAAACTGATATTCCTCACTGTATGAAAGGTTAGTGTCTATGAAACTCCTCATCACTTTCTGGCTATGGGCCTTCTCAGATCCTGGAATTCACTCAGTACGTTTGTATAGCCAAGAAGAGAGCAATGCTTTCATCTCATGGGGTGCTGGTAAGGCTAAGGTTCAGAGTGCAATGTATTTATTTCCTCTCTGAAGCTGGGGGTTGGGAGAGGAACTGTAATTTCACTGGGACTGAATCATTCCCCTTTACACAGTACACTGCTCAAATCTTAACATGAAACCTGTATTTTCTCTCCAAATGCTGAAATGCATATATTTTGTTTCTGATGCTCCTAAAAAATTAAAGGATTTGTTGGAGAAGTTTGGTTTTCCTGAATATAATTAGGTAAAAAGTAAGTATTAAATTCTGTATCATGCTGAGAGTAGATTCATGATGTTTCTCCCCCAAAACAGTACTGAGACAATTAAAAAATTCAGCACTACTCTGGAACTTCATAGCATGTGAGATGATAACCCAGTAAAACAAAAGTAAGCACTACCAATGTTTTTAGAAGAAAAATTAAAATAACAATATTGAACATAATAATATTATGAAATAACTTTCTTAAAAGCCCTCACATATCTCCTAGATTTTACTATTAATTTTTTAAAATTTTGTTATTGCCACTTCAAAATGTGTATATCATAGCTAGCTCTCTGTCCAACATATTTCCAACTTTTTGAGGTTTAGAAGAGGACTAAAATGAATTATATTCTTTTCCTGAAATTGAGTGTAGGTGTAACCTGCATAAACAGTGCATAAATGTTTTATGAATCAGACCCTTAATTTTCACAATTTCTGAGGCATTTATATGCATTCCTTCAAAATAAATAGCACCTTTCCTTACTCAGAAATAGAATAGAAATAATTTCACCTATTACCTTCAGAAGCTTGCACTTTTAACTTTCAAATGCAATATTAAATGATTTCCATAAAGTAAAATTGTAGCTCTGTGCTTTCTTTTGTCTAAAGGAAGAGGAACAATTGTGTACATTTTACTTTTATGAGTGTCTGTGTGAAATTGTAGACACAAGACAAAACATCCTGCACAAAACTGATATGTCAATACAAAGCTTCCAAACTGGCATTGTCAAGGTGCCTTGCAGCATTTTTGCTCAAAGAAGCAGTACAAAAAAACAAGTAGCTTTTCACTAAATTCCCAGGAAAGGGATGTGAGGACTGGTATGAAGATACCTATCAGCAAAGACCTGAAGTTAGACCTTAAATCTCCTCTCAGGAAACCATCAAACAACTAACGACTTGTCAATAAAGCCAAGCATCTACTTTGAAGTCATTGCCATGAAACTGATTAAGGCCACAAAAGCCAAGGGTTAGTATCCTTTTAACATCAGCAGATTCTGAATCTAGTCCCTTTAGGAAAAAGGCTTCACAGTCCGATCCAGATCCTTCAGCCACACARGAATACATAATCAAACAAACTAACTGCCACTGTTGTTAGAAATGTAAATCGTGGGTTTAAATCTTTTATGTATAGGCAGATTTTAGCCTAGTTTGAATTAGCGAGATCTGAACGTACTTGGTGTTCAAATGTATATGCTGAAGTACAATGTAGTCAGCTGTCACAGGAGGAAACTACTTCTGGAATATATCATAAATCAGCTTTTTATTGTATTTTAGAGATGGTGCCCACCAATATTCGTCTTCTACCCTTAACTTTTATATCCATATTAAATTGCTTATACAGATGTATTTTTTATCTAGTGGGCATACAAAAGAGATAAAAGTTTCAGTGTGCTTCAGTCAGGTATTAYGTCTCTTTTGAAACAAATCTTTGACTTTATATTCTCTTTGATATTAGTGATAAGTAGAGTTTGGGCAGATTATTTCAACAGACTTTAACYATATCCTAAGATGAATTCAAGTATCTTCTCAAATAAGAATAGGAGATACTTTTGAAACAAACCTATTTGTCACTGGAAGGCTTTATAGCCTGATTTACCTGACTCTTGATTGTCCAGAGTCAAAGTTTAAAGGACTCATTTGCATTGAGTCACTGCCTCTGTAATCTTAATTTTGTATCACTGAAATAAATAAGATGTAGATAGTAATTTAGCTTAGAGTCTTGCCATAGGGCAAAAATCTGTTCCCACCCAATATTGTGACTGATCATTATTACCACAAAGCCTGGCCTGTGTCTTGAAGATGTATTTCTAATGGAAGTCATAAATGTTGCCTTCTGAGCTATATTTCAGATTAAATATTGGTTTCTCTTTCTGAGGGATCTTCAAGAGCTTTATCAGCTCTGCTGGAAGCATCTTCATTCTCATTGTTTGTTAATGGTTCTGCTTCCTTTGGGTCAGCATTCTTCTGTGCTTTCTGCTTCTCATCTTCTAACTTCTTTTCTTTTGCCAAAAGCCTGTAGTTGATGGCATTGCCAATGAACAACCAGATACTGGCCACAGTCACAATCACTCCGCAGACAAAATACATGTACTGATATTCACCAGTAACATCTACTAACCAACCTGAAATACAAAGACAAGAGGAGAGAAAAAGAGTATTTAGACTAAGATACCAAATATAATCCACATCTTTCCCTTGGAGAAATATCTATATATTTCTTGGTTTTGAAGCTGGAGCAGAAATGCATTTTCAACATTAAAGTTGTCTAAGACAATGGAACTCTTAAAAACCCCCTGTATTAGTCAAGCCAGCAATTGTCATTGGAGACACTGACAATGATAAAATACTGAAGAACAAAGTAAGGACAGCTTAATGAATAATGACAGAAAGTTTTTTTGCTCTTTTATTTTCACTCTTTCATTGCCTCATTATTTTATTCACCTCCTAATTGTGTTTCCTAGTGTTTGAAGTGACTGTCTGACACTCACTGAAGTTGCATGCAGACAATAGGATGAAGAGGTATGTGCCTTTTTAGGGTGATGTCTCTGTGCATCAGCTGCCTGCTTTTCACGTTTACTCTTCTGTGGCTGGTGAAAGAGATAGAAAGGCTTGTCCCTTCAGCTATCATGCTCAACCCTGTACCTAAAACTTACATTCACAACTCCGAGATTAATTGGGTCATGACAAGGAGAATAAAATACAACAGTTCTTCCAATTTATGAGCCATTTCTTCTAAATTTTCCCAACTCCCAAATTAACATTTGTACACATCCAGGTATTTAGCTCTGAACTCTGCAACACTATAATTGAAATTCAGAGGGTAACCTGCACACTTCAATTTAGTATGTATTTAGATGCTTTTACTGGGTTGAAGCCATAATGCCAGCCTATTCACCTGCTAGACATTTACAAGCCATCCCATTATTCCAGACTTTTCTTTTTTTACACAAACCTAGAATCAGGAAAAACTCAAATAGCACTGCAAGTGTACAATTCACCTATTAGCATAAATAGTGCAGTTTGCTGATTTTTATCAATGAGCAGTCTCATAAAAAAAGACGTTTAAAAATTAAATTCTGAATTAGCATTGCTTCAGCGTAATATTTTAAAGGATATCAACTAGTCAAAACTGGAGCTTAGCTTTTGCATGTGTTCATCCCCTTTGTTGCCTCTGTTTAACAAGTTAAATCAATTATTCATAGAGTTATAGCACAAATGCTTTCCAAAACTCCTGAAAAGCTAATATACTGAAAAATAAATAATTGTAGAAGCTACTGCTCCATAAATATTAGATTTAATATCTTTTGAGTTAATACTGATTTCAGAACCTGACTGAAAAGGCTGGACTCCAGTGGTTACAGACTCAGACCCCCCACTAGGTGGCATAGTTAGAGTCTGTGTGAGAATATATTTTGCTCTTAACTTTACCAAAATAGATTTGTATGTTAAATGATGAGCAAAATATGGAATACCTTGAGAAGTCTTAAAAATTTATTTGTACAAATATTGTACTGAAGTGAGTGGAATTGTTTTGGCATATTTAAAATTGCACACAACAATGCTATTTTCATAGAAATACTGACAGTAATCTGAAGTACTTCGACACGTATATATGTTTTGAGGCACATATAATCTTGCTGACTTTTGAGGCAGTGCTAATGTGGGTACAGTATATGTCCACAAGGCTGGAAATCTCACTGCCTTTATATTCTCATACTGTTGGGCTTATACAGCAAAAACACCAAGATACACACCAATGCTTCCCAATAAGATTTGAGCATCTATTTTTTAAATTTCTTATAACACCAGAAATCTCAAGATTATAAAGCTTATAGCAGCATTACTGAATACTGACTAAAAAGCTAGCAAACAGAAAATACTTTCTATAACACTCTTCATCATTTTTGCTGCTAGAAGCCGAAGTGTTATGAATATAGCCTACGCTATACACATAGGCTCCCTTTAAGCTTCCCTTACACTTGAAAGAGAGAAGTTGGCAACATTGACATCTTTCAGTCAGTTCACACTCTGAATTGCCTTGCACATATCTATCAGCCATAGAAACAGGCTAAAGGACTGGTTGTGAGCAGAGCTGTGGTGTGGAATCATGCCAGGGTGTAATGCTCCACAGCACCATGACGGAATCCCACCATGGGTGCCCCCTGCCTGGGCTGCTGAGCATGCCTGTGTTCCTTCTGACACCTTCCTGCTAGTTTCTTCTCTCTGGAAATGTCAATTCTCTCTGTTTAGACAAATTAAAGTTGTTTAAAATTTAAGGGAGTGTAAGTGAGCACTCCTCAAGCTGCCCCTAGGTGGGAGAAAAGTAACTGATGCAGTGTATGGCTGTTATAGTACATTTCTAGTCACAGAGGAAACATTAACTAACATTAAGAACAATGTTCATATTAATTCAATGTTAAATTGCAAGATTATGCTGTAATGTCTGAAAAACTTGAAAAAAATAGATCCTTACCTCCTAGAGGAGGGCCTATGAGCACAGGGCAACATTCCACAATGGTGACAAGTCCAACTGCACTGGAAAATCGGGCAGCCCCAACGAGGTCCATCAATGTCTCAAAAAGAACGCTGCTAACCATTCCAAATGCAAACCCAAAAAACACAGCATATATCACCAAGCCAGTGTAATTTTTTGCCAGAGGGCACAAGATATGACAGACGCCATTGTACAAGACAGCAAAACTAAAAAAATACTGAATCTTTGGCCGGATAAATCTGGAGTTTGCCACAAGTCCCATTGAAGGCCTAGCAAACATGTCTACAAAGGCTAAGATAGAGAGCAGGAAAGCAGCAGAATATTCATCAATTCCCTTGTGCTTGGCATAAGGAGCCAAGAATACTATTGGTGCAAAGAAACCAATAAACATAATAACGTTTCCTGACAAATATATCAGAAACCCTCTGTGTTTGAAGAGGGACAGATCTAGATACTTATTCATAGTTTGCCAACAAGACTTCTTGTTGTTCTTGTACAAGGCAGAATCTCCTGTGCCTTTTTCAACATCTTTTTTCACAGGAGGGACTTTTTTCGGTCCAACAGGTCTCATAAGTGACCCAGCCACACAGCAGTTCAAAAGAAGTCCTCCCAGGATAAGAAAGCTTCCTTTCCAGCCAAAAGCATTAAAGAGGAATTGATTGAGAGGTGCCAATGTGCTCAGAAACACTGGACTTCCAGCCATCGCCAATCCATTAGCAATGGGACGCTTCTTATAGAAATACTTGCCAATCATGGTCAAGGCAGGCTGTAAGTTGAATGCTAAACCCAGACCTAAACAACACATAAAAGACAATATTATTGCAGGTCATGCACTGAACACCACATCCCACCTCTTTCAAGTTATTTTTAAAATGGCCACTATCTGATCCAGTGATTCTCAACAGAGAAACCAACTAGCATCAGAGAATCAAACACAGCTTCATTGCTGTCTGTGAGTGTCAATACCAAGACTGTGTCATGGTTGCATTAGGTCATTTCCCCCTGCAGAGCTGCATTGAAAGCCAAAACTCCTTGTTGTGTTTCAGCAATGATAGAGATGGGAATCACATACAGAATGATGGTATCAATGCCTTGACCCACCATTTTTATATTTGCTAAGCTACAATGTAATTCTCTCTTGGCTCATTTAACAAAAGTTATTAAATGTCGCCTCAGCTACAATGAATGCAGGGTTTATTTAAATGCATAAATCTCCTAATTTCTTATTTCCAGCCCTAATTAAGATCCAACTTGTCTGTAAAACTAGAGCATAAAATGGCAAATTATTTTAGAGCACAATTCAGTTTCCCTTCCCCAGGTCACTACTAAGGAGTTGTAGAGGACACACATGGGAGCAGACCACCCATCCACATCAGCTGCGTGAATAAACAACCCTAAGCTGACCCTCTAGGCCTTCTCTCTGTATTAAGACATCTAAGCAATAAGCTCTAAAACGCATCTGCTTGATGGTACAGGAGTGATGTTTTCTTCTCTGATAGGCCCATTCCTGGATTGTGACTTTATTCTTTCAGTGGGCACCAAGTTTAGGATTTCAAAAACAAGAGATTTAAGGTTTAATCACTGAATAAAGAACTCCTTTAGTCTCAACATAAAGGAAGACGAGCCTGAATATACTAGTATTATCTCATTCATTTATTACCGGCCAATATTTCACCTCTCCTTTCTTATTCTGAGAAGGCAACTTGAAAAAACCCCACAACTTTTGATAAGGAGGTTATTTAATTTACTGGCATTACAATAACTTTATTTCATTTCTTTAGGCAATATGTAGGCCTTTGATAGATGTTTATGAATAATTTTATTTGTGGATTCACCCTGGGGGAGTTTAAACAGAAAACTATTGAACTGAAAGTTGTTATACTTTTCTGTGAGAGCATGTATATGTACAAACCTACAGAAAGCTGGTACAAGCTTTCACAATTTTACTAGAATTTGGCTAGTCTCTGCCACCCTGTTTGCAATGCAACATGATTGAAATCTAAAACAATGAATGTGAAATTTCACACAAATGACTGTAATAAGTTCTGTCATGAGCCAATCAATTTTTATACCATAATTATAGTGCAGTGGGGAAAAGTACATACATACAGCATTTATTGAATAAATTCATCAGTTGTTCCTGAAATATCCAAAGAAATAATTTAACATCATACCAGTTAATTTAAAGGATTAGGTAGTTCAGGTAGCTGAAATTAACTAATCTTACTACCTCTTTGGATTGCATCTGTACACAGAGGATTCTTGATCAGTAAGGCTCATTGGTAGAAAAATATTAGAAATAATTTTATATAATATAACATAATATACTCTTTTAAACATGACTCTTACCTCCAACCACACCGATACATATATACAGTTCAAGGACACTATTACAGAAAGAGGATGTAATCATTCCAAATGAACACAGGATACCCCCTGCTATCATCACAGGCCGGCTACCATACTTATTCACCAAAATGCTGCTTATGGGACCTGTTGGTAGAAAGAAAATGCAATTTCAGGTAACAAGTAACTTTATCATAGAAATCTTTGTATTTGCAACATGTTGGAATGCTTTCCTATTCCATCTGGGAAAATGTTAAACTGTTTCTATACCAATCTGTCTTACAAACACACTCTGGGAGTTTGCAGACACGAAACTGGATGTGGATATACTGCCTCCGTGACAATATAAATATTGATTAGTTATGGAGATGGATAAAAAGATTAAAGACATCAGACAAGCAAGAGGGATTGTTACAGTTCACGAGCAATCGATACTGAAATTGGTCAATGGAAGTTTTGAAAGTGCAAGGACTGACAAATTTCAAGTAGGAGACAGGTATCAAAACTCCACAGAGCARGAGGAATCTCCAGGCAAGCAGACTAAAACCAGACCTTCATACTGCAACGTGTCCTACACCCCTACTTAGAACATAAGCTTAAAAATATTGTCAAATCAGAACATAAATCTCCGGCCCCTGAGGCTTGTTTTCCCTTACCTCATCAAGACGGGAGTGTTAATGGACAGTAAGATGACTATAGGCTGTCTGGGAAAATCTAAAATGGGATTTAGCATAAAGACCTATAAAATTTAAAAATATTGCTACAGGTCCATTTTTCAGTTCCAACTGCAATTCAGTTTATGGTGTAATTACACCTGTACTAACCAAACAGCTAGTGTGCAATTTAGCATGACATGCATTATATGTTTTTAAACAACCATAGCTAGAATAGATGGTGTGCTACATATCAAGATTAAGAGGTTGTCAAAGCTTTTTAGGTAAACCTGCATAGCATCTGACTGCACTGTATTTGGCCCAAACCATTACAAATAGCCTTGCTTTTGCAATAACTAAACTTACCCAATATAAAAATTAAAAATAAAAAATGCAAAAAACAAACAACTCAACATCATAAAAAGCAATGCATTTCAAACTTAAAGCGAGCACCATAAAGTGGAATGCCTTGATTTGCATCTGATTTCACTGCAAATTATTCACTGTTCTGGTAACAGTTTTAAGTCTCTCTTCTTATAAACATCTAAAGGAAAAAATGCCAGAAACTTCATGCTGTGAAAAGCCAAATCCAATAAAGTTTGAAAGTGTGCTTTCATAGGCACAGTGTTATTTTAGACTGTATTAGAGTATTATTATTATGTATTAGATATGTATTACATGTATTAGAGTATTATTATTATTATTGATAGACTGCAAATGTGAATTACTATTTGCATATCAACAACAGAAATGTTAAGGATATGCCAAATGATCAATTTTTAGCTTACTTATGGAAATAAGCTTCTACAACAGAGTTGCCCTGTGCCTGCCTGTCTTTTCTAATAGCTCATGAATACAGAGGTCAACTTGAAATTAACTTGACTGGAAAGCAAAGATCTGAGTGATGTTTGGATCTTAGTTTGTGTATTCATTAAATAGCTTAAGTCCCAACTCTTAAGCATACTGAAGCCAACAGACTTAAACATCCACAGCATGGAATGGACACCCAAATAGACAACAGCCCACAGATCTATTAAAAGACTTTAGAACACTCATGAAGCACTGAAACATTTAACTGACAGCTTATCTTATGTCACACCTAGCATTTCTTTATTTCCATTTGAGGGGAATCACTAAGCAGAGCTGTGACAATGTTTGGAAAATCAGTGGTTGGGCTCATGTTTGAGTTAGAAAGCAAGCCCTTTTGAAATATGTAAACAATATAAATAATTTATCTGAGTCAAAAAAAGACCCTTTTAACTGGAAATCTTTTTTTTAACTCAAAGCAAAAAGTTTCATCCCAATATCAAGTAATATCTATAATTTTGAAAATAAATTAAGGCAATTAAAAAAAATGTAATTGTTGTTACTGCTAAACAGAGTAACAGTATTCACTTAGAAGATATCAAAATAATGATTTTTTAAATTATGTTAAAAATTATTTCCCAGCTCTTCTTCCTGTGATAAGATGGTAGTATTCACAAAATTGAAAATGAAAAATCTGCTTAGTACTTGTTAACATTCTGACCTTCCCTCAAATTACTGCTGTAATAAATGTTGCCTTGCTGTAGTCTTACTTTGATGAGCCACAGAAAACTTGTAAGAAAGAGGCATCATAGCAGGGAAGTATGTGACCACACTATTTCTAGATTCATTCACTACAGACAGCACCTGGAATTGTATCCTTACATAAATACTTCAATTATGATGTAGATAGACCTGTTAGSAATCTGCTTCTTTATCAATAAACAAAGACAGAAAAGCTGGAAAGATAGGTGTGAGACCAAATGAAAAAGATGATGTAAATCCACACAGAACAGACTATCAAGTGTTGAAAAGAATGGCATTAGAAAAGATTGTTGTACAATATTGCTATATTGTTAGCATTTTAAATAAATTTCTGAATCAAAAAGACAGCATGCACAGCACTTACAAAGTTTTCCAACCATAATCAAGGGCAAAGATGAGCTCTGCTTTAATATTCACCCCAAAGGCGAACTGACTATAATATTAATATGTTTAATACTGTTCTATCAATCCTTCCTTTCTTCTGAATGACAGGAAAATGAGGCAGATTCTTGTTTGTTTGGGGTTTAGGGAAGAAGTTTGGTTTTAGTGTTTGGTTATTTGCATTTTTTGAGTGTTGTCCACAAATACTAAGTTCTCCTCTCCTTTAAGGGAAACCACTGTGCAGACAGTTCCTTATCAGGAACAAGAAAACTGCATCTCTGCAAATCTTCATTGTGGCAGTTAGGCCAGGACTGTAAGTTACAGCTTTTCAGATCAAAGCATGTTAGCTTCACCTACAAGACCTAATAGCTGAACTCAAATATGGATGTACTAATTTAAGTAGACAATAGACGAAGACACCAGAGGAAAGGCAAAGATGTCTGAGCCTAGCTCTATATTTTCAAATGATATAAATCTGGAATGTATGCTGAATTTAAAAATCCTTTAAACATAATACTCTCTTTGAGATGTTTCCTTTAAGTTAATAATGTGTATTTACCACCACAGCCTAACTTAATTTGAGGTTTTCTTTATGTATATTCCAGTATTTTGACTTAAAATTTGGGCATGTGGGAAATATTAACTGTTCTATAAGCCATAAAGTTAATTTAAGCTCCCTAAGTTATCTAGGAACTCTTCCAATGTGATAAGTAGGTTAAACTTTTTCTTCTGACATCTGTGCATACACTTGTTTTTGGAGTCTCATAAAATGCATATTCATACCTTAACACAGATGAATCTACATAAATTCCAGCTGTTTGCCTGCCATCATATGTTTTATAGCCTTGTACAAATTTCATTTCACATCTAACATCTTCTACAATTATTTAAGCAATGCTCACATGCCAGCATGGGTCTATATTCCTTGTGCATTTTTTCTTTTTAGCCGAAGGAAGGTGAAGCTGCTTAAATACTGTAACACTGCCAAAATCTTGCTATTCATTAATGTATGTTAATGCACTAAAAGACTGCTGGATCTCTGAATCTACTTTCCTGAAGCCTGAAGTAACTGCATAACAGATGTTAAGTCAGAAGACCCACAAGAATATTTACTCTGATCTCTCCCTTAACACCTACAAACCATCATCCACAAAACATTATATACTCCCTAAACCAAATTCAAGACCATTATGATAATATGCTAACACTCTCACAGTTGTATTTTTGTTTTATATCTTTCTGCTTCAGGCAAATGACCAGGCTGTGTGAAGGTGTAAGACAGAAACTGTAACCAGTGCCACTGAAGAACGGTTTCAGGAAGGTCTGTGCTTTAGAAGACAGGAAAAAATAGCAGCTTTTAACATTGTTTGTCCTTATGTCAAAGGAAAGATGGCACAAGTAATTTCAGCTATGTGAGCAGAGACAGGATCATGCATTTTGGAGCTGTTTATGATATTTCATACAAAGTCGATAACAGTGTGACACCTACGCTCTGTTTCAATGGCTCAACAGAGCATTCACTTGCACTTGTGCCCAGAAAAGTTTTAGATGATGAGAGTACATTTAGATGAGATGTCAGGAAGAAAATCTTCCCTCTGAGGGTGGTGAGGCACTGGAAGGGGTTGCCCAGAGGAGCTGTGGATGCCCCATTCCTGTGAGTGTTCAAGGCCAGGTCGGACGGAGTTCTGAACAATCTGGTCAAGTGGCAGGTGTCCCTGCCCACGGCAGGGGGGTTGGAACTAGATCATACAATCAGAGTCATAGAATGGCCCGGGTCGGAAGAGACTTTAAAGGTCATCTAGCTTCAAACACTTTAAGGCCACTTGCAAAAATTCTCTCCCCATCTTTCTTGTAAGCTCCCTTCAGGTACTGGAAGGCCACAATTAGGTCATCCCACAGCCCTCTCTTTTCCAGGCTGAAGAATCCCAATTCTCTCAGTCTYTCCTCACAGGAGAGGTGCTACATCCCTCTAATCATCTTGGTGGCCCCACTCTGGACTAGATCCAACAGGTCAAAGTCCTGCCTGTGCTGGGGGCACCAGAGCTGGATGCGGCTCTCCAGGTTGCAGAGCATAGGGGCACAACAGAACAGAGTAGAGGGGCAGAATCCTTTCCCTTGCCCTGCTGGCCACGCTGCTTTGGATGCAGCCCRGGACACAACTGACTTTCTGGGCTGCAAGCACACAAAGCTGGGTCATGTCCAGCCTCTCCTCCACCAGCACCCCTAAGTCCTCCTCGGCAGGGCTACTCTCCATCTGTTCATCCCCAGCCTCTGTTGATATTGAGAGTTGCCCCAACGCAGGTGCAGCACCTTGCACTTTGTCTTGTTAAACCTCATGAGATTCCTATGGGCCCACGGCCTGAGCTTGTCTGGGTCCCTCTGGATGGCATCCCATCCTTCTGGTGTGTTAACTGCACCACTCGGGTCGGTGTCATCTGCAAATTGCTGAGGGTCCACTCGATCCCTTCATCTCTGTCCTTAAAAATGCTGATATTAAATAATCCTGGTCCCAATACAGACCCCTGAGGAACACCATGGTTCACTGATGTCCATCATGACTCTGAGCCATTGACAACTACCCTCTAGATGTGACTGTCCAACCAGTTCCTCATCCAACAGTCCACCAATCAAGTCCATCTCTCTCCAATTTAGAGACAAGGATGTTGCAGGGGACTGTGTCAAAGGCTCTAGAGAAGTCCAGCTAAATGACATCTGTCACCCTTCCCTCATCCACTAATGTAGTCACTCTATCATAGAAGGCCAATAGGTTGGCCAGGCAGGACTTGCCTTTGGTGCAGCTGTGCTGACTGTCGTGAATCACCTCCCTGGCCTCCATGTACCTCAGCATGGTAGGAGGAGCTGTTCCATTTGTCCTAGTTTGATTTCTCACTGCTGTAATACAGTGACATAGTTAAAAATCATTCTGTAATTTGTTTTGCATATTGCCAGTGCATTTATGCTTTTTATTTTGCTACCTGCATTAATTTTAGTATGGAGCTAGAGGTAAACTTTCCTGACATAAGGGTAATTTTTTAAACATATATTGACAACGGCATTACAGTGTTCATAGTGTCATCGACCCAAAGCAACATGAAATGACTCAGTCTGAACAATATGATATTTATTTAAATGAAGTGAATTGCTGAAATAAGTTGTAAATAAATGCAGTAATAATATTTTAAATTGCACTAATGCTACATTGTAGATTGCATCCTGTCAAGTCAAGTGATTTAAACACATTTTCAGCCATCTGCTCTGCAGAGTCAATGCAGCTATCTTTCCAGTCCAGCTTTATCTTTTATTTCTGTTTCCTACAAGGCTGGAACAGCCCAAGGAGCTGCAAGAATTAATACTAGTATAAACTACTTGCTAAGATCAGTCCAACTTTCTCTTTCCTTTTTTTTTTTTCAAATAAAATATGAAGTCCACTAACAAAAACTCATTCAATCACAAAGGCTTTAAGTAAGTACTTAGTACTCCTATTGGAATCCTGGTATTCAGAGGAAAAGCAACTCAAAATGCTTAAAATCTGTTCATTAAGTTGGAAAATACTTTCAAAATATGCTGTTTTTCTCAATCACGACTAAGTCAAAATATTATGCATTCTGTGACAGTCTTATCTCTAGTTCAAAAACCTTTGGTTAAATTCTTCTAGTACTATTGGACAGGCTTTAGAGAAGGCAGACAGAAGAAAATATTAAAAATATTAAAATGTCATACAACTATTTTTTTATTAGGTTATCATGTTTCTTGGAATGGTAATCCTCATTTCTGACACATCCTGTATGTTTATGTAACAGCAAGGAAGGTAAAATAGTTCCAGAATCACTGGAAGGATTTCTCTGTAGTTTCTCTGTGCATTTGGTAGTATTTTTTTTCTATTTCAAATAACATTTACAACTGGCTGCACTGAGCCCATAAACCTAGAGAACACAGCAACCTTGACAGAAAGCAATGAAAAAAAACGCTCTTGCAATAAATACCACCAAACAGAAATGGGTAACAGTGAGTTAGGGTTGTTAGACTACAAGTTAGGAGAGCTCAGCAGCTAAAAGCTCAACCTGCCAGAGAGGACGCAGCCAGTGGTTCAACCATCCATCACAGTTTGTTCTCCACTTCCCCTCCTCTTAACTACATTTCCTCAGTGTCATTACCCTGAATGCTCACATTCTCACCTGTGTCCTGAAGAAGCTTTGAATTTTGTCAAGTATTTATCTTTTGATCTCTAATGAAGATTAATTTGACCTTCAGCTATTCCTTAGGACGTTTATAAGAAATACAGTAATTGCGTGTGTGGTAACACAGAAGCCTGACTGATGGTAGAGCACTCAACACACTGGCTGCTTCTTCATGGTTCCTCCTCCCACAAAGGTTACACCTGTAAGTTTTGATCTGAAGTGCTCAAGTCAGAAACACRTATGTCTGACTGCAAGGATGAGCTGTCTTTTTCCTGAAATGTTCAGGAGAAACAAAATAAGTGATCAGGGATGCTGGTACTTGCTCTAAATGTATTGCTTTTCTAGAGGAATTACAGATCCTCGATCTGCTTTGGTATTTTGTGTTTTTATAGCAATACATCAGAGACATGAACCAAGGGCTTTACGGATTTTGATTAAAGCCCTTGTTTGGCTTGCAGGTTTTTTTCTTGTTTGCTAGRGTGCAGATGTGTATGGAGTTATGGACCATGTAATTTAGAAAACATCTTCAAGTTAGCACATTACTCTATAACTATGAATTTTAAAAAGTTGGAAAAATGCCCAGTTTTTAATCAAGGAGTAGCCATGCTGATTATTATTTACATGGATACATATCAATGCTTTATATTAATTATGTTTTGCATGCTCTGCTGCAGAATTTTTTTTATGAAAGGCTAAAACACTTGATCACAATGCAGAAGACTTTAAGATAAATTATGACATTTCTTTTGAAATGAGCAATATGAAACTTCATCATATTTAATAGGAAATGAGTGTAATTCTGTAAGCTGCTGAACACTCAGTGGATTTTAAAAATATATATTATCACTGACTAAAAAAGTTCTCTCCCAAAATTAATTGCCCAAATTTCACATTGACAGCTTTATTGTGAATAGAAATCAGCAGCAGCAAAAATATTTCAGCATTTTTAAAAACTTTCATTATATTTGTTTTCCTGTTATGTTCAGTATCACCGAGTAAAGTGAAGCCCATGCACAGATGTTTTCAAAAACTAGTCTTTCGACTTAGAAAAAGGTAAGAAACAAGAAAGAAGAAAGCAGGGAGTAAGCTAACAATGAGATGGAACCAAAGCACCTCTAAGAGAGTGGTGGTATATAAACAGAGACACTGTAACACCAAGCACATATTTTTCCAACAACGGTCTGCATGCCTCTGTAATGGGGATAGCTGGAAATAGCATCAGCGCATGATGTGTGCGTTGCATATGATCTTCTCAGAAAAATGTTTTTTCTTCACAGAAAACCAAAGCAATCAGCTTGTAACTTGAGCATGTAGTGTATCAACATGAACATTAGAAAATGCAGTTGCAAATAATGAAGTCCTGGGAAGATTAATAGAAAGTTTTCTGCAGAAGAAAAGACAATGAATTTTAAAGCTTAGTATTTAACAGCACTTTACTCCTCAGGACTTCATGGGCTTGCATGAATGTAAATTTAGAACAGCTTTTTGGACTCAAAAAATGTGTTGGGGATTTCACTTAAATAATATTACCATTGAATGCACAATGAACCTGTGCCATTAAAAGCTACTTCTCCTTCAAATGAAAAAACCAAACAAGGACTTAGTATTCCTCCCTGGAAATACAGTCAAGATGATAATACTAATATATAAATATTAGTAAATGTAATTAACTATATCATACACTATAGAAGGTAATAATAAATTAAATTTCCATTCCTTTCAGGGATTCACTGGGAATTTCATGAGGCATAACTCTAAGGCATTTCATGAGGCATAACTCAAATGTTCTCATGAATATGTGTAGTGGTTTTCTTTTAGAGATATCACCTTTGAAGTGTTATCCATCCATCTCAGTGGCTGTTCCTTCTTTCTCTGTGGATGGCTGAAACGAAAGGCTTAGTTCAATTTGGTAATATCTGTGCTTGAGCACGTGTACTGAAAAAAGCATCACATTTCTGAAAATAGTAAAATAAACCCTAGTATGTCTACTTTCAGAGAAGAAAGGGAAATTAGTACTAATCAGAAACCAGGGGTTCATTTATAGCTAACCAGTATTTCTATCTAATAGTTTTTTTGTCTCAAAAACAATCTTACTAAAAAAACTGCTATGCCCAGACGTGGAGTCTTCATACTCACACAAACACATTCATAAAAACAAAAAACCCCAAAACTTTCCCTCATCTGATTGATGGACTCCTAATGATAAAAATGGGTTATTTTTTCCTTGGATAATAGAAGGTACTTATCCCATTTATAAGTATTTTTCACCTGAAACCTTCTGAACTCACTCTTTCACTTTCAAACTTGAAAATTTCTAATTGAAGACATAGGGCTTAGTACTTTGTGCCTTGCCAAAGCAGGTTACAATTTTTAGCTATCCAACTTGTCTTTACAGCTTGCTAACTCTGAACCAGATTGCCAAACAAGTTCTATATATTCTGCTGTAACAAAGGGGGGCCAGTTTTCTGCAGATCATAAAACTGAAAAGACAGAGGTTACAGTATGCCACTATAACAATTATAATTACAGCAGCTTGAAAATAAGAGATATGTAGTTCATCTCAGAGATAACTGTTGGGAACCCAAAAAAAAACCAACAACAAACCAAACAGAAAAAGAAAACAACCAAACCAAAAAGTTCTTGCAAATATTTATTTTAACTCTTCATAGACATTTTTCCTAAATTATGTTATTAGATAGTTACASAGCTTTTCCTTTTTTTTTTTCTTTATTCCTCTTTTGAGGAATGACTCTTTTCTAAAAATTTGTGTATGCACACGTGAACAAAATATTTGTAAAAGTTCATTACTCACCACTTCCTATTTACTATTCCCTATTATCATTCATTATTTTTATACCCCTACTTAAAAATCCTTGGCTACTTTTCCTGGAAGCAGAATAATACTTTGTCATTTAGAAGCCTAGCAGAATTTTAGAGAACAAAAAGTCATAACAAATACAATAGCCCAGGCTATTGAGTAGTTCTTAGGAATGTAGGCTATATTCTCTCCAACTCAAATCAGTACATTTTTCAGATAGTGCATTCACAGTGAAAAATTCAGCCAAACTTCAGTTAAGATTAATATTGTCATTTGGATTTCTCTGTCTTCTAAAAATTGCCGATCATATTAATGCTCATACAATATCCCATTTTCATTGTGCACCTCATCCTATGGTTTATTTGTTTTCTTCTAGAATAATATTATAACTAATTCAACTTGGAAATTATTCCTTATATACTGTAAAAGGCAATAATATGTAATTTCAGAGAAAGCACAAGATACTTGCTTCTTCTCAGTTGGTCCTTTATCATTTTCCTTTCTGGTCTCAATTTTGCACCATATAATTAAATTTCAAATTGAAAATACTCAATCTATTACCTATGATGTTTCCGTGGACCACTTACTATGAATTATGGATCATGAGTGGATCATTAAATCTCATCTACATACTTAGAATATATGTGATATGAAGTATAAATCTGTATGTATTTATAACCTGAAAGTGTCCAGAGGAGTTATCATATTTAGGTCATTGTCAATAACATTGTAAGATTATTTCCAAATATTTTATTATTTTAATTACACTTTTATTTTTATAATATCCAATAAGATGCATATGGTGGCTTTCAGTGCTAACATTTAGAAGCTTAAATGTGTAAAGGTCCCAAATTCCTTTAAAACCCATAAATAAAACCCATTTCTAAAAAACYGTGTAAGATAAATATTTAATAATATTTATATTTTATAGTGAAATATTATATTTGTTAATATAAAAATATTTAGTAATATTTAGTTCACAATGTGCTAAAGGAATGGGAACAAGGAAGGAAAGGGGAAAAGGGAAGAGTGAGGGGAAGAGAAAGGGCAAAAGAAACAGAAGGGGGAAGGGAATTTATTTGTTTCAAAGACATCACACAAAATGAGAACAAAGCATTCTTATTAGTTTTTGAGACCTACTTAGAGTGTAAGTGCAGACAGTGGTAATATACGACTGGGATCATACCAGACAGAGAATTTGCATTTTTCCCACTATTTTTCAAAATACATTCAGTTGCCAATTAAAACTGGGAATCTTTGTGGAGCTTCGTTTGTTTGGTTTTTTCCCCTGTTCTCAGACAGGGGAAAAATAACATATGTTTATATTGAGAAAAATCTGTTAAATTATACAATGGTATTTTAAGTAACACTGAATATTTGTCTTCCAGGTCAAAACGACTAAAAGCAATATAAACTGTTAAATGCCTAGAAACAGGAAGAAAAAAAAAATCAAAACTAGAGTAATGAACAGCCAAAAGTTATCAAAATATTATCCTCTTGATCAAAAACAGTAACAAGATTTATGTGATGTTTTTCATTTTTCAATGCATTTTTTATTGCAACTGTGCTCAAATCAGTAGCCTTTATTACACCCTAAAAGAAGTGGAAACTTTGATGAAAATTCAGTGAATATGTACAAAATTCTGAAAGTGTCCCACAACTTCAGACTACAACATCAGGGCCATGAAGATGGTTAGAGGAATGGAACACTTTCTCTGTTAGGAAAGGCTGAGAGAGTTGAGATTTTTCAGCCTGAAGAAGAGAAGGCTCCAGGGCGACCTTTCAGTACCTGAAGAGAGACTACAAGAAAGATAGAAAGGGACTTTTTACAAGAGCATGGAGTGACAGGACAAGAGCGAACGGCTTCAAACTGAAAGAGAGTAGGATTAGATTAGATACTAGGAAGAAGTTCTTTATTGTGAGGGTGGTGAGACACTGGAACAGTYGCCCAGAGAAGTTGTTGATGCCCTATTCCTGGAAGTGTTCAAGGCCAGGTTGGATGGGGCCCTGAGCAACCTGATCCAGTGGAAAGTGCCCCTGCTTGTTGGTGGTTGGAACTAGATGACCTTTAAGATCCCTTCCAACTCAAACCATTCTATGAGCCTATAATTTCCAATTTGCTTAAACTTAAGACAACCTGCATTTAACTGCGTTTTAAAAGTAGTAATATTCAGGAAAATATTAACTGATTAATCAATAAGACTGGCTTCTAATCTCTTCTTTCCTTTCTATTTTCCTGGCTTCTCCCTAGCATTTTACAGCCAAATACATGTCTCAGAATAACTCTATCCAATAAAATTGAAAGAGAAATCAGATGCATTTTTTAAATCTTTACATCTGAATAGATGTCAGTTTATCTTTGCATACTCTCATATCCACCTCACATATGTTTTCTCATCAGAGTTGAATTTGCCATTGAACTGTCACTTTTAGATTTTCATCTACAATAGAAAGAGAATTACTTGATGGGTCTTTCAAATTTTTAGATGTTGCCTATGTATAGTCACATGCCATTTATTTTGTGGACTCCATCAAAATTATCATAAATTAAGACCAAATGAGGAGTGAAAGAGTAATGAAAAATTAGTAGAAGAAGCCTGGGACTTGAACAGTGGAAARGAAATATAATATGAAGGAGTTTGATGAAGGCATTTATGGCATTTGCATTTTGCCTGGACTAGAGAGAAAAGAATGTAGCATTCTCTACATGGTCCTTCCCCTTGCAGCAGCAGAAGATACAGCTCCACAGACAACGCCTTCTGAAAATGTGTGGGTGGGGAAGTCTAGATCAAGTCTGCTTACATGAACAAGGAGTATTTGAGCTCTGCTGCAAAAAGCAACGTGAAGTGGCTTGGTGACCTAGTCCCACCTAGTTGCACTTGAAGATAGTATTTGTGTGGCTTTTGAACAAGGAGGGATTTTTACCTGCTGTGAAGAAAAAAAAACAACCTGCCATTGGCAGAAACCTTATTCTCCACCTAGTAATGTGAAGCAGCTTCCTTCTAATGATTATGATGCATCACAAATTCAAAATAAATTAGTGCCCATTAAAATACAGGTTTCTCATGACTTATATTACAGATACCACCTAAGCATCATGCACTTCTGGAGCCACCTTTCAACTAAAGAGTTATGTTGACATTCTTCAGCAAGAACATATTAAAATAATCCAATGAAATATACCTACTTCTGCAAAGATTTAACATGTGTGCCTGTGAGGAGAATATTACTTGGTTTTACTGAGGAAAGTAATATTTTCTTCCTACAGGAGGAACTATGTTTCTTTAGTAAATTTTAATACATCCTACTGGAAAACAATTGGTGAGAACTTTAACCGACCTATGCAATGTGTATATCTGAACACATCGTCAGGTAAGTTTTTTATAACATCAGGTTAGTCCCAAAGAAATTCCACAATACAAATTTGTTCTTGTCTTAATCCCATTTGCCACTTTGGCGCTGTTTCTCTGAGCATAGGGTCAAGTGCTTTGCACTCAGGTTACTGTTTACATTTGAGTAAGTAAATATGAAGAGCTTCTAAATCACAATGGCAAACGTAACCTTGCACACTCTTTCCACAGGTAAAAACTATGGTGCTGTGTGAAAGACAAAAGAATCACTCCCACATGTATTATGTGACATGCTAGTTGATTTTTAAAGAACAATACAGAAAATTAGAACAAGCATTGCATGAACCCCCTTTATGCTTTAACATCAATTTTATTCCCAAGCTGAAACAAAAATTTCAAGGCCCAGAATTTTCAGTTAAATTAAAACTTCAAAATAGTCACTCTGAAATATCTCAAACATCTTCTGCCATACAAACGAACAAATTAGAAATTTAAATGTGTGGCATTACCAGGAATTAATTCCTCCTCTTAGCTTTTCAAAATAATTACAAGCAGGTTAAGGTTATTAGGTATTATATTGCATTTCATTACCAATCCATCTTAGAAAAAGCCCATTTTGATGGACTGTGTTGTTCATTACAGTGTATATAGTCACCTAACACGCACTGAACCTCTCTCTGAGATGAACTGCCACATCTCATTCTGCGAGGTCTAGTCCTGCAAGTCTAGCCCATAGGAAACAGTGGCCTGTGGGTGTTTTTTTGGTTGGATTTTTGTTTGTTTGTTTATTTGTTTTGTCAAACTATTTTATTTTATTTTTGATTTTCTGTACCTTTCTATCACAATAAAAACCTGTTAAGGCAAAGTGATTGCTCACGCAAGGAGCCACGAGATCCTTACAATAATCTCTAATGTTGACGACATTCTCTTCCCATGAGAGAATCATACAATTTCAGGTCACTACAGGAAAGTGTTTCGCTACAGAATATGTTGCTTCAATGAATAATCTGAATAATCCTTACAGTCACAGTGCCTGATTCTTGACTCCTCAGTGCACTTTGCAGAACTGGAACTCTATGGAATCCAATATATTAAAATTGAAGTTAGGGGACTCATACTTAAGGTCAAATTGTAGTGTGTCCTTAGATTTTTATTTTCTATTTATGAAGCAGAGATAAGGTTACTAACAAATAACTAAAATTTTTTATCAAATTATTACTTCCATAAAGTGAATATCACCAGCTTTGCTTAAATACTGTAAATCTTCAAAGTTAGTATTCTGGATTTTATTTATATTTTATTTCGAGAAAAAGATATGAATCATTTATAGATCATGTCTTTTTAAGTTGAATATAAATAAAAATGAGATTTTAATGAGTGCCTCTGGGAGCACTTAAGTCATTGAAGGTACACTGTCAAGTTGATGTTACAAACACCTAAGGATAAACATATTTGCATCAATATATAAACATGTTTATATGTTGACTTTAGGTAGGTGAAAAAAATTTAATTTAACTTTGAGCTTTATGAGATCAATAAGGTATTTAAGATAAAGCAGTTTTTGCAGGATAAGCACTAAAGCCCATACTTGGAATGGAGTCCCAGGCAGTTATTTTACATGTCTCTGATAAGTGCATAACATCATCAGTGAAAATGTTCCTCCACTCCAGCTTTAAAACCTTATGTTCCTTCATGAAATGCTTCATGGTAACAGTTATGGATTTGGTTTCTTGTGGACTGAATAGTTCCTCCAAAGACAGTCTTTAAGCAGAATATCCAGAAGCAAAACCTCCTGCACTTTGTTTATTTACTTGCTGCTCTGAAAATTACAACTATTCTGATGAGGCAAGTAATAGAAGATTCATACACTTTATTACATACATTTAAAGTTTAGCAATGCCACAATAAGGAGGGATTAATTCTGCCAGTTGGGTATATGCCAATAATTCAAACAATTTAGACCAGAACTGCTTTAGAAGCTTTCCTGAGTGACATTTTACTTCCAAGGGCATAAGATTACTCCACCTTCTAGGGAAGGCCAAATAGGACATCTGCTGCTTTCTCTTGTGCCAGTCCTATCTTGAAAGCTGTTGCACAGTTCTTGGGAAGTCTTGCAAATCTGCAAACAACATGTGTGGGACAGAGAAGCTCATCCTTGTAAAAGAACTGAAAATTTCAGTCAGGTAAGTTCTATGCCAGGAAGAGCAAAGGATTCCTCCATAGGAAAGCAGTATGAGTAAGATTTGTATCATATCAAAATCGGTGCTGCCAGCTGATACTGATAAGAGAAGTGTTTGGGGATCCTGTTACAAAGAGACTGAACTGTACTTAACTTTCAAATAATTCACAGAAGATAAGAAAATATAACAGATCCATAGATCTCTATCAGCTTACAATCAGCTACAAAAGAATGTAATCCTGGCCAATTATTAGACAAACCAGTTATTCTCCCAGTTGTGTTTTTTCTTAGCTTGTTATGAAAGGAAGGGAATTATGGGCATGAGGAAAGTCATTGCAAGATGAGAGAAGATTTACAAGCTAAAAGGTAATCTTAAAATTACTAGGCATTTCTAACAGTATCAAAACCAGTGCAACTGAGTCAGTCTACTGCAACTTGGGAGAATTATAACCCAGGCAACATACAAGAAGAAAATCAAACCTTTAACACAACAAGCTCAAAATCACTAACCATGGGTGTGTATCTCTAATAAGAATGCTCTTAGATTTCAAGGTCTCTAGGCAGCAAAATATAATGTGTTAGTATAGGGCAACAATCATGCAGGGTAGCATCACCTCAGATTTGTGCAAAATGGACATTTGAACTTTTCCTCTAGATTCCCTTAGCACTTAAAAAGACAAAGTCTTTAAAACACGATTCATTTGATGTGTTTCRGACATTTAACTTAGGAAGGAATGAACTAGAAATTCCCATCTTTATTGACTGACAACAGATGTCTAGACAACTGGATCAGATGTAGGTGCCTATGCTGAGGAAGACTAAACACATGAATCTTGTTCATATTATCTCCAGCCACTATTGCTAAAAAGCTGTAAGGATACCACTACTTTCTTCAAAGTCTTCTGAAAGTTAGAGCTCTAAATGATGTTTCAAAGCATTACACATAGAAAAACAAACAAGGCACATGTTGCCATCATCAGTGAGAAAGTGTTGCAAGATGTGTTTGAACTATATGAGGAAATCAGTGTCTTATTTCACAATACAGTTCCTGTTTTGATCACATTCTTTCATTTGGATGTCTAGTCATAGTAGATATTCACCCAAAAAAAAGTCAGATAGAACTGCAGTGCAAATACACTTAACTGTTTCTTGACAACAACAAAAAAAACACCTGCCAAAATCTGTGGAAAAGAAAGCTAAGCTTTTCTTTGGCTTGTATGCACCAAAAAACCATATATTACCTACTAAAGCTGCATTTGTTCGTACTCTTTGACATACAGAATCTTAATAGAATATCACTATTAGATGAAAAGGTTCTGACGCCCCAAAAACTCTTCATATGGTTTATACATTTAAATACATGTCTCATGTGGTCTCCGCAAAAATCTTCAAAAGCAGTTATCTTCAAAATCATTTCAAAGAGTGCTTAATATAATCAGAAAATACATTCCAAAACCACATCATTTTTTGATTTCTGTTCTTCCTCTGGCATCACCATAAACCTGTCACTAAGTCCCTGGCACACTTACCTCTGTTAATGACTACAGAACTACATATCTTTATGAATCACAGTATGTCTCAGCTGTTGCCATTTGATACTGGCTTAGAATATCTTCTAAACATATCAGCACAACTCTGTTTTCCTTGAATATACTTTCCAAAATAAACAAGGGAATAGTTCTTAGACATTCCAAAACAATGGACCAGTAAAATTCTCTAATAAGTTCTTTGTAAAGTGCTGRGTTTATTTCATTTGAAGTGCTGGATGACTACAATGGTATACACAGACTTTTCCTTCCCCACAGTTCTTCTCTGGTATCTGCTTAAATATCTCATGATTCCCAGTTGTGCTAGACCATTGTTTTGCTACCTTTGAATTACCCAACACACATTAAGAACACAACCATTGTATGAYCCAGCGAAAAACTATATGGGAACTAATCCAACATTTGTAGTACACACAAAATAAGCATTCTTTCGTCAAAGTTTTACAAGCTCAATGAATATATCAAAGGCCTCAGTTTGCCCCGATACCTTTCTTAAACAAACCCAACAAAGTTTTAGCCCCTTAGAAAATGATGCATGTTATTTATTATTGTTAGATTTTGACCTATTACTTGACACTAAGTGGCAACCAAAAAGGAATTATCTTTGCAGATAAAAAGGCTGTCAATATTGATTATTTTACTTATAGAAGTCTCTGGCTATAAAACCAAATTAAGATCAAGACAAATACAAAGCCTTACAAATGGAAAGAGTGATTAATTAATGTTCATTATGTAATCCACATTGCCTACTTGCATGTAAATGAGACTTGTTTTAGTAAAGAGCTCAAGTTAATTAAATTTAAGTTACCACAAATATTTCTATAGATTCATGAAACCGTTAAGGTTAGAAAAGACCTTTAAGACCATCAAGTACAACGATTAACCCAGAACTGCCATGTTCACCACTAAACCATGTCCCCAAGTGATCATATGCATCAAACCATTACTAATAACCTATGGCTGGAACACCAAAAGAGGTTCACAGAAGCACAGTGGGAACACTGTATCATGTAATGTCTTTCTGTTAATTACTCAAAATTAACATAAGCATACAATACAAGACAAAAAACTCTCTGTTTCTCTCAGTGGAGGCATGTCCTTAATTCTGAGACTGGCTTCTTCAGTGTATCTCAGTAGATTCCAGGAAAAACCTTTGTTTTAAGAAAACTTGACAAAATTGGATCCCCAAAAGGCACTGAATATTAAGAAGTTAGATCTTATCTGTTCAGCCAAATGTAACAAGTTGCAGACTAAAAAATCAGCCTGTTCCTGTACATAGGATGACAAATCTGTTTGAAAAAAAAATGTATAAAACCGTCTACAACAGATATGCGCTTTTTTTTTTTCCATCTTTCTTCCATGACCATTTTAAAAGAGTGTTTTCTAAACATCTAGGAAGGCCTCTTTTTCAAACAGCCCTTGCTACTGCAGAATACTGCCTTACAAGGTCCAGTCTTACTAAAAATCAAAGTCTTCCAAGAAATATAAGACCTGGCTGTATTACCCTTCAGAGGCTTTAGCATTCAGGTCTTGTTTTTTAAAAACTGAACTAATGTATATGTATAATATTTTTGTTACTCTTATCTCCATTTGCTAGTCAGATTCAAAACACTCTGCTCTTGTGAAACCTCATTATGACTCCTTTTCTTTTATTTGTGAGTCTCAAATTAACTTGACATAGATGTTTTACATATATTTTAGGCTTAAATGTGAAGTATTCCCTTATGCCCATGAGGCACTCAGAAAGTTGGTAAGTTCTGATTTCAAGGACACTCTAAATGAGGTTATTAAAATTCATCACTTTGCATATTCTGATGGGGAAAAACACTTGCCCCTAACAACAGAGATAGGTCAATTCAAGAAAGTGTCTCAATCTCCATATGGATAGCCACTGAATTCCTTGTGCCAGTATTTGCAAAACCAAAATTAGAAAACATTATCAGGGAGGAAGAAAAGTGTAGGAACCCAGGTCCTGCCCAAAAGTAAAAATCCATAACCATCTGTTGTTTGTGTTACATGGATTTCACAACTGTCATCTCCACTGTGCACGCCATTTCATCTTCACAGCAATATCACCAAAACACCCACTGAGATAAAATCACAAATATTTTGAACATACCATATGATACRTTATTTTCCAAAATAATATTAGACAAAGTCAAAATGAGGACTTGTCTATATGTTACTTTAGTGCTGTCACATGAAAAATCCTTTAAGGGTTTGCTACTGTTTGGAAATACTCAATTGCAAACTTGAACAACTTAAGCAATACAGAAGAGAGAAGATGTTAAATGCTGCCTTTTTAAAGCATAAGTATGTTTTGAAAAATTGTAATGGCCACTCCATACACTTATACAGCATCTTTCTTCGAAAGTAGTCTAAAGATGCTTTTAAAATTATTTACTTAGAAATATTATCCAGAATTTAAACGAACCTTTAATGTTTTCTGAGCTTCAGACCAGCAAGACTGTCCCACATTTCACAGCTGGGTATGGCTTGAAGGATTTATCAGCTCTCAAGCTAATCTTCATAACCCAATGTCATACCGAAAAAGTTCTTTTGGGGAAAAATCAAACAAATAAAAGAAACAAAAACCCCAAACTGAAATTGTCCTTGGAAAAATGACAGAAAAAGAGTTGAGGACCAGTGAGTAAACAAACTGCTTTTTTCCCTGAGGAAATCTAAAACTCAAGGTCAGCTCTGTCTGAAATCACCGGACCTGTCACATGGGTTTCATAGCTGCCACTATGGCTCCTATCAAACTCACACTGAAAGTAAGGAAAACATTTTTACTGGAAATAGATTGAGCTCTGATAAGAAGCTCCCTAATCACCTTTAGCTGATAACACTGCACAAAGTGAGAGGTGAAGTTTTGAAAAAGAGAAGAATGAGCTAAGAGAACTTGAGGTCAAATGTATTTGACCTTTTCCTTTAATTCCTTAATATCTCTGTGTGTTAGAGCAGAAATATGACTCTTTGAGTATATGGATACACATATAATTTATATATTTAAGAATACATACATGCACACACATTTTATATATGTATCTGTTCATACACATACAGAAACACAGATTGCACTGTCAGGATAACTCAACTAATTCCATTTTATCCCGGCTTCTGTCCTCCASTAACAAAAGTCTGGTGGTCTCAATCTTAGTCCCTTGGGTGTAGGAATCCATCACAAAACCATCACCCTTAATTTAATGCAATTGACAGTCTCTGCTCAAGAGAGGCAGAAGAAGGAGTTACCATGGAGACTGAACTACTCTCTTCTCCAGAGGACGCTTTTATCAAGCATGGTCTGAACAGTAGAGGCTGTGCAATACTTGTAACCTTAATCACATCACTGGATCTTGCTTTTTGGGAYGGCTTTTTAGTAACCTCTAACAAACATCCAGGTTTGGGGGTGGGGGAAGAAGGAAGAGAGAGATAAGGAAAACAAAGAAACCAACCCCCCAAAACACAACAAAAACCAGTATGAAACTGCATATTGTGCCAGATTGAGAGAGAAAAGAAGTTTCGTATTGATTTGATTTATCAGATTTGTCACCTCTGCCTGGTGCTTTGCTAACAGGGTGAATGCTGTGCTTGACCTATTTGCAGGAATTAACCAGGACTGCAGGAGACCATATGGATTGCCAGATGGTCTGCTATAATTTAATGCCATTTATTCTAAGTATGAAGTAAGTGATAAACATAATTAACATTCTTTTAGCTCCTTACTGGAGCTTTTTTCTCAGGCATTGAAAGGTAAGTTAATACCTTGTTGCTGAAACACAGATGCCAGCTAATTACTGCAAGAGGCTGCTGCCTCCAACACAAAAAGTGTCTGTACAGACTCTAACTTATTCACTGACCCCACTGTGATGATTAATAGGTTGAATGCTAAGCTCTAATGAAGATGACAGATCTTAGATGTTTTCAGGTTACCTTAATTAGTAGTATGATGAACAATGTTCATCGCAGGTGTACGTATCACACTTCATAGTAAACAATACACCTTGTACTTGTGGCCTGAACATGTATTTCACATTACAACATATCAAATGTGAAGGAAGAATCAAACCACCTTCAGACAACAARAACAATGAAGTGATTTCCTTCAGAAATGTTTTTCCGGATTGCTATTTCATATTCTGCCAGTGATTGTCTAAACGGCCTATTTTTTAGGAAGTGGTCCTAGAGAAGCTATGGCTTCAAAGAGTGTTTATATCAGGCAGGGTCGTCATTCTAAGCATTTTTAAACCATGAGACTGTAACAAGATATCCAAACAACTTTGCCTACTCTTCCTGTGCTGATAATCTTTGTAGTAACTGGGGTAGGTGTTAGCAGAATGAATAGCAAACCATTTTGTAGTTTTTATAGTCAATATACAAGTGAAGCTAGTATGCTGGTAATCAGAACAGTCAAAGAAGTATTAGAGAAAAGGCAGGAATACCGTATCTTTTGTATGTTATATGAAAAGTTGCGCACATTGAACCTTGCAGATAAAAATGACCACAGCTAAATGTCCTGAGATTTGCATTCATGCTGTTAATAAAACTTGGGTGAACTTTGACCTGACAGAAATGGCATAAATTAAATGCTATGCAAAGAACACAACAGAACAGCACCTGCACTATAAAGCAAACCTGCTTTGTAGGTTGTTAAAGGAGCCCAAGGTCAGCAAGTCACAGCAGGGAAAGCAGAAAAAAAATACAGCTTTTCAACACCTGCATTCTTCCTGTGCTCCAGATGGGTTCAGCACTTGTTCAGAGGCCTCCACAGTTACACAGGTACCCTCCACAGTGCAAGTGCTGATGCACTCTTAAGAAACAGCTACATTAGAAGGGTCCTGAATGTGATGAGACATACCCTCTTTTACTCTACTCTTGATTGCATAAAATTATTTCTTCACCTGGTGAATTTTGGTGAATCACTTGACTATTGTCGCTGGTCCWACAAAATCCTTTATATTTCTCCCCCAGCATATGAATAGCTTATGATCTTCTATTAGTATATGAATAAAAATCGTATCAAAATATCCGAACAGTGTGCTTTTGTTGATATTGAAACCATTTTTCAAGATGTCTTCATATGGTCTCTGCAACTGACAGAATTTGAAAAAAGATCCATTTTTCCATCCCATCAACTGAAAAATATTTACCTGAGGTGCTAAAGCTAATGCTGTGTTGGATCCAGCTTCATTATTATACTCAGAGGGGAGAAAGAGGTACTTAGAGAGCAATTCAGGTAGCCTGACCCTCTCTGTAGGCATGCTCCTCACTTCCCTCACTGCTAAATGAGCTAGGGCCATTCATATATCTAAACTTAGGTAGGCTAAAATAAGAGATAAAAAAATTACCATGCTGAAAATGAGACTTCCTGCATCCTTCAATGGATCATTTGTTGGACCTGATAACACTGTACTTTACTATTATACAGATAACGCTTCTGAAAAATACTGGAGTGATGCTCTTCAGTCATTAAAGAGTTTCAGTATCAGTATGCTATTAGCACAACATTATCAGTTTCTATGTATATACATTTACACATACATACGTATACATACACACGTTTATAAATGTACGCATGTAATTGCTCCATCGGTGCAATAGTCAGATGTTCCAGGTGGTTACCTCACAACATTAAAGAAAGGGAAATACCAGATCTGTTGCCTGAATTAATGTAATTCAGACCTCTGGACTGCCTAAAGAAGTGTTTTGCCTAAGCAGCAGCTAGGTTGCACCAATACTTGAAAAAAATACTGAAAAAATCAAGAAACCAAGCAGAATTTAACAAGTTAGTCTTTGGGGTTGATAGACACAAACCCTGTCAAAGCAGATTTGACACTTAGTTCTTAAACATAGCTTTATACTTTAAAATCCTTTTTCGTCTGTCTTGTTCTTTACTTGCTTGCTTACAAGAAAAAAGGTATCAGAGAATTTATGTTCACTGTTCAGTTCCAAGAATAAGATTGTCTGCATCTTAGCTGTCATACAGATGGCATGTTTGAAACATCGCTCTTGGCCTAAATGGAAAGGAGGATTTTAGGACAAATAAGGACAAGATATAAACCCCCTGTCTACAGAGGAATACCTGTGTCTGACTAATGAATCCTCATGCTATAATAGTTTTCTGTGGTTAAGTGCCATCATTGGATTTACTGACAGAGCTCACCCAGGCAGTGGAAACTGASCAAATTTAACCCTTGACTCAGAAGAAAGTACTGGGGCATTGATTTGTTGGAAAATTATACTGTCAGAAATTGTGAGTTTTAGGAAAGACTGCAAAATAGAATTAGGTAGAGGAACAAAGAAACGGCACTAAGGGGAAAAAAAGCTTTAGGACCATTATGAAAAAACCCAAGCAAACAATGTCATTTACTAATTTCACAAATGTCTTACCTCCTGCATACATGACAGCCAACATTATCGATGATATCCAAGCTATCTCACTATATGACGTGTGGAAGATCTCTTGTATTTCTTTGAAGAATACCGTGATGGCTTTGGGGAATGCATAGGAAAATCCAATGGAGATAAAAGCCCCAAAGACCACAACCCATCCCCAGCCTCCATCAGGAGGTGGGTAATCTGGTGCTCCTGTTGCGGGTGGCATTTTTTGGTCTATGTCTCTTCAACTAGACTGAAAAAGAAGGAAAGAAACAGGGTGTCAAAAATTTTCCCTTTTTTCTGTATCAAACTACAGTATTCAATCATCATCATCTGCAGGGATCATAAAGAATCCTTAGAGCAAAGACCAATTTCCAGCTTTCATGGGACCACAGAACATGAGTACCTGTTTTTAGAAGCAAAAGCTGTTCTGCAAAAAAAACTTGTGGCAAGAATATTTCCAACAGCCTGTTCAATATGTGGCAACCATTACAATTCACCGATCTCAGCCACTGAAGCTGTATTTGCAAGTAGTCACTTATTGCAACGTGACTGGTTTGTGTTGGTTAATTTATGTAGCTCTACCATTTACAGTGTGGAGAGAAAACAATGGAAAAAAGTTACACCTAAATTATAACTAAAGGCAATTGTGTTAGTGAGATTTATTGATATCTCAGCAAAATCATCAGCAACAACAGAAAGGAAAAAATTGCAAACATCTGAAAAGCAGGTTCTTAGCTGAGATTTAAAATTCCCCATGTATCCATAAAATAAATACAAAATATTAAAATTCCATATTGTACTCTTAAGATTTTCATCTTCATATTAGTTGATATTACCTGCAGGAACAAGGTGGAGCTTGACACATCACAAGACATCAGGAAGCCTTTCACTAATAAACCTCACAAGCTTTCCACAGCTCTTCTCTAATTTAGAATTGACCGTAAGAGATCCCACTAGAAGGACATCTTACACAGGTTCTGAGAGGCATAGCCAACACATTCGGGCAGCTCAAGAAATCATAGGAAATCCACATAAAACTCCTAAGGCCTGAGATAAATGTTAATGTCATCCTCATATCTAGAACTTTAAGTTTTCTACATTCTGCATCACCTTTTTAGAAAATACGTAGCAGTGAAAATCCATTTTTTATTTCTTAGATTTTTTCCAATATCAAGTCCTTTTATTATTAAACACCGAACTGGAGTCCACTGTGGTTTTTACCGTGTAATCCAGTCTACACAGACAGCATGAACTGCAAATTCTTCCTTCCTCCCTGTTTCTTCCTTGGGCATTCAGGCTACTTATTACTCTTGACTGTTCTCCTGCCATACCAGTATTGAAAGCTGTGGATGATAACAGTGAGTAGGTTGCTGTTAYGCTTATGATTGCCAGCAAGTCTTTACATGATTTCTTCTGTACCACTTGCAGCATATTACAATTTCTCACAGTAAACTGCATTAGCAGTGGGAATGAGATGATTACCTTAACAAAAACTAAAAAACCCCAACTGTGTCAGTTTATATTAATCTCTTGGGATAGTGCCTGCACTACTTTCAGGCTAAATGCCATGTAGCACTGCATGCAATATATGCCACAAAACATGTATTGTTTTTAAGATTACCTATCACTAGGCTAGCCCTGTGATTGAAACCCAGTGTACTTCTGAATCTCCACTGAAGCTGACTGTACACATCAGCTACAATCTGACGTAGCTGGCAGACCTCTGGGGGAAGCTAAATCAATGACTAAAACATCTGGCTTTTAGGCAAAATTTAAAGAGCCCAGGTAATTTGGTTTCTGCACCATATAACTGAGATTTCCTACTGGCATCAACAGGTATCTATTGCTCTGTACACAGAGTATATAAATCTTTTTATAGACATGTCCAGAAAGAACCTCTCATATGTACTTTGTTTCTGTATTCCTAGTCTCAGTTTAATATTAGTTCACTGACAAAACTCAGACAGGAAAACCTGGGCCTTTCACTAGAACAAGCTGGACAAGCAGAAACAATTCTGATTGCTGAGACTTAACTGTCAAAACTGTTAAATATACTTTGTTTTTGCTAATCAGGACCCATTAGAAGGAAGAGTATCTCAGAAAGTCCACTGTAACTTAGAGCACTAATAAAGATGATCAATTGCATGTTCAAGAGCACAAAACCTCAAATTGGCATAAAAAGCAGAGTTCTATTTCTGTGAGTCAAGTGGAAGTAAACAACAAGTTTGTTATCTATCCCAGAAAGCTGTTGTTCTGCTCATCTGAGAAAACTTTTGGTTATTTAATGAAAAAAGGTTAACTATTGTTTTCTTACACTTCAAAGGCTTGAGCATATTTGTTTTCATATTTAATATTCACATGACAACACTTCTATCGCTATTATAAATTTTTGTAATGGCAAACAACATCAACACATTGCTCTTCATAAAAATGGAAAGGGTTTATCAATTTACTGAGGAAGCACTCCTTTTCCTAAAAAAAATACAAAAACACTTTGAAAACTCACAGCCACCACATCAGTCAAAAGAATGCTGAAGGTTCCTGAATGTCACTAATGAATGCTTTGGAAAGATCCCGCTATATCCACCCCTTTAGGGCAGAAGAACAGGCTCTGACAGTTCAGTGCTTTCCTAYCTTCAAAAGCTTCACAGTAAATTAAGGGAGCATAAGGAGACAAGCAAAGGGACATTGGCTGCTCCTGTGCCTCAGCCTAGAGCCAAAGTGGTGCAAAGGCCACTGCATGGCCCTGTCTGCCAACCTACACTGGGCATTACACTGCCACGAAGAAGAGCCTGGATCATTTTATCTCACACCTCCTGTTTATCCCACAAAGTAGAGCTAATAATAGCTTCCCTGATATTCCTTTATGATCATCATGGCCAAAATTAGCTCCAGTTAATAAAAGGTGAAGAGGAAAAAAATAATAAATATATGTTTGTACCAAGATGAAAGTAAGTATTCATTTTGTCACAAACATTAAATCCAACACCTCAAACATTCCACACAGGCTCAGGACATAAAGCAATATTTTCTTGTAATAATCTGCACTTAATATCCCTGAAACTGAATCCCTCCTAAAGAAGTTGAACCCATGAATATGCCCAGCTCTAACCTATACCTAACTAGTAAGATTTGGGCACTACAGGTAGTATTTAGACAAGTGAAAAATCCATTAGGAACCAAAACAGGATTTTACATGAGTGGATACAAATGTTGATAAAGGAAGAGGCTAAAGATGAAGGAATGAAGCAGTGACAAGCAAAATGCCTTTTCAGAACTCTCAGAGGTTATTATGAGCTGTGAAGAATAAAAATAAGTATGGTAGAAATAATAAAAACAGGCATGTGTGATGATATTCACATGAAGGACATGGTACCAGACCAAAAGAATCAAAAAAGAAGCAGCACTTGAGTAAATAAAGGTCACTACCAGTGTTTTTAGTCAGTCATATGAATTCCATTATGTGTTTAGACCTAGCAAGAGAGCATTGCTCGTACCTATGCCTTTATAGGTAAGCAGTGGGTGAGGCACACTGTCTGCCCTCTCCCAGAGAGGCAGCAGGGGGATAGTGACTGCAGTGTGTCCTGAGTGAAGCCATCAATCTCACTTCTCTCTGTCAGATACACAGACATGGCTCAGCCTTTACATACTCTGAGTCAGATGTGCACACGGATTTTCTCCTAAGCTCTTTCTAGTTCCCCTGTATAAATCCCATTTATGTAAGTAGTGAACAAGAACACCACATACTGTAATAAAAGCTGCATGTATCTACTAACAAAAAATAGGAGAGAAACAAGACAAGAGAGCACTTTTATAACATCTGATATGTAACATTTTTATTGCAGTTTTCAGCACATTTGAACGTAATTAGGCATATGAGAACTAGTGAATGAAAGAGAGAAAGAGAGAGAAAGGGAGGGAAAGAGGAAGGGAGGAAGTGGAAGGGAGGAAGTGAAAGGAAGGAAAAAAGGTGGAAAGAAAAGAGGAAAAAAGCAGCAAGCAAGCAACAAGGTCAAACTAAGAGCTACGAACAAATAATGTATCTTGATATCATGCACTGTAGACTTCTATCAGTTATAATCAACCTGTYCAAACTGCTCATGTACCTACCAATGCTTCATTAATATTCTGCAGTTGCCAGCTGCCATAATCAGCTATCAATACAGCAGCTTGTCAAAGACCCTTCTGAGAAGGGGTTAGATGGTCCTCTTGTTTACAGAGACTCTGATTTTACTGGGAGTTTTAGTTTTGTTTTTCTGCAACATTAGAGTAACTGTTTTCCTGCTTGCATTTTGTCTGCCTTGTCCTCAATGTGCCCCATCACCACTTGACTCAGCAGACATTTGTTCCAGAGTTAAAGAGCTGGCACGTGAAAAATCTGTCCCCAGTTGCTGTATGATAGTAGGAATACTTGGCATTTGTGTTCTGCACTCCAGTTCCACACAGTAAGCCAAGAACTGCAAAAAGCTTTGCAAACTTGAGCAAAATCAGTCTTATCCCTGTGAGGTGACTGAGAAGTATCATCCACTTTCAGACACGGGAAATAAATGTAGTAACAGACTAAGTAACCTAAGTCTTCTCCCAGATCAGTGTCAGAGCTGGGACATGGACTAATGTCCAAGTAAGACGTGAGTTATGACTGAGATTTTTACGTACGTGTGTATTTTAGACTCTCATTAAGTAGCAAATGCAGATTATTTGTACTGCTTAATACTAGAGTTAGGAGCTCAGGTGGGGTACAATGTTTGCTTTATAGATTTGAATAGTCAGCTGCTCCAACTTACCCTTAACGCATGTTAATTACACTGCTGTCTTTGAAATAAATTACTTTGTGGTAGTATTAGAAAATAATGAGTTATAGAAGAATTATACTCTTACAAAAGATCCTTGCTTAAATGCTGCAAGCTTTTCTATTTTCTTATTAACCACTCTTTAATGAGTTCTAAGCGGGATGGCAGAATAGCAGGTATTATCTCATCGAATGGTATTGCCTCACCAACTTCTATAAGCTATTGTCATCATCTTGGGAACAACTTTCAGCCTTCGAAGGAAAACATACCTTGTTAATTTTATGAGAAGGTTTTGCACCTACTCATGATTTCTTTTTCTGGACAAGGGGAGGATGCGCAAAGACTCTTGACTGAAAGGTATCAAGAGAGTCGGTTCTCTGCTTTTAGCTCTAACTACTCAGATCTGGAGGCAAAGTAGCTCCTAATGAGCTCTGGTACCTAGTCTTAAAGAACTGGCTAATTGTCCTGAAAGAGGAAAATAGTCTCCATTTTCTCTGTATTTAGAGACTAAGGGGTACGTGATAAATAAAACCCAGGTAGATGAAAGAGGCACTCAGAGTCTGACTTCACTGCCTTTTTTCCACTGACGTCTAATCTTCAGGACAAATACACCCTGTGTGAGACCAAAACTAGTAAAACTGTGCCCAGGCCAGATAGCATTTTAGAAAGATGCTGGGTTTTGTAAAGTTTCTCCAATAGGCTTGAATCTAAGAGTCATGTCTGTAGATGCTTTCCAGACTTCTATGTGACAATAAAATAAATTATATATAGTATATTATATTAAACTGCATTTATGGGGCTTATGTTAGGATTTGCTACTCTTGCTAAAAGTCTAAGCAAAAATAATCCCCAAAATCACCATCCTTACTTGAAGCCTATTTCACTTCTTTAATAGTACAATATCCAACAATACTAAAAATATAACTGCAGGTATTTTAAGTCTAAAGCTGTATGTTATTGAGAAAAAAACCTTTTTTTTTTTCTTGARGAGCAGATGAAGGAACTAGCTCTAAATATTCACATCTATGAAAAAAACATGGAGTTATTTACAGTTAAGAATCAGTATTGTAGTGTACTTGTCATCCCACTGAAGCAGTAACAAAACAAGTTCTTGAATACAGTGCGGGAAAATAACAGCCCCTCACACATACAATGCAGACATATTCATATCATTGTTCCAACTGTCTAGGAGCCTGGCAGAGGGAGGCTCCAGGAAGGGGAGCAGAAGGGAGAGAAAGGCACATGCTGTAAGATAAAAATAAATGAACAATCCCAATAACTTTCTTTCTTCTTAGGGTCCAGCATTTTAATGGACTGATTTTTAGTAACAGCATCAACGTGGCAGATAACTGGATGTTAAATGACGATTACAGATGTCCGCTCCTGATGGCTATGGCAATATACTCACAGAATCACAGAATATGCTGAGTTGGAAGGGACCCTCAGGGATCATCGAGTCCAACTCTTAACCCTGCACAGGACCATCCCCAAGATTGACACCATGTGCCCGACAGTATCATGCAAATGGTTCTTGAACTCTGTCACGCTTGGTGTTGCGACCACTTCCCTGGGGAGCCTGTTCCAGTGCCCGACCATCCTCTGGGTGAAGAAGCTTTTCCTAATATCCAACCTACACCTCCCCTGACACAAGTTCAGGCCATTCCCTTGGGTCCTGTCACTGGCCACCACAGAGCAGAGATCAGTGCCTGCTCCTGCTCTTCCCCTCATGAGGAAGTTGTAACTGTAATGAGGTCTCCCCTCAGTCTCCTCCAGGCTGAACAGACCAAGTGACCTCAGCCACTCCTCACACGGCTTCCCCTCAAGGCCCTTCACCRTCTTCACTGCCCTCCTTTGGACGCTCTCTAATAGTTTAGTGTCTTTCTTATATTGCGGTGACCAAAACTGCACACAACACTCCAGGTGAGGCCACATCAGTACAGAATATATTGGAAGGTCTAATACCATTTTACCAATACTGAAATAAAGGCATGWCATGTAATTTGTTTCCCCCTCTTAGAGGACTTAAAGTAGGATTACTGACACAGAAGTGAGCCCTGTAAGATATTGCCCTATAAAAAGCAAAACCATAAATTACGCTGTTAGTGTAATTAAAATTCCATTTGTACTAAGGTCAAAAGCTATTACTAAGTCAGTAACTAAAGTGAGCTTTTTACAGTTCTCTCCAGTTTTACAGGAACCTCCATCTGAGAAAATTATTTTGCAAATATATTGGAATTGTTACATCATCGAAATCAGATTTGGAGCACTGCTGAATCAGTAGTGAGATGACTAATGTAATCTGTCAAAATTAATATTAATGCAGTATTTATAATTAATTTGATTTTTGGTGGTGGGTTTGTTGGGTTCAGTTTTTTGGTTGGTATTTTTTTTTTAAACTTCCTATGTTGTGCTGCCACCTTGTCCTGGGAAACGATTATCTGTATACACAGTCACAGTCATGAGTTGGACTTCCATTCATCATGTCTTCTGTTATTACCTTTTTTCATTGATTTTAAGGGAAACCTAAATGGCTGGCTTACTCTAGATGACTAAATACCTACATGACTAGAGTTAAGTGGAATGAATTCCAACCAAAGTGATTGCGATTCTGTTTTAATTACTTCAAAAAGACAGTCAATAGAATATCTAGCCTAAAGAAGCTGGCACTCCACCCAAATTGAAGTGCACTGAAATGAACTGTTGATGGCTAAATTGAAAATGCCAGTGATCCAGTCTGAAGAATTAATCAGTTTTAACAGTAAGTTGACTGAAGTTGATGAAAAATTCTGCAGACCTGAAAAAAATAAACCACCAAACTAATCAATCTTTCAGAAAAACCCAAACCAAAACTTTGTTCTGCCATTAAAGAAGTAGTTTTAATAAGCTCGGCTAAACCCTTTATAAGTCAAAGTCTTAGCTCCCTGCACTGCAAGAGTATTGATAAATATTATTACCACTTGTACCATCTCTTAAATTCTAGCACTACTCCCTCATATTTAAGTATGGTAGTTACCTGCTTTACAACTTACAGATCCTTCATATTCTAACTCTTTATAGACCAATACCGAACCATTTTTCGTAATATTAGCCTTTCAACTACATCAGCACACTCATCTTCTTTAAAATTCACAATGAATAGATGTTTTAAAAAAAAGACTACCCAGATCAACAGAAATCATGTAAATTTGGAGCTGTATGCTTGATATATATTTTGAAGAGTTCTGATATTTGGAAGTGGCAGTTATATATCATGCATTTGTAATAGTTTATAAATGGAAGAAGTAAGGTTTCAAGTCAGTGTTAATGGAGTTGTCAGCACAGCTGCTGCACATTGCTTGAAAAATAAATAGCAAAATCTTTCCAAAGCAGCAGATTTTCCATTATCAATAATAACAGATATTCATTTTAATATCATTCTCTCAATACTAAGCTGCAGGAAAAAATATCAATTATGGGGAAACCTAGCCTATTTTTAGGCTGTGCCATCAGTTAACATTTTCAAAATCAAAATTTGTATCTTTTTACATTAACATATAATTTGGAAGTGGCAATATTTAATTCATTTATTGCCGAAGATAATATTCACATTCATCTATGAACTCAGTATTTGACATTATGAAGATGCAATAGATTCCAATTGAAATTCTGCTGACATTAATTTCTGTAAACTTTATCACTCTGGGCTCTTGCGATTAGAATCCAACCCCCTGGCTGTCTCCTCTGCTCCAGTATTATGGCCCAGTGTATTTTTTGTATTTGTCCTACTACTCATCTACATCCTGGCCTAAAAGAATCATCTCACACATACTGGGAAAACATTTTTCTTCTATTCTCGTGCAACACGACTCCCATGGGTGGAAATAGTTGCTAATGCTTAAGTCTCAGTGACAACTACTTAGATTATGTAATAGGAAGTAAACTGATCTGGATTCTGTTCCTAAGAGCATGTGATGGGGAATATACAACAGGCCAAGGCTGGAAAACAAATCCAGACTCCAAAAGTTTATACAGCGTTCACATTTCATTATTTCCTGCCAGTTTGGAAATTGTTACTACTTTAAGAAATTTTTGTCTATTATTAATAAAATGGAAAAACTTAGGAATGCCTCTGATGACATAGTCTTTTAGAAGTGTGAACTGGGAAAGCTAATGAATTGTAAATCACCTGTTAGCAAAGCTACAGTTAGCTTCTGTACTTTATAAACAATTAAGTAAATAAGGCAAAAACAGAAGGGCAGAACTACCAAAATTTACTAGGAGGAAAATATCTTTTAAAAGAAATTCCCTGGGGACCACTGCATCTTGAAAAAACCAGGAAAGTTTCTGCAATTCTGGGTATCCAGTCTAAAAACCTCCCCAGGACTTGGGTCATAAGTAAGAAAATGTTCAGTTAATGTAGATTTTAAAAGTTGTGTTAGAGTAGAGGAAGTAAGCCATTTATTTGTATGAAAAAAAAACTAAAAAAATACAGATAATTGAAACTGAAAAATCCAATTGATTCAGCTGTGCCTGTAAAGGCTTGATGTGTGAGCTCTTTCTGCCAGTGAAAGTTAAAATGTGAGCCACTGATTCCAAACACAATCTAGCCAAAAAAGAAATTAATCCAAAAGTCCTTCTAGAATTACAGAAACATATTAGGTTACATATTAGGTTTGAAGAAAGAAAGAAAGAAAGAAAGAAAGAAAGAAAGAAAGAAAGAAAGAAAGAAAGAAAGAGAAAAGGAAGGAAGGAAGGAA
>JACAXG010000133.1:159624-362599 GCA_018881555.1 Amblyornis subalaris | reverse complement strand
GAAGGAAAGAAGGAAAGAAGGAAAGAAGGAAAGAAGGAAAGAAGGAAAGAAGGAAAGAAGGATTCTTTCCACTTAAAAGAATTTAGTAAAGATGAAATTTTTTTATGCATTTATAAAAAAGCATTTTTAGAACTGAATCAATGTGGCTTTACAAAACAGTGGAAGAATTGTAAAATGTCAATATTTTTCTCAGACATGTCCAACTGAGAGTTTTCTCAAGCCAGAGACACTAATTTTCATTTGATTAATCTCATGACCAGTGATAGCCATGATTCTGAGAAAGCGAAACATGACAGCAAGGTATGCCCCTCTCTCCAACTGTTTCCAGTTCCAGGCAAATAGATAATCATGCAGGCATGCTAACACAGTGCTCATGCCTGGGGCCAACCAGGGSCCAGCCTTGAAGATGCATTTGCCATTTCTTAAGTGCAGAAATCAGATGCTAATAGCACCTTGAGGTCCATGCAGGGGAATCTAACTTCTCTAACCACMTATCATTAAAGTCAACAGCTATGTCCAGCCCACTCAACCTTCAGCCTTTCTTCTGCTGATATTTATGCTGTAAGAGATCATAAAAGAAAGTCTATTCCTATTTAATAACCCATAACTTTGAGCAGACAGCTAAACAAATGGGGAGGCATACATTTACATGGGACAGTGTAGTACTACACAAATACACTTGCCATCTCTTGATGACTACAACGTGGCTAGTAGGAACAGTAAGCTCAGTATCCCATTGAGGCAACTTAGCTCTGTTTGAGTATCATGGCATGGTGCTAAATAAAATAAGTACACATATGATGTTTATTTGTCCAGTCTGGAACATGATCATAAAAAAATTCATTTGAAGTATGTACCAAAACTAATATAATTTAGGCAATGGCAATGTTCTCACATAAACAAATACAGGGAAGGAAGAAGTTATGATTGTATTTGATTTCCATGGGAAAGAAGAGGATGTTTAATTACAAACTTACTATGTACTTTGTCCAAGTGTTAATGAGATGACCTGCTGATACATATACAAAACAACTTTAAAGACCAAGACGGTTTGATCAAATTCTGACATGTACTCCTCCACCCATTGTAAGAAATTGAACATGGGGAGATCAAAAAACCTCTCTTGATTATTATGGAGGACACTTTTTCCTAACACAGTAAGCACACAACACCCAAAGAGTACAACACGCTGCTGTACCTCTCAGAGAATAGCTCAACAATGCTACAGCAAAAACAGCCTTCAACCAATTTCCAACAAGCTTTAAAATTTATTAAGGGTTTTATATAAATCACATTGTTTACACATGTATCATTTGCAACTTTTTGACTCTGCCATTTACTARCTCCTCACAGAATGCCCAGAATATATGCATGAAGTCTGTGGTTCTGCTCTGGCATGGTGGCACTGAAAAGTTGTTTGGTGCTTGTAAAGAGATGCTCAAAGAGATGACCAACCACTGAAGGACGCATGAGAAAAGCTAGGTCATTCTGAAAACCTTCCCTTTTCATATTGACATCAAGAATTTCTGAAGAATCTAGAAATCAAATTTTTTCCCACTTTTTGGTCGTATTTTCCATATTTTAATCACCCATTATAGATTTTCCATTTAAACCCAGCGCTACAATTTAAGTTAATAACATCCATTTTCCATTTTGTTTACAGTGAGAAACACAAGTCTTTTGACCAGAACTTACCAGCTATCTCAGCYTGGTATGAAAGTGCTCCTTTGAAACATTAAGACAAGAGAAACTCTTTTTCTTACTATGGACAATCCAAATAGGCCACTGTCTGGGTTGCAGACCCAAAAGGCAGACCTGAAAACTGAAGCCCTGAAGTGCAACAGCCTGTTAATTACAGCATATGAACTTGCTGTTGCATTAGTTGTGTTTCAGCTGGCAAATTAATCATTTTGCTTGACAGAGAATATGGGGTAGCACTGCTTCACTACTCAACAGCAACTTGATAAATCCATGACAAAATTCATTGTTGTTGATTTATGCTGGACTCTTAATAGTGAAACTTCTCCCATGCACCAAAGTGCCTTGCTCTACGTAACCCTTCTTTGCCAAAGCCATACCAATGTAAACAAACTCACGGGCATCAGCTTTTACATTTCTGTATCATCACGAGAAAAGCTTTACACTTCAGATTATTTTTCTGCAAACTGAGATAACATAACACTCGTTATTCTCATTATTGAGAATCTAGATCAATGGAATTAAAATCCTCAAAATTTTACTTTAATAGCTACATAGAAATTGCAGTACAGTTTACAAAAATATATAGCAAATGAGACAAGAAATATAAAGATATCTGTGGCATTTGCATCCTTCCAATTAGCAAAGGAGCACAGGAAAAATACTCATAGAAGAGACTAGTTAAATCATATTTACCTGGAAGCTTAATAAATCAAGAGCAAGCCATATCCAACGTAGGGCAACAAGCACATCAATCTAAAAAACGAGTCTATTGTCCCTTTCAGGACAGAAGTTTAACCAGTTGAGAGGCAAAACACTGAGTTGATTTTCCTTGTAAAAAGCAGATATACACGCACATTTGGTTGTTCATATAATTTCTACTGAAGGCAAATGTACTCATAAGAGTTTAGTCAAACTTTCTATAAGCAAAATTGTAATGCATAAAAACTCCACATACCTATTCATTTTGTCTTGATAACAAGACAAAGAAGTGGTACTGGAGTTTTGTAAATCTCAAGGTTTTTCCTTGAGAAAGCAATAMAACACTGGGATTCACAGCCTAAGCATTACAGTCCCCTGAAGATTACTTTCAGTCTTCAAGACAGTAATATTCTTCTGGAGTTTATGTGTTTTTCTAAAGCTTTTAAAGACACTTCTTTTACTTATTTTCACTGAAGTCTTAAACTATTATCCTACCTATGCATAGAGTATGCATACACTTTCTACACATAAACTTTCACATACAGCCCAACTGACTTCAAAGGCAAGTAAATGGATTTGAACTCCAAATCCATATTTCTAGTTTTATTTAGCTACATCCTTTCTCAGTCAATAGCTGCAGATGAAACAACCACCACCTTCTGGGATAACTGGGTTTAATTCCATTTTTTTCTTTGCAGATTCTTCTCCAACCACACTTTTCAGTATTTCTCTTACCACTCAAAATATTACTAGACGTGTAATATTACTACATTACTACACTGTGAGGTGTTCCTGAGAGGAAGTTGTACTTGTTGTAACCTGATTCAAGCATAAAATCTGTATTCTGTTCCACCTCAGCATTATTATTCCATTTTCATGATATTTTGCAATTTGAATATTAAACATGGAGTTTGGGGTTTGTCCTTTTTTTTTTTCTTCCTTTTAAGTTAAGCATTGTGAGATTCATCAGTCAACAAAAATGTTGATACGAAAAAAGAAACACTAGGTAAAACAAACTCTGCCCTAATGAGCTCCAAATAAATCTGTGTGGCTTTTATGTGTAGAAAAAGCATGGGTTGTTTCTTTCCTTATTCCCTAATATAACATAGGGAAATATTTTAAATATTTTAAAATATTTTAAAATATTACAAGTTTAAAAAGATTTAAAAACCATATCTGTAAAACACCACATAAATTTATTGCACTCTTTACATGATGAAAAAAGCATATGATGGAAAAACATACCTAAGTTGTGGTTTTGTGCCTGTGCATCTTAGAAAATGGTACAAGGTCTGTAGATGATAGTACCTATGGAATGAAACTTCAATGCAGAGTTTTTCATTTGGCCTTTATAGGAAAAAGTGTGATTGGTCCCTCCATAATAAAGCTGACTGTTAAAAGATGCAGCATTGATAAATCTTAAATTTTTAGGAAGTGAAAAAGGACAGTAACAGAATTTATCTGTTCAKACTTCCAGAGCAAGTATCAGAAAGCAAAAACATGAAGTAGTGTTGTTTTCATCTTCAAAATGCAAGTAAAGCTATAACTCATCTTCTCTGTAAAACAAAATAGGACTTTGAAGTGGAGTGCATGAGATGCTATCTAGCTCTGGCTATTCATGAGTCTTTCAGTTGGCTCTAGCGTCTATCTGTTACACATCAGACCTAAACCTGCAGGGTTAGCCATATTCTTGCATACATTTCCAGTACATATACATTACAAAATAGCTATTATTACTACCCAAGATAGCTGTGCATATTTTAAATGGTAAATTAACACAAAGTACTGTTTAATTTCCACCAATCAAAAGAAAATCATAATCTTTTTTTAGCACCATCCCTAAATAAGACTATTTTAGGACATTTTCATATGCCAGTTTACAGATTTTTTTGCGACTATTAAAAAGAAAAAAAATAGAAATGCAAAGATGATGCACAAATTCTGTACAYAAATGAATAAAATGTTTTCCAATATACACTTCTTCAGTCATATTTCTAGCAAAGACAGAGTGGGGATTTCATAACTCACACCAGTACAATAACAGACCAAAAAAGCAATAACATGTAATGCAAAATTCTGATTTTGAATGATAGCAAACTTTTACGTATTTTTGACACTTCTCACACCCCACATCTGAACATGCAGGTGGTGGTTTCTAACAAGCGGATGTTTACATATTTACCTCCTGCAAAATAAAGCATGAGTGCTCACTGAAGGAAAAAAAAAAAGCTCCCTTGAACTTCATTCGGGTTTGACAATTAATTCTGAGCTGGAACACTGTCCCACAAAAACAAAGATTAAACCTTTTTAAAATAGAACAGGTACTGGAATAACTGAATTGTTCTCAAGATATAAAAGTAACACACTGAAGCTCTGCACTTAGAATATTTGTTCTGTTATACAAAAGCCAAACTTAGAGCTACAATATAATTCTTAATAAGAGCATTTGACCAAAATTGTGACCAGAGGACTGTAAGAAAATGTAACATAAATAAGCATAACAAAATAAACAAATTAGCATTCTTGTCATATAAAGTTGCATGCCTTCCGCGATCTAGAAAAAAATATACAAAACAAAGCACTCACCTCCTTCGAGGCATGCAGGATAAAATTACACATAAAACATATATTAAAGCAATACTTCGGTAGATTCAAGATTAAGACTGAGTGATTACTCAYTACATAATGCTAAGCAGACATATTTCAGACCAGTGGCAGGATCACCTAATATAAATTGTTCTTTTATAAATTATCCTGTTTATCTTGATTTCTTAAAATATCAATAATAAAACCTTTTGGAAGAATATACTACATCTATCTGCAGATTTCAGTGCTATGGGTTGCTCCTAAGTGTTGTAAAATTCTGTCCATTATTTGAGCCTTGAATCGCCTATGTTCAGCATCTTCAACATTTTTACATCATTCACTGAAATTCACTATATTCTGGCTTCTGCATGAGGAGCGCCTCCAAGGTTCATTGGAAAATATGTTAATGTTAATATGCAAATACTGCGGAATTATTTAGTGGTTTGGGGTTTTGCTGATTATAATAAAAACATATTTACAAGTTAACACATTTCAAAAGAAAATCTTTACAAACAGTATCTTTCTCTAAAAACCTAAGGAAGTGAAATAGGACAACATCCTTTGTCAATAATGATTATATAATGTCAAAAAATCATTCAAAATTGTTAAATTTACTTAGCCATATTAATGAGGTTGACATAAGCTAAACAAAAAGGCTTTACTCAGTCCTCCCTCATAATCACATAAGGAAAAATACTGTTCCATATTTCCCATACACAATGTATCTACAAATCTTTAGGATGAAGCTACGCATAGCTGCACCTTACTTTAAGAAAAAATTTTTTTGTCTGTTAACAGAGCAAAATGATGGCTTATTTACTCTAATATATCCTACAAACCTGCTCTGATGTGAAATAAGGTAATATCACAGTGCCATTTCCCGCTGAGTAACTACAAAATCATTGGTAATTGCCAATAAAGTACTTGAAATAAAATGCTTATTTAAGCTAAGCAAAGATGGCTCCAGGGCATATTTGCATCATGGGACTGACATAAAATGGCTCCCACACAATTCGAGATGGAGTCTTTATCCATATCGATGACAAAGAAAGATAGATTTTATTAACAAACCATTAYCCAAAATAGAATTATTATCTCCATTCCAAGATATTACACTTCACAGAAGAATGCAATATACAGATAAATTTAAATATAATAATTGGTTGTAGATTTTTGCTTTATTTGGATCTCAATGCTGAGTAGCTGAATGTGAAAAATATGCAGCCTTTCTGAATTACAATGTTTATTTTATAAATGTTGATGTACCCAGCACAGGAAACACAGAGCAAAGAGATGTACTAAGTCTTTCAAGGTCTACATCAGCTCTTTCCATTTGTAACATAATTTCACTCCAGTATGAGTTGATTGGTTTGTATCAAGTTGATTGACACATTTAATTCCTCCTTTTTTGGGACTTCTTGCTTTTTCATAGATTCCACTGTATTTATTCTTTCATCTTAATAATGAATTTTTCATCATCTGTATTTATGAGTATACCAATAATATTAAGGATATACCTGACTTATTTTTAACTATATGCCCGACATAAAAGCAGTCTTCTAGTCAAGGTAATGACGTAGGTTTCTGGTGACCTGGACCTATTTTCTCATTCTCCATCACTTTTCTCATACTTTTAGGCAAGACKTTCATGTCTCAATTCAACAAAGAGCTTAATAATGTGCATACGTCCATGTGTATTTCAAACAAAACATTTAGACTCAAGACATTTGCAAGCTGGTTATTGGTCACAGGTGTCTAATGCCTGTAGGGGAAAGACAGTCACTTCAGGAAAATCTGAAGTCTACATATGCACCTCCAAAGCAGCAATTTCTCCCGCTCAGGCTACATTTTGTAAGTACTTGCATTTTCAGCAGCCGAGGAATATGAGAGTATTTTCTTCAAAATAGAACAATTTTAACAAGATCAACTGACAATGTCATCCTGAATAGTCTTAGAACTGAAATTCTCTCCTGAAATGGAAAAGATTTGGCTAGAATATTCTTGCATAGGAAGTAAATTTAAACATTAAGAAATATCCTAATTATTGTGCAAGTGCCTAAAAAGGAAGTACCAGTGTCACTTAACAAAACCAACGGCGTGACACTCTTTTTAACAGGTAACCTCTAAAATGTAGAACAGTCCAGACCCACCAAATGACTTCATGCTGTTTACTTCACAGACCCAATGGGAGTAAGACATTCAGCATAATAAAAGCCGGGGCATTTCTGACAATGCTGGAAGCAGAACTTTAGCCCTCCAGGTCAACTAGTCAACTAAGAAAAGAAATTTAAGAGCCCTCACTGTCACACAGCAGTTCTTTGAGGTTTTGATTACTGAAATTTATATGTATGCTTATTTTTATTAGCATGTATGTATGAAACATATACCAAGCTTACATTCAAAACTTATACTCCTTTCTGTATCAAATTTTATTGTACTGAATTAAAGGGTGATGAGTCAAATCTGGCCAAATACACGATCTGGTCAAATACAAGTCTCCAATGCAAATAGCAACCAAGACCATTTTCTCCAACTATTAAAACCTCACAATTTAAGTACATATATATACATACATCTATGATATTGGTGTTTTTATCTTTGTTTTGGCCATTATGGGAATTCAGTGATGAGAGGGAACGTTGTAGAAAATGTTGCCTATCAGCTTCTTCTTTCCTCACTCAGTTTTCAGTGTGAGAGCCTATGTATTCTACTCAGTGCAAGGTCTCTAACATTGTGTTATTTTTGCCCTTTTAAGCTGCCTTTTGCACAAATCAATGCCACAACTTATTTAATCTATCTGCATTTTTAAAGCATTTATCACTGTGGCGCTGCCACCAGAGTGGTGTCAAAGGTTAAAAAAAGACAGGCAGGCTGTCTGCAGGTAGGCAGTGGAATCTGTGTGCTCAGAATACTGTGAGACCATGAAGTTTCTCTTGTACAATCAAGGGAAACATAAAAAAATTCAGTTCTGCATAAAAGTTTCCAAAATGAGAGTGGGAGTGGAGAATCCCAAATTTCATGTTTTTTTTAATGTATTTATTTTCCCTTATTCACAGAAAACCATCAATGGTTTGTTTATACAAATAACCTTATCTCAATGGAGAAAAGGTTATTTCAGAGACATTCTTTCTYTCTCTACCAAAATGAAATAAAATAAGTAGAATTAAATAAAATAACAGCTACAAAAAGCATGCAAACTTCCCCCCACTCCTCCTGAAAAATAATCATAAAACTCCCATATTTTTTAACGCAACTTTCTTATTTGGTCTAGTACACTCATTCAAGATTTACACATGCATGTACTTTGCAGGGTCAGCAAGACTGGTTTTAGCTGAAAAAGAGAGAAAAAGCATTAAAGTTAACATTTCAGATGAGAACTGCTGGTGATATATAAAACCATTAAAGATTAAAGCCAATATTTCAGTCTTTGAAAAAATATTCCCCTTTGTCTTCAGTACAAACTTGGCAATTTCAATGCCAATCACATTTTTAATTGCGAGTGAATGAAGCCTAGTAGCAGTCTTAAATTTGTTGATTATATGCTAGCAGCAGTCTCTCTGCAGTTCATCTCACATTATTTTTCCTAGGCAAAGAAATATATATACTTGATTATTCTGAATACAACAAATTCCATCTTCAGTGGGCTAAGTGGAAATCCAATATTCAAGTCCTTCTACTGGAAAAATATGACATCTTGATTTTGAAAATTTGGAACGACAATGTAGCAACAATCTTTTCCTTTTACTTATCACAAATGAAAGAAGCAATCCATAAAAAAACCCCAGTATTCATCCTGAAGTGTAAGGATTTACTGGAAAAGTTGACATCAGTGCTGGCTTTGGTGTTACACGTCACTTAGCTGAAACCATACATSCAAAGTCCACACATTCAGCACTAGTCAAGCTATTGCCTGTTTGCACTTTGCAGCATGAACAATTCCTTGTTTAAAAGACACAGAAGGAGGAGCAGATTAGCATGTTTTCTGTTCCAAAGTACTATTTACTCATAAAAAAGAAAAAATTTGTCATGAACAAAACAGAAAAGCATTCTGAGGGATTAGCATTGCAAACATAACATTTTAGAAGGCTTGATTTCATTCTGCCTTCTGTATCATCACATTCATCTTATTTAAACAGTCTCTTATTTCTTCAATATTTTAGTATCTGTGCTCACAATTTGAGGATCTCTCGGGAGGCCTCAGCTGATATTTGGCACCACAGCAGAACAAGGTCACCTTTTAGCCTCATGACCAGAGCTTTTGGTTSACCCTCATTGACCCGGCCTATAATATATTTTGAGTTAAGTCATGCAAGGAGGTGGAAAGGATTATGCAAGAAAATGTAGGCAGGCTCAGTAACATGTATAACATTATGCACTTAGAAAAGAAGCACTCAAGTCTCCCCTCTCAGCAGGTTTTGCATTTCTGTGTGGTATTCAGTTGTCTTTTTCTTTCTGTCATTTTCTAGTCAAGCCAGATATAAATTCTGTGCTTTCACACTATAATAAAGGCATCTTTCCTTTGTACACAGTGGCACAGTCACATGTATTTTAGAAAACTATTTGTGGCTTGCTGACACCCTGCAGCACTTTTTCCAATAGCAATTCTCACCTCAGCTGACCAGCACGATGACCAGAACGATGTGCCATTTTTGGAGAAAAACTGCCACGCCAAACAGGTTTCAACTGGGAAATCATTCAACAGATTTAGGAAACAATATAGCCAACTGGGCAAAACTGCTGGGTTTATCTGACAGAATTTATCAACACAGAATTTCAGGGATATTCAATACCTGATACTTTCTTCATCAAGTTGTTTGATTAAACACTAGTTTTAGGAGCAAATATAAAATAATTTCTATTCTCTATAATTGTTTTCTTACTCTTTAGCTTGTTTCCTGGCATCCAGCACATACCGAGTTCCTTCTTTGCAATGATCAGATTTATTATTCCCAGTAAGAAATACAGATGCATGGGCATCTCCAAAATACTGCTGGCCAACAGTAGTATGAGCACAGCCAAAGATCAGCTACAATGAAGAAAACACAGCAGCAAAGTTGGTTTTTACCTTGGACAATCAGATCCTGAACCAAACTAGGGAGGAGTAACACGAGTTAATAACTAGTTAATAACGAGTTAATAACTAGGGTCAGAGAACAGGAATTATCTACCATAAACCTTTTTTTCTTCCCAATTTCAGAAGTCTTACACATGGGGCAGAGGGGCAAAGAGAGTAAAAAAAAAAMCAGTCTTTATTATTGGAACAAAATTATGTAAAACTTTTTACAGATTCTTTTCATACCAGTTTGCCTCAATTAAATCTATATGAAACTTGGGCTTTGGATTTGTTTTTTCCCCAACATGTCTAAGACAAAAGTAATATGAAACATTAATGTTGATGGCAAAGTATTTGAAGAAAAAATATTGATTGAAATAGGTAAACAAACAAAATCAATACGATTTTAAAACCTGTTGAATTAATTCTTCAGATTCATTCTCTATTTGACACATGCCTGTCTCATCTGCGCATGCAAATTTAAAAAGAAGCTTCTCTAGAAAAAAATAATTGCTTTCAACATTCTAGCTTTCAATGACGACTCAGAAATTATTTTAATTGACCAGTTATTTAATGCATTTTGATTTCTGAGTGTTCAACTCACGTCATGATAAATGATATAGTTAGGATGTAAGACAACAGAAATGTGATTGCATGTATGCAAGGCACTGACCAAATATTTCACAATTATCCCTGAAATCAGAATTTGTTAACTAGCAATGCTGATCATTTCACTTTCCAATTTCAAAATTAAAATTTTGTAAGAAAATATGAAACTTCACCTTGATAATGCAAATGAAGAATGGATCAGACTATTTAATATGCAAGACATTGGTTTATATGCAGCAAAACCAATTTAAGCATGTCACACGATATGTAGTATTTTATGAAACACGAGCAACAAGACAAAGCACAGTGAGAAACGTTGAAAATTATGTCAAAAGGTATAGAAGCAAACCAAAACAAGTCTTATTTTAGTTCTATTCCACATAAGCTCAACAATAACTCTATCTCCTACAAAACCTGTTGCAGGACTGAAACTATAAAACTGTTTGCTGCTACCTGGCAAGGGTAGTTAATGGTCCATCAAAAATGACAAGGAAGTAAATTTTATAGTAACAGAAAAAGTGCTGAACCACCCTCAGCTGCCTGAATCCAGATAAATGAACCAAGTCATGCTGTACTACAGCACAGCTTAAGTACAATTTTCATACTTGCATGGTATGCCTGTGGCAAATACAGCCTCAGGTTTCCAACAATAGACATGCTGTTATTATGGCAACTGCACAGGGCAATAAAAGAAACCTTGTGAAAACCCCACATGACAAAAGTTGAAAGTCACAGTAAATAATTGCTTCCCTGAAGCTGGGYCTACTGCTATTCTTTTAATTATTTCCACGACTGTTTGTTATTCTGTAGGTTACACTAATTCTGCAATAAAATGATTTTTATTAGCAATACAGGTATGCATATCATGTTAAACGGTGAAATGAGAAATTTGTAAAGCAAGCTTTAGGCTAGAAGAATGTATTGACATTTGATTATTATATCATGATAGCATCAATCCATTATCTGTAATGGACTTCATCCTCACTTACAGGGCATAGGAAAGAAATAAAGTTGGTTCTCTATTCCTAAATATGTTAGGATGATAAAAAACTGAAAAAGTTGGATGTGCCTTTGAGATTTCCATGAAACATTTTATCCCAATACCTGTTTAAAAAGGTAAGGCATTTCTGATTTTTAATATAGAGATGTGCAAACTTGATGAAAGAGAAATAAATGTGAAAATAAATAAATAAGGAACAGGAGATTAAAAGATTAAAATAAGCACAAAAAATTTTGAGGAAATGTGCTGATGTAACAACAGGTAGGTTTSCAGCAATATTAAAGTAACTCAAGTAATTATCATAACTTGTAATTCTGTCAAGACTTCTTCCTGACATCTCCTCCCAGAAATACTATCTATGGAAATCTGGCACTTCTAATGTTGGACATATAGGCAGAATGATGTTTGTACTGTTCTTACTGTACAGCAAAAGAAAAGATTAACAAGTGGCTAAATGTCAGTACCTAGGCAATTCTAAATCAGGCTACAGGTTAAGAAAAATCCTCTTTCCAGTTCACTAGAGTCAAACATACTTCAGAAATTGTAGTACTCACCATGAATAAATAAACAAGCAGTGCTCTCAAAGCAAGTTCAAACACTGTCCTCGTAAGAAATGAGGAAATTGTGGAAACAAGCCTTCATGTGAAAGAACACCTGGGTCTTACCTGCCATTTTGAGATACCACAATGAGGTACCTCAGAAGCCAAGATCTAGCTCACTAGTTTAAAACTACCCCCAGATTCATCAGAAATGCTTTTTGTCTGATGCCCTGTACATGTGGCCATCAGGATACAGACCTAAGGACAGCTATTTAAAAGGAAAAACATTTTCAACTTCTTAAATATTATGAGTAGCAGGGAAAGACGAGGAATTYACACTTAGTTAAAAAACTACATTTCCCTAGTATCATAAGGAAATTAATCCATACCTACTTTTTTGTGAACTTATGTCTAAATGGATCTTCAGAAACCTTTCTGTTAGAAACTAAATGCTCCCCAAGAATAGATATCAACTGTTACTCCAGTTTTTTGAAGCAATTTGGTGACTTAGCTGATAGGACAGTTGCAACAACTAATGAAGCTGCATTTCTGTCATTGTTTTATTTCGCTGTGGTATATATAATGCTTCTATGTGTGAAGGACCCTCTTTTGTAATTTCTCTTCAAATCTTATATTTCAACCCTACAATACCTACCAAATCATCAGCTTTACAGTATGATTGCACACAGGGCTAGCAGCACTATTTTCCTCAGTTTGCATCAACTGCTTGAATTACAGTAACTTTTATTTTGGAACTAATGATATTTTCCCATACTTCTGCTATTTCTGCTTTGTCAGTCTGTTTAATCAGCATTACACAAGAATACTGGGCCCTTGAGCCAAAAATTATGTATACTTGCATGCCATTTTCTTCTCTTACTGCTACCACACGACTAATTCAGCTGCACTATGTGGCCAGATGTTAGTACATACTGTTGATCTGTATCATTCCTGCCAAGTCAAAAATTAATATCATGGGATCATTTTGAACAAATCGAATACTTACTGAGGGACAGAAAACAATGTGTTTTATGTGAAGGATGCAATGCATCCCACAACACTTTTTTTATAGACTGTAATTAACTATTTAATATTTTCATACATTATAGAAAGTCTTCCTTATAAATCAGAGAATAAATATTAAACAAAAAATATTAATGTTTTTTCCAATGGTGTGTTTCATACTGATTGATACAAACTAATTTCCTAATAATATGTGAAAAGCATTCATTGCTAAAGCAAAAATTTCTAGTCTACACAATTACATTCCTGTTCATCTCTTATTTACACATTAAATATTACTCATTTTAAAATGAGTAATTTACCTCAGTTTAAAATTGAGGACATATCAGTAATTTTATGTATTGCAGTGATACTAAAATTCAACACCTACTCTCTGAAAAGTATTACAAAGAAAAAAGAAAGAACTCAAGCCAGTTAACATACAGGAATAGACACCCAAAAGCCCAAACAACCCAAAATGGCTGTTTCATTATACCACTGTTTTAGTATAGCGATGGTCTACTTATGATTAGTTATTTAAAGTGTCCATAATGCCATGTCTGGTTAAAATACTTTTTAAAGCTTCCCAATTCCATCAGGGGGGATTTCTTCTCTCTTCCATTTTTTAAATTTCTCTATTCAATATCTTAAAATGCATTGTTTGGTGAGCATGAAGGTGCACAAAATGAAAAATTGCTTCCTCCTCATATTATGCTTAGTCTTCTGATTTGCAGAACGTGTGATTTTGTCCTCATTCATATAAACCTTTTCAAGAGTTGACTTCCAGTCTTAAGATGAGTGATTATAATAACAGGGAGAAGGGGGATGGCTTTCCCTCCTGCAGCTTAAGGATTTCTGCATTTGAGTAGCTAAGCCTAGCCAACCATGCCCCAAAACAGCTGACTTTTTATCTTGTAGTCCCATCCCTTTGTTCTAATCCAGAAAACACCAAAAGGTAGGGCTTTTTCGTTGCATCTCATGGAGCCTTCTTCATGGTATGTATCATGTAATTCATCCCAGATACCTCCTCAGTCCTTCTGCCTTCCAACCGCATGTTTCAAGATTTCACCTCACTTCATGTCTGCCATCATTCCCTTTACACAAAAGAGCAAATCCCAAGGGGATCAAAAAGACTTTCTTTCCCAGATCAACTGTTCTAGTTTTGCTTTKGTACCTCCTTCTCATGACCTAATGCACTCTCAGCACATACTGCTTGAGTTGCACACCACCACCAGGCTGTCAGCTGAAGTTATAAAGACCTSAGGCTGAAGTTATATCAACCTGCCATTTCCAGTTTAGATTAAGTTTTTCTTTTCCTGGTGCCCAAATTCAGATGTCTTCAGGCAAGGGCTAGCCAGCAGCAGAGATGTGTGTGCTTAAGTTCCAGAAATGCTGGCTGCAGTGCACAGCCTGCCAGGGGCTTCCCTTCCACCAGAAACCTGGGTACCCAGGCTGCACCAGCATATCCCCATCTCTGCATTCCCAGGGAAGTGCAGGCTGCAAAGCAAACACACAAACCAAAAACACTGTGTTATCCAATGAGTACCCCTTTTTTTGCAATATCCATTTCTATCATACTCTTCTTTCACAAATACATGACGTCTACTGCCAACCAGGGAAAGCACTTCAGCTTTAATGAATCTGACAGCAGTGAGGGAGAACAGAAAAATGAATTAACACTTTATACAGCCACCACAGATAGATACCCAGAATAAAATGGAACACATGAGAAGGCTCTTCACACTCAATCTAAAGATGATGTAATGACATCAATCACATAATCTTGCTGCTCTATGTCTGTGACACAGTATAAACACAAGGATGTAGAGGATAGCAGGTGACAACTATGTGCTATTTCTCACAATACAAGGATGATGAGCTACTCAAATAAATGATAAGGCAAATTCTTTGATTATGCATGTTTTTAAAGCAATCTACAGGGTGAATTGTATTTCATTATACCTCCCTAAATAAACTTTGAACCTTGTCTGAAACCCAAGGTGGAAAAAAACCCCACTACCCTTCCCTTAGAAATCCTACTCCTCAAATAATCCCAACAGTCATGTCACCATACCTTTATCTCAGAACAAACTTTAAAGGGTTTCTTGCTATTTTATCTGCTCCCACAGCTTTAGATTTCAGAAGACACCGTGTGACTTGCCACATTTGCAGTCACTGTCAGAGCATTTCCTGATTATATTGCAAAATTAACCATTTTTAAAAAGGGAGAGTAATTATTATTTGCAAATGTGGGAGTAAGTCCTTAGAGACAGTGATGAGAGTTCTCTTGACACAAGGCAATGGTGTATTTAATGAAATATAAACCAGCTGGTTAACTACCAAGCATTGTAAACCAGTGGTTACCAGGAAAGCACTCATTTTTTCCAACAATATTCCCCATAACAAACCTTAATAAACAATCTTATTATCAAGTCCTAACAAGGCCTTTATTCTTCTCTCTAGGAAAAGACTCCACAATGATTCAGTGACACAAACAAACACTAAATATTTTTCTGGGTCAAAGCTAGAAAGCCCAACACACCCAAGGACTGAATTCTAGACAGGAAAGTGACTGTGAAGCGCACCTACCCCTTGTGATTCATGTTTGCAGCTCAGCTGCATGATGGCTCAAGAGCATAACTACTGCTGGCAGGCTGATCTCATGAAAAGGAGGGGGATGTACAGGACAGCTGGCCAGCAACAGATGGGAATATGCTGTTCCATCTCACAGGTTGGTAGACTTCCTGTTGCAGCACATGCTGTCCAGAAGGAATTCTAATTCTAATGCAGCACTGGTCTTCCAAAGGAGGCCTGGCTTTAAGCCACAGTCAAGTCCTAGAATTCAAAGAACTTCTTAAATTGTCTATCAACTCCTTAAACAGTTCAGTCAGTTATAGTTCAGATTTGTTGTTTGTGTTGAGAATTAATTAGTTGGTTCTTTTAATTCTTTTTGTTTGTTTGTTTATGGTAAGGTGAAAGGTTTTATGAACTGAACTTGATATACCTGTTCAAAGCTTAAAATTTTTTGTCCTTGAATAAGAAAATTATTTAATTTTCTAATGACATGATGCAAAAAGGTCATCATCAGTTGCAGTCACCACAAGGATTATTGCTTTCACTCATTCTGCTTTATGGGTAACATTAGTTTTGACCATCAATTGACTTTTAAAGTAGTTAGCCTGCATTAAAATTAGACTGTTGTTATTGAAATTTACAATGAACTGGATTTATCTTTTATTCATTCTCTTAACTTTGTATAGAAATCAAGTTTTTAATTTTATTCTTTTGATATTTCAAATTAAATATTACCTGAAAATGAAAAAGTAAAACTCATTGAAAACTCAGAGAAATAGAAATTAAGATACCAGCTCATTTTGACTTTCTGAGTGGAAAGAAATGAATAAATGAAACATTCATGCCACTTCCCATTATCAAGGTGACACAACTGGAGGGACCTCATTGCACTATGCAAACTCACCCTGACCCAACTAGCCATTGTGTGTCAACATAAAGAATTATCATCTTATCCTCTAAAAACAGAGGTACTGTTGTGGATAAGGTTATCTATACCATAAAAGACAGTATTCATTTGTAGTGCTAGATTCAYACCAGGGGTTAAATTACAAGACACCAAAACAAATTAATGTAAAAGCAGGTTAAAGGGGATTACAAAACAGGATTTGGCTGAGAAATATTGCTTTTTTGCATTATCATCTGTGGCACTGTGTATAAAGAGTGTTATAACTTCACAGGGTACAAGAAGACACCTTGAGCTCATACTTGGCAGATAATTAGAATTTCTATCCAAATGATGTCTGTACAATTCTACACAAATACATTAAGTGTTCAATAGGATAATATTTTCCTTTATGCATTTGTCTCTTTACAAAAGGTTTTCAAGTAAAAATGATAATATATTAACAACGATGCATAAACACAACTCTGTAGTAAATCCTTTTTAAGCACACAAATTACAAAATAGAAAAATCGTTATGGTTTAATATTCATTAAATACCATTTTTGTATTATGTTTCCCTTCTTTTTAAACTGAAAGATCAGTTTACAGAAATAAATATGTAGTCTGACATTTTGAAATGCCTCCTTCAAAGGCTTCAAAGAAAATCTGCCTAAGAACAAGAATCAATGTTTTACAGCTTCTTCCTCATTATCAACAAATATTTCCATATTCAAACTAAAGGAGCAATTCTTGTGAATACTTACACACAGCATTTTAGTACTTGTGCGTATTCTTACTAGACTCTATAGCATTATATTTTACTCTGATGAGCCTCTTAAAGAGGGTCTTGATGAAAAAGACCCATAACTTTGCATAATATGCTCTACAAAAAAACCCCACTGGATACTAAGTACTCATACAAATAAAATTAATTTTCAATCGAAACATTTACAAATATGAACCCTAAACAAATGCAGTGAGCTAGTATTGAGTTTAACTTACTCTCTTAGCCACTAATTCATCCTCACCACAAACCAGGACTTTAATATGATACCGTTCTACTCAGAAAAAGATGTTCAATTTGCTGAATGAAATACTGCTAGTTTAATGTTTTCTCTTCTTCTGCGACCTCAGAGCCAACCCTTTTCCTTTTTCATGGTCTTTCTGTTCTTAAATTTGAGACCTCCAGAGCACCATCAGCTTATCAACTGTCAAATATTTTATTATTATTATTAAAAGAGGTAGAATTATTCTAACCTATTATTTTCTCTAGTTTCTTCACACATCAGGTATTTTTGTTGCTGTTTTACACACACAGGCTATAACATTAATGTAAATGACAAATCATGTATGAGTTCAAAATCTAATGTAAAAGGACAAATATAAGTATMCATGTATAATTTCCATACTTTGTTTAATTGGTGTATATAGTGTATATAGGTTTTGTATCAGCAGAGATCATATACACTGACATTTTTGTGATTACTGAAATGCATTAATTATGATCTACTGTTGCTAAACACACAATATTAATTTGCTGCTGTCTAACAGAAGAATAGAAATTTAAATGGAAATCTGATAATGGAGATAGTGGAGTGTTTGGTCAGTTTTAAGGATCTTCAGGACAAAATATCACATATGGCAATTTTGTCTGAGGTTGATGACCAGTTCCATTTGTCATCTACTAGAAGTTGATTCCATCCATTTCATATTGATTTGAATCACCAGATGGCACTTCTCCCTGCTCTGAAGACTTACCATCTGAGCATGCAGGAGTTAGATCTGGGACAAACATTTTCAGCTGAACTGAGGTGCTGTATAGATGTTGAGATTCCTTACCGGTAAAGAAGCACTTATCTTGTTTCAATCCCTCTCTTTAACTGGAAATATTCTTTCTCAAATTAGTTGCTGTAGACAAGCTGTGTCTACAGAACTGGGAAAAAAAAATATTAAACCCCCMCACACACTTTTGTCAACACATATGCACTGCCCAGGGACATTTTTAAAAGCATACTTTCACTTTCTCCACAAGACTATATTTAAAGCTGCACTTCTAACTTGAATAAATAATATTGACAAAATAAAATAAAACTGTGTTGAAAAGCTTATCCATTTCTAAGCAGCATTGTAATTTTGTGGCTTCTATTCTGATTATGTTCTTGAAATAATTTCTCTCCCTTGTTTCCATGTGCAATCCACAGGAAAAAGAAAAAAATCAGAAAAGTATGCAGTCAAGGCAAGAGCTCTCAGTGAASTACAACCGTAATTCACTATCATCACATACTAATGGAATATCTCAGTGGAAACACCATAAAACAATGTTTAAACAGTGTTTAAACAGTGATTGTTTTATAACGTCTGTAACTACTCTGCAGACACATCTTTCACCCTCCTGCCTTCCTCTGTTATGTGGGTCAAGCACAGTGCTTCCTTTTCTCTGGGACTTTGGGGAGAAGAGACAGGTTGATCTGATTTCCTCCCCCTTCCAATTCCTTTCCTTCTTGTAGCTGTTTAAGGGGATAGCGAGTTGAACTGGTAAATAAATTTTGTGTGAAAATCTGAAAAAAAACCCCAAGTTTTTAGGAGGTGAGTTAAAGCAAAAGGAATTTTCCTCATATTGAAACCTCACTAAGGTTGCATGCAGCATCATGAAAAATCATTTATTCAAGCATGACTCCTTTATTTAAGGACTTGGGGACCTCTCTATTACTACCTTGTAGGAATACCTTTCTGTTATCTCCTGGTTTTGCTAACAGTCAAGGGCATATTTTTAGTGTTGGAGAGTTAGAATACATCAGTTCTACATGAGAATGAGACTTTGTTAAGTCTCAGTCACTGGTGAAAAACAAAATATTGCTTATTTTTTGATCTCCCAACTATTTTATTTTTAGAAACAATTTATGAATAGTATTTCATGTAAATTTATTGAGAATCATATAATGAGCAAATACAAACGAAAAAATATAAATAAAGGTATAAAATATCCATTGGAAATGTTTGAGGATTCCATTGAGGAGTTTTGTCTTTTTTTTTCCTTGAAGTTTGACCCACTTAAGTCCACAGCGTTACTGTGTGATAAGCCCCTACAGTGCTTTGGACGCCAGAAGAGTTGTGAAGATGACAGCCAAAACTCTGGCCTCTAAGCCACCAGCCTACTCTGGTGAAATCGAAGACAGCTTTGCACTGTTTTGAGCTTAGTAAACAAAGATTTAGACCTTTAAGCTTTGATAACAGGGATGACAAAAACAGCACGAAAAATCACCAGGTTATCTCCATGAAATAAACTCAGCAAACTTTTCTCCAAAATTATGTATAATCAGCCATTCTAAAACTGCTAGCAGACTAATTATTTGTAAAACTTTTTAGGTTGGCTGGAGATTTTAGAGATGTTGTTATAATGAAAAAACCCCCTGAACTGGAAATTACTTTTGTACTGGATTCTAAGGAATCTAATAATTTATAAGTGCCTACATCTGACATGCGGCATAGGACACTGAGTTCTGATGTTGMAGATGACTGAAACAGAGGTACTTGTGTCAGGAAAATACTCCCCCATGTTGTTTGCTTTAAAGCAACCCCTCATCCTTTAYTATAAAAATCTCTGGTGTTGCAGAAGAACTGCCTGTGTAAGTGCTCAGCAAGGCTGAATAACCTTCATTCCATCAGTTGGTTTCATGCAGGGGGATTATGTTATTGCTTCCCTCCCAAATCCTTATGAAAATAAGATGTTTATCATGAAGACTTGTCTTGTAAGTAAAATTGATGTTGCATTTATAAATTACATGTTACTTCAGAACACTAATTCTTCCTATCTGACCTGAGTTACACTGATGCTTCCCTTTCTTTTAAGTTTCTCTTTAGAAAACTCATCTTTGAGGTCTTTATTTTCTCAGAAACATTGGCAACATATATGAACAAAATATGTCCATCAAATCCCTAAAGTTTGGCAAGAGTGGGAATTGCCACCATCCAGTTGTTAATCCTTGTTAAAACTTTTAATGAGTAGACAGAGTATAAGAATATTTCTTCTTTGAAGTGCTTCACACTCTTTCGTCAATGCATGTTAGATAATCATTAAAAAGCCAACAGCAAATATTGTGCAACATGTGCTGGTGCACTGACTTGTCTTGCATTTAATTAGCCAATTAGTTTTGCATGGATTACCACAGTAATCTGAAACGACCTATTGCTACTAAATAAAGCTAAAAGGAAATAGAAAGACTGCACATTACCTGGCAGAGAGCTGCTGTCCAAGACAATAATCGGAACTTCAGAGATACAGAGCCTTTGTTCAGTTTGAACATTTAAAGACTCTTAGGAGACCTGATTGGCCGATTATCACACATGATGTTTGGACAGTTTATTTTCTGTGACCAATTGCCAAACCAACAAGCATCTCAGATCACTGAGGTGCAAGAAGTTCTGGTGAAGCTCAACATTCAGAACACAATCCCACAAAAGGACATCCTTGGTTTATTATCATCACATCACCTGTTTACGGTTTCTTCCACAGCTTCTTTGTCTGACATGCAGAGGTCTTCCTTATCATTCTCTGTTCACTTTCAAAATTTTATTTAGAGCCTACAGCCTTTAAAATGAATGCTAATATCCGGGGACACCTGAACGTATTTTATGTCTAATACTCTAGGAGTTCAACATGTATGGTGATGCTGGTTGGGAAACTGCCTTTTAAAACATACACTAAGATCAACATTAATATTATTTCATGCAATGAATAAAAAGTGTAATAAAAATGCTCTAAAGATCATCAGTAAAAGCATAACAGGAAAATTAGAGGCACTTAATGCAACTAACATGTTGGAAAAGTCCAATTTTTTTTCTCATTTAGACAAAATTGTCCAGCAATTAACAGTAAATGTGCAATTAACTTAGATGTTTTTAGACTGCTCAATTAATAGTCAAAGTATAAAGTACTGCATTAGGCTTTATAGACTAATTAGAAACTGTGTATTGATAAGTAATCCTAGCCATGACAATTTTTAAAAAGCTGTGTTTTGCTGGAGATAATGCAGAATTTGCTGCAGAGCACCAAAAATTATTCTCCATTATTTCTTAAATTATACAAAAACTCACTATTCTTGTATAGGAAAAAAAATTGAATCATCTGCAAAACTGATGATAAAATAAATCCATACTTAGAAGGTAGGTTGTGCCTAAGACCAGATCATACCTTCACTCAAGAATTCTAAGCAAAAATGCTTTTCAAAGTTCACATCAAAAGCCTTTTCTTTTTAATTGCAAAAATGACCTTAATTATTTTGCTGGAAAACCAAGTAACAAGGCATGTATGTCCTCTCAATTGTTATTTTTTTATAAGTCTCACAACCATACTTGCCTTGACCCAAAAAATGCTGTAAAGGATGAAACTGCCTGGCCAAAAGAAACAGAAAAACTTTGTGATGACTCAGGCTGGAAAAAAATTCAAACTTTCTCTTGTCCTAGATATTCACCAAGCAACTGATATTAAAGCCTCAAAGCTCTTAGAAGTGCTTTGTTTGGGAATTTTAGGCAGTCTCTGGGATAGATTTTATGGGCAAACTGCTGTTACTTTCACTGCTCACCACTTCGAATGTTCACAGGCTTCGAAGAAGCAATTCTCGGAATAAACTTCTTAATTTACCTGAAAGTAATGATGCTAATGATGATCTGCATTTCTAAGACCTGTGCCAATCTCACACGAAAAGTGAGACAAGGTCTAGAATTACTGGAAGCTCACTCAATAGGAGACTTGCTTAAAGAAAAAGACCAGCCTAATCACAAGAAAATATTATCATTTAATTGATCTCTGTATTGTCTAAAACTTTAATTTGAATCTGAAACAGTTCTTCTGGGAAGGATGAAATATACAGGAGATAACACCGGGCAGTGATAGGTGAGCCTCTATTGCCAAACTGTGAGGAGGATACTTGCAAGGGGTGTTCATCTCAGCACGGAGGACAACAGCAGGAAAGGAACGTGTTTGCTGACACAAGCACATAAGAAGAGGACAACAAAGGAAGTAAACATGGGTTGCTGAACTCTGACAAAGACCCTGCAGTGACAACAATACCGTATTTCCTATTATTGGAGAGAAGTAGGAAGGGAKGCATTGTTATTGCTGGACACCTTCTGTTACATTTTGACAACTTGTGTTCAGTCCCGGGTACAGCTTCTCACTTGTGTCAGCAAAGCTGCTCTCCCCCACTGTGCCCTTTGGTGGCATGCCCTTCCTTCCACAGGATCCCCATCCCACGCCAGGCAAGGGGAAGAGAAATCACCTCTGGCCCCAAGATTTCTGCATCCGTGAGAAACAGCCACAGAAAGACAGATTAACAGCAGGTATCACTGCAATGTCCCTAGGGATGCTGACCACGTCGTCCACATGAGCAAGCACAGCACAGCACAGCGCAACTTGGCATCACGGTGGCGGACCACAGCTGCCTTTTGTCCATCCACTTCTGAGAGCAATGAGGACTAAAATCTGTGCCTATCTCAAGGCTGAGCTTCTAAATTCAGGGAACCGAGCATGAGGTAGAAGGTCAGAACTAACACTAAAGTGCACTTCGAAGTGACAAGAGCTAATTGGCACAGGGCATGCCAGTGCCAGGCAGCTGGCCTGCAGTCCACTGTCAGCTTGAACTTGACAAAACCAAAAGTTAATGCAGTCCTGGACCGTTGTCTATAAAAATATATCAATACCAAGAGGGCTATTACTCAACTCACCATATGAGACTGTAACTGGTAGTGTATTTTATGAATAGCAATGGCAGTGAAGTTTTAAACACAATACAAATCCAGCTTTTCTAGAGCTCCTCTGAGAAAGGTGCCTAGAGCTGGCTCGTTTATTGCACCTTGCTGCTCCCTCGGACATAGGTACATATTAAATGTAACTACTCCTCCCTGGCAGAGAACCAGACACCAGAAGGAAACAGAATCTCTTTTGGGATCATGAGATTAAACTGTTAAAATTGAAGTAAACTCATCAAAGCATTTAATCTGGATTCTGATCTGAACTTCAGCTCAGGTTTTCTACTCACTAACATCTGTTTCACTACAAGCTCTTTTTATTAATAGACACCTGAAAAGAAAGAATCTCTGCTGCATATAGTTGAGTGATACCATTAATATTGCAGCATAATTTTTGCTTCAGTCTCAGTMCAAGTCTTCTTGAAAGAATGCTCTACATTAGGTATGCCAATCATACCTAAAGCTATATAGCAGTCCTCTAATAATGGAGGTTTGGTCGCAAACAGTTTTCTTTTGGTGTGAATTTTTACATTGTTTTTGGTGTAACTCCCTGCAAGACCTCAGGTACTGGGTGATAACCTCCTTCTTTCCTACTAGTATATACTCTGGATTTACACATTCTAGAGAAGATTTAAGCTTGTAAAACAGACCTGCAAGATATTCTTTGACTCACACACAATTTGTGACTTTTTATAATTTAAGGGAGGGATTCATCACAACCATATTTTGACATTAAGTGCTGACATCTGCATGTGATCTGGAAACCCAGGTTTCAGTTACAGGCAATGGGCAGAAATGAAGTCCTGAGACATCTCTCACTGGCCTGTTTTAGACATCTAAGCTATAATGAAATTATATGTGGCCTACAAGTGCCCATATSTCTCCATTATCTAAAGTACATCTAGAAAAGTTGCCCAATTATAGACACATATGCTACTGAACTCTGTGTTCAGATGAACCCAGCCCTATATAGTCCTAATAGTTTCTTGGTATTGCAGTGGACTGAAAACAATGAMCCAGCTCCTTCTTCCAGTTCAATGCTTTTAAATCTTAAGTGTTTTGGGGAAGGTAGGACAAGGGTTATCCTGTTGGCTTATTYAGCTCTTACAAAACAAGAAAGTGAAAAATGTATGTTCTAGATTCTAAAAATGTTCTTTCCATCTTCTTTGAAACAGATACACAGCTTAACAGCATAATGTTGAAATCTGAAATTTTGCAATCTTTTCTGTACTGTTGAGAAAAATATGTTCAGTTTAGCTGAGTATTGAGTCTCTGAAAAGCATGTGCTGCAATACCCATATTTTGTCTCTATGTTTGTAAAATGTGCAACTCAGGAATCTTGCATCACGAACATTTCTGTGGCTATCATGGCTTCATAGAAGAAAATTTATGGAAGATGCAGACAAACTATCTCATGCTTTATGTACATACCACAGACAACTAATAGTATCTTTTTTGGAAGTAAATCTTCAAGTCAAGTTTTATGCAAAAAAGCGTAAGAAAGAAAATCTCTGTCATGTTAGACAAAAAAGTGACAAATTTCATATGTGCAATTTTAATTGACAATTTACTCAACTAAGTCACTGATTAAACTACTCAATTAAAACTTGAAACAATGTTTAATGCCTTACAGAACAACATAGAGGGCAGCTTACCTTATGTAAAGGCTGGACACTTGCCCAGAGCCGCAGAATTGGAGAGGCAGCATTTTTAGAGCCAATTTGTGACTGCACTGATTAAATTGTTAACAAGACATTAATTTTTATAATGCATAAATACYTTGTCTCATATTTTTATGGAATTTAGTGAGATTGTATTTCATAATACAATATTTGAATATGTGGCATTCTACAATTCTATAAAAGTACCAGGTATTAAATACAATTTCTTCCAAATGTGGAATAGAGGCAGCAGAATATATTTTATTCAGGCCACAAAATAGCTAGGGCTGTCTCTGATGATATGGATACCGAATATGCATCAGGGACTGCTCAAAACTTGCCAAAAAACCCAGTAACTGTTTGCCTGAGATACTGCCAAGTCTTTTTGCATAAGCTCAAGAATTCCATAGCAGATCCATTTGCAGGCCAAAAAAAAAAAAAAGGAAAAGAAAAAAAGGCAATGTTAATTTAAAAACTACTCTCTGTGAATTACTTGAGAAGTATTATCATGTAGACCTGAAGTTTTGAAGTTTTGTTGGCTTAGATAACTGCAGATACACAAGAGCTTGAGTAATAAGATATGCCATAGGGTGTGACAGTACACAAGTTTGAGTGTGTTAGGAATGAAGGAAATACAAATCTGAAAGGTATGTTGCATGTCACATTGCCCAACATCCCAGCCTTTGGGCTGCTTCTTGTCTGTTTCTGTGTAAGCATTCTTTTTCAGTGGGTAGACTCAAGGGATATTAAGGAGAATGGAGAAAACTATCACGAACCATGAATGGAGAGCAGCAGGACRAGACCCGCTCTACCAGGGCAATGTGAAACACAGATTATTTTCTCATCAGTCTCCAAAATGGTAGTAATGCTCCCCTCTTGTACACCACCCTTCAGAATGAGCCAGACACACTGATGGGTCAAAAACCACCTGTGCACAAGTCACAAACACAGGGGTTAAAGAGAAAGATCAGTAGTTTCTTTCTCACCATGTGTACATTAACGCTCATTGCAATGGCACTGTAATGAAAACATGCTGCCTCACTAGTCTCTTAGTCTGCCAGCCCTCTCCAGGGGCACACACTGCTTCAGCCTGCTCCAGAGTAACCACTGCCCTCCCTCCCTAATCTCTCCCACTCTTCCTCCCTAATCCCCCAACTTACCCAGTGGTCTCATCCCCCCTKCTTTTAACAGCTCTAGTAACTCAAAAACATGCCAGAATACAAAGTCYAAGGTAAGGAAAAACTACTCCATAAATGACTTATGGCTTCTTCATCACAAAACTGATATTTCAGGTTTCCCCTGGTTCCTTGATCTCCCTTCAGTTGTCCTATCTTGTATTTAAATGTATCTATATGAATGCATAGATAATCATACACAAAATAAAAGAATGCAATATCTTAAAAGTAACTTTTAAGGCCACTCTATCAGGGCAGAGTTTAGCTGTGATTATTTGAATATCACTTACTGCCTTAAATAAAGAGTATAAACCTGGCCACTAACATTCTTACTGTTTTAAAACACTGCAGTAGCTTGTGAAGACCAAATATGTTCAAGTCATTAATATATGATGGCAATTTTTCTCTTTTGCTGAGATCACTTTAGATGCTTACACTAAATCCATTCAATTGTCTTTTATAAATTATTTGTGGGCAAGAGTATTGTTTAGAGTAGAAAATATTTTTCTAGTCAGATCAGATAATGTATGTGAGCCTAATTCAGCAGAACTGAGCGTGTACATGAGACTGAGTATTAGAAACTAAAGGGTGTTTTTCAGAGCCGAGAGGGTGCTATGAGGACATTGCAAAATACAAGTGAAAAGGTGAATAAGCTTGAATGCAATAGTACCACTGCCTTTACTAGCATCTTAATCTTTAACGGTATGCATCTTGCGAAAGCCTGTAACTCTTAACTTWGCAATCCTTGTCATTGCACAATTATGATGTTAAGCAAAAAATACTTGTTTCTCACCTGTAAGAAAATGCAAGATGTTCTCCAGCTTGAAAGTTTACGATTTATGTACATATACATGAGTTGCTAAATATGTGTTTTATTTGTTGGAGGTACACTCAGTTTTTCATCTGGATTTGGACCATGTTTAAGAGAGGCATTTAAAACAAGTAAGCAGTAAGTGTAGGTGTATGTTACAGCGGGAAAATGACAGTTGTACATGGGTATATATTACTTAAACAGACAAGCATAGTGATAAAAATATTCAGCAATTGATGAAGTAATTTTGTTTAAAGACAAGAAGGAGATATAACCCAAAGTGATTAAAGGGTGTAGTATGATGTATTTCTACTTTGCCTTGAAGGGCAGATGTGCTGGCAGACATTTTCACCTGTGAGGGATCAGCTCTTGACTGTAGCATCTACAAGGCTAAAGCAGGTTTCTTTTTATGGGCAGAAATCCACACAAATCCTGCCAACCAAGGCTCCTCAGGAGACAGATACATTTTATGCAACTCCCAGCTGGCCTAAATACTGCAACAACAGCACCTTTCCCCTACAGCTCACTTTTCTTTTTTTGTTCTCTGGACTAATCAGTTTCTTCCAAGCCACCCTGAGTATGTCTGTTTGAGACGAATACACCATTTTTAGCTGACACAGGTGAAAGACGCAGATCAATGTACAGTTTCACTGTACCTCTACAACAGCAGGTTACTTTAGAGATGGTAACCCTAGCAGTAACACAAACCATCTCTCAAAGGTCAGCCCAATTTCTGCAGCAGAACTGCTCCATCTATTCTACTTATGCTGCTGAATTTTAGGATTGAAATTAAAGCCAGTGCTTTGACATCCTCCACTCTGAGGCACAGTGGGCTTTTTAGGTAGCTCATGCTGGTACCTATGGTTTTCCTCAAAAGCAGGGCAGTGTGTTGCTGGACTGCCCGAGGATTAAAGCCCAGCAGCCTGATTGTTTATATAATGTACCCTTCCTTCCTTCTTCCTCTACCTTCAAGACCTTGTGTCTTTTCACCACTGTCATCAGCCTTCCTACTCCTGCTTAAAGAATCACTGCAACACTCTCTGGAAATTACCAGTTCTCTGAAGCAAAAAAAAATAAATTAAAAAATGTCTTGGGTATGCTCTTTTCTCTTTAGGACAAGAGTCTCTCATGGTTCCTGTTTGCAGCAGAATGTAGGCAGCCCATTTCCATCCTCAGCAGGGCCCAGATAAACAGTTCTACCAAATGAAGAAACAAACTGGGATTCCCTCTGTCAAGGTCACAGAAGCAGATGAAAATGAGCCTGGGAGCATGAGTTCAACCAAATATAAAAGGTTCTGTGCTCAGTGGGGTTTGGTTAAATAAATCAGGTCCAAACTTTTAGGAATACAAACACAAACCATTCCCTTCTGAATGGGGTAACAGAAACAAATACACCAAGTTAATGAATGCAGCAGGGATTGATCAAACAGTTCAAACTCCCCTTTGGAGCAGTGTGAAGAGCTACGAAGCAAACAACCTTAGCCACTTGGCACAGGAAAACAGAACCTGCTCTGTAAAACTTCCTTGATTACAGAAGTCCTTCATTCTTTAGGGGGCTAAATGCTATTAAATGCTGACTAAAGAATCATCCATTCAGTTCTAACAGTTCACATTCCAAGTCAAAGTATTGGCACTGAAATGTCTCCTCCAAGCATTTGATTCTGTTGTTTTCATAGCTGGTCCAAATTCTACATCTCCTCACACTCCTGTACTGCCAACATCACCCATCAGTACCCAGTACTCCTTCTATGCACCCAGTCACAGAAGTGTTCCAAAGAGGTCAAAAGGATCATATGGAAAATACATACATATGGTGTTTATGGCTGCTCACTACAGTCTGTAAACACCATACTGCAACACTAGAACCCCCCAAAACATCAAAGCAGTATATCCGTGCTCTTCCAGTGCTTTCTTCATTTCCCCATTTCACCTCCTAGTACGAACCATGTTGCGTATTTCTTCCTATTTTCATATCACCTTGTGTATTTGTATATATGCACACAATTATTACTATTAGAAAACTATCTACTCACTTATGTCTATCCAGCTGCCATATTCAGAAGTAAATGCTTCCTTGAGGCTACACCAAAATGCAACACTCACTGCATAATAGTCAGCTATAACTGCTTTTCAAAAGTACTTACAAAACAGGCTGTTCAGCATATCGTTATAACTTCTGGTTTCATCCAGTACATGTTCATTAGCAGAGGGGATTGATCTAAAAGTAGGATTTAAGCTTCAGTTATTAAGAGATAACAACCTACTTACCCAGGATCCAGTAACACCGAAATTAGAGATCCTCATTTAGGTGGCTAATTTAGGTATCACAAGACTGTAGTACTGCATACAAAAATTGTTGTATTTATTCATCTGGGATAAAACTGGTAAATGAGGGCAAAGAAAAAAATAATAAGGAAGAAATTTGTAACTACCTTATTGAAGTTAAAAACATATCCTGGATACTTAATAAAACATTTCATTCAGGGCAATTAAACTATCAATTTAGGTATAATAATTCCAAAGCAGCTTGGATATGTCAACTACAATAGCTTTGCTAATTTTTCAGGAAATARATGCATGAAAAAAAAAATCATGGCCTCATAGCTAAAATACATTTTCATTGAGAACAATAGGATTTAAGTCACCATTTTACATATATGATATTTCAGCAATGCTAAAGTGTTTCCAGAAGTGCAAGCTCATTACGCAGTCAAGCAACAMCACCTTGTTTCATTAACACCTTCTAGAAGAATCTATTTTAATTGTGGAAAGGACAGACTTTTGTATCTTATTACAACACAACTATTCATCAACAACAAAAACCTTACTATAGCCTACAATTAGAATAAAGAAATCATAAAAGCAAAGACCAATATTCTCTCTATTTCTTTCTCAAAAAAAAAAAAAAGTCAGTAGACAACTAAACTCTGAMATGTAAACACATCATTCCACTTCTGCTAGGTTGAAGATACATGCTTCTGTGAAATTCCTCAAAATAGTATTTCCTCAGGTTAATGTCTCTCTCCTATCTACTCTGTTTTCACCTTCTACATGTGTCATTCTTCCAAGGCTACATTTTTTCTCAACACTAATGATGACACCTGAAAGGCAGAATTAAAAACCAGAAGCATAAAGAATGTAAAAATTTGTAACTCTAAATATAAAAATAGCATGGTAAAGCATCAATACTTGTTACTATGGACGAACATCATCTGTGCCATATAAAAGCTGTCCTACAAGTGACAACTGTATCTCACAGTTTCCAGTTTTAGTGTGGAAAAMCCAGTGTGCCAGTGGGGTGAGCAGAGCAGAATACTAACTTGCCACTTTATCGAAACAAATGAGGAGAAGGACAAAGTTCTCACCAAAATAAAGATGGGGAGAGCAGAGAAGATGGACACATTAAAGCATTTATTTAGAAATAGAGAAATCGTTTTGGTAATCATTATGAGAAATAATTTCCATTTAACCTAATCAGGCAAGTCAAAGCAAGCGATCCAAAAGACAAATTAACTGAGTCTTAAGAAGCAGTCAAAAGAGTCTCTTCAGCCATTACTGGGTGTAAACCATGAGTAATCCCTTATAACTCAGTAGAACTGCACCAGAGGAAGGGAGCTCAAGCGTGGACCTGGAGTCACAGAAAGAGAGGAAATGCCAATCAAGCAACACTGACACATTAATTGACTGAGAGAAAGCACCACAGTACTTTTAGGTGTGGTGTTAAAAATGCTCTTCCTGGATTTCTCTGCCTCATGTGAGCTTGGCCCTTGCATTCATTAGCTTTGCTTATACACCCCTTTCATTATTCTAATAGASCTAAAACTGAAACAGGCCACAGGCCATGCATGGCATTCATAATGCTCTAGTGTCATTATGTATGAATGAGGAAATAAACTAAATTGAAATAATGCACCCCTATATCCAGCATAACCACATCAAAACATCTCTTTTTGAATAACTACATCAGAAAAACATGGGAACAAAAAACTACCTTATGCCTCTAGCCAACAGAATTATATATGCACAAGAACAAGAGAATAGGTTCTCTTTTTTCTTATTCTTCACAAATATAAAGTATAGTTCATGCTTTGTAAATATAGGCTATTATGGTATATTCTTTTCTACCTATTTGCTTTACATATACAACCCAGAGGTCAAAAAATACAAAAGCTGTTTTCATTCCTTGCTAAAATATGTTGTTGTGGTTTCTAGTAATGGGCTATTGAGTCCCCTGATTCGCCTTCTGTAGTGTTGGTGAGAAGGGAAAGAGGCTGCCTAATGGAAGACAGGGAATTAGGATCCCTGTGTGATAAAATTAGTAGGTATCTTACAAATTCCTCAGGGCAGAAAGGAATCCTTTAGTTTAATACTATGTACAAATTATCATAAAGATGTACATTTTAAAAAGGGGTTGGTAATAGGATGATACGCTCATTGCCTTCTTCAGCTTCCAGCACTGACTTCCCTCCATAATCTTTTCTGTTCTCTCCACCTGCTCCCAGATGCAACCCCCTTGCTCAGCCTGCTTGAGTCTTTGTCCTAGGCACAGTTTTTTCTGTCTTTGAAACCAGCCTTCAGTTCCAATTTGCAGCATGTATCTCACCAATTTTCATTTCTAACATCAGCAGGAGGCACTGCTGAGAACAGAGGGTCCAGTACCCACATTCAGACTCAAATCCATCCCTGGCAGAGTATGCAAAAGCAATTAAATTCTAGAGAAGATCTGTTCACCAGAAAGTATACTCAGCAAAGGCAAATTGTCAAGGAATTTAGCACATGAAATTCCAATTGTTAAGAAATCGGACACCTACATTACCAAGGGGAGTTTATTTGCATCATTAAGTCGTTCTTTTTTTCTTTCTTTTGTGAACCTGCCCTGAGGGCCATAWTAAGAATGCAAACTATAGGAGCTCAATTTAGTAATGACAACTCCTATGGCATTTTAATTCAATAGCATGGGGAAGTGTTGAAACATCCTACATTTTCAGGTTTCCAATTTCTATCTCTCAATAAGGCCAGCAGAGAAAAGCAGCTATGTCTCTCAAAAGTCAAATTGTTAAAACTGGTAGTTTGAACATAGCTTTGTATCATTTCAAAAATGCTTATCTTCACTGCCAAATATTTATATTGTTATCCCAGAGATTTGAAAAGAATACCACAAAGCACCTAACTTCTAATGTTTAGAAAACCACTCTAATCCAATTAATTTCAAAAACATATGCTGGAAGTGAGCACATTTCTCTGTCTGAAATATTAATCAAATACGTTGCAGTAGGACCTAGCTATGTTTATAAAAACTCAAATATGCATTTTGCACATATGCTTTTGCCATTTTTATCAGCACAGAAATGGGGAGTTCTTTTTGGTTTTTTCTTTACATGTTTTTAGCACTTTAAAATAAATACTCATTCTCAGTATTTCTTGATTTCAGAACACAGCCACTGAGAAGTACCGTTCTGAAGGTAACACTATAAGATTGAAGCCAACACAAGAGACAAATTGACATTTCACTTTTTTGTCTCTTTTTCACTTGTACCATAGACTCCAAGAGTGTCTAAGTGCTGAGTGGCAAGTATGAATGCTAAAAGCTTAATTAATCTATTTCTATGAAAAAAATATAATTTCTATCTTTTGGGATGATGCACTGCTCTTTTGTGACTGATTTTACTGATTTCTATTAGTAAAACTGTAGAACATATGCAAGAGGCAACGCACCTCATTGCACTGTCATTACCACCACTGCAGCGACAGCAAATGGCTAAAGTTCTGTGATGACAAACACATTCTGAACAGCACTACAACTCTTTGTTGTATGTGCTATCCCTAGGTGCCAAACTTGGGAGTGCTGCCAACTGTTTGCTAATCTTGAGACCACATGATGGAAGGGCACTACACAATGGTCATGCCTGAAGCTGCAGTAGGAGTCTGCTTGCAGGTGTGGGAAGATGAGCTACTTTGAAGGACCACAACTTTTAAAATATAAAAACAAGACAAGCTATGAAATACAGTTGTTCTGAATTGTCTTCTGTGTAACATGCTTTCTGAATGTCCCCACAGCACCTTGATCATCACCTACACCTGGGTCTTCCACTGGAAAACCTTAAAGAGGGCTAAAAGTGAACTAACTACCAAGCTTGCTGTCAAAACAACTGGAAAGTGTTCTTTTGGGCGACACAAATATTCACACTGAAAGAAAACAAACACTGTTTACACAATCTTGCATGTTTGGGCAACTCCAGTCTGCAGAGTTTTGTGCTTTGACAGTTTTACGTGGAGATTGATGCTGTCTTTGTCTTTCATAGCAACCACATGAAAAGAATGTCAAATCCACCTATTCTCAAATATTCCAACTTCTACAACCTTTGGGCATCCTGCAGTTTACTGAGAGCTGACTTAAAAGTACAAGTTTCCTACAGTCTAAAGTTATTAGCCAATTTTATATGATTTACACTATTATTCAAAGCACAGCTTTCAAAAACATTCAATACTTAACTTTCAATAATCATGACACTGAGTTGAAAGAAAATGCATCAGCACCCAATAAAAAAAAAGTCTTAGGTTTGTTCTCTAGTGCTTCCTGCTTTTATGAATTAACATTAATTACATTTCTTAAGGTCTTAAGTCTTATAACTGCAAAGGAAAAGAGTATATTGTGATAAGGCCCCATTCTTTTCCATTATTTTCCTCCTTCATTTTTGGGAATCTTTTAAAGTGACCTAGGGATTTTCATATCCTTTTGGAAATGCTTATTCATTTTTTATCAACAAATGCTCTTCATTCACACCTCTGATGACATATTAGTCTAAGTGTCATGAGACAGAAAAGCACTATGTCCCAAAAATAAAAAAATATTGTCATGGAACTAGAAGCTTGACCTTGAAAAGGTACAAATGAAGGAACTACTTAAAGACAACACATAAACTAACACTAAAATCTACAAAAGGAGCTGAAGATGATGAATCTGCACTCCTCACCACCACCTCCCTGTTTCCCCAAAACAAATCTTATTAATTAAAAATCTTAAGGTTGCAAAGATAAAAGCAAATTGAGACTCTTTCTAGTTCATCAGCCACTGTGACCTAGTTGGGTAGCCCTTTCCTCTTCAGTAAGAGTTTGACATTATTTTGATTGCTTGACTGTAACACCAAGAACTATAAAAAATATTGGATAGATTGTAAAGCCAAATAAAGCTCCACAGTCAGTTTGTCCAACATCCTCTACTCCTTAAGTCATGGAATATTGTCTCCTTACTCCTATAACCAAATTAGTTTTGTTTGAATACAGCAAACTTTTCTTCAAATGTTCCAAGATTCACAATAAAATTAGGAAAGTTGGCCCAACAGATCACAAATACATGCAASTCAGGGAATGCAGGTCTGGACTGAGATGTGTATGTGAGACTCAGCCAGTTTCTCGTATTCATTTGACACATAAAACAGTTGGTCAATGACATCATACTTTCCTATCGAACCTCCTCCTTGGCGCTGTGCAAACATTATGCCGTATATATTACACAAACAGACACAGAAACTGGTAACATTATCTATCAATGATTTATAGCTATGACCTAACCATTTTAATAGAACTCCAAAGATAATTACATTTTTGCAATTATACCAACCTTGAAACATAAAATTCATTTAACAACACAGATTATTAGCATGGCCCAAGAACCTTCCTCTTGATTCTCACACAAGAAAATTGACAGCTTTAATTCTGGCAAATGGTGTTAAGGGATACAATTAATTGAGATTTATATTCAGACACCATCCTTGCTAAAGCAAACTTCTCCTCAAGAAAAATGCAACTCTTCAAAAGCATCATGTGATTCTACAATAGGAAATAAAACCAGGTGAGGCATAGCCTCTTTCCTTGAAATAAAATGGGTCCAATAATAATCATATTTACTGGAAATAAAACTACCAGCTCATTGCAAGAGGATGACATGATAATTTACTTAAGAAACAAAGGATACCAAAGAGGACTTTTTTTTAAGATGAAGAAAAAAGGAAAGCAATGGTTGCCAGAAAAAAAAATATAAATAAATAGAAGTATGATGTAGTGAACCATATCCAATAAAGAAGAGTAATGAAAGAAAGACATTTTTAGAAACATCAGCTCATGATTCAAGAAGTGCTCTTTTCTCTCCCTTAACTAGCCTGTCCATAAATTTAGGCTGCCCAAAGATCTCCTGCCTCCATAAAACTTAGGTTCTAGAACAAGAATTCTGCCATAGGAAGAGCTGAGTGAGCTTAAATACAACATATACTGCAGAGAAATGACAGATGGAATAAGGTTAAAGAACTGAAAGGAGACTTTTTTTAATATACTATTAATGAAGAATTTATTTACAATGAAAATTGCTGAAAAATAATCCCTTCACTCTTTACTGCAGCAGCAGAGCCACAACATTTAACTACACTCCGGTTTTTTTTTTTATATTTCCCTTTGTAATATTTCAAAGTCTCTCCCTTTACATGTAAAATACCTGTTCAGATCAGGGTATCACTACAGAATCCAAAAAGTTTTCCTATCTGTAAAATGTATGAATTTGGTTTTCCACCATCCATGAAGACCTTCCATGAAGACCACAGTTCATATTCAGGCTATTCCACATCTCCATCATATAAATAAAATCAGGCTGTTTTCATCAGCCAAAATTAGAGCTGCGATAAAATAAAATCCATAACCTCCAGCCACCCTCTGCCTATTTAAAATGATCATCTGTTTTGCTTTGAAGCCACTTACATTGTAAACATTATGCTGCAAACTAAGCTAGCTGGACCCTTACAGATACATGGAGTCACACTTCTGTAATAAGTTGGACAAATAATATAAACATCTGGAGTACAATCTCTTTTCTAAATTTATTACACCATGTAGAAGGAGTTCAGCACTCAGGCTCAAGTACAATATTCAAAGTTAGCAGTCAATAATGGAAGGAGGGAGGAGAGAGCTGATTTAAAAGTAAGAAGGGAATCACTTATGCATTATTCCCATACTTAATACTTGTACATAAAAGTATATATCACTTTTATTTAATTATTTGTCAGTTTTCTGCTTCTTTTAAATGTAAGTCGACATCCGTCTGTCTCAAAGACTAACTTTTCTGTCATGAGATTCATCTAGACAGAGCTAAGGCTCTTGAGTTGTTGGTTCAGTTGGTGTGTGGTTTAGTGTATGGCCCCATTCCTGCAATGGAAGCTGCAAGCACCTATTTCATTACTATTTGATCAGTAACTTGAGAGCCACAGATGGGTGCCACCATGGAAACACGAGCGATTTTTATGGAGACCAACAAAACAAGAATGGACACCTTCATAAGGCATCAGCTTTCTTTAGTTTTTCTCTTTTTCCCAAAACAGCTGTCGATAACAATTTCAGTAAGACTCCTTTACTGAAAGCTCAGGCTGGCACTGGGAAATCCAGGTATGTGCAACTATTGTTCTRTTTTGTTTTGTTTTCCTAGCCACCTCACAGTGGAGAATTTGTGTCAGTTCTGTGACCCTGCAGGACTGAGAGGTACTGTGCTTCCCCAGGAGCACCAGGGGATGCTCTGGTCTCTGAAACGTGCACAGGGCAACTTCTCGGTCTCTCCTAAGACTTACTGCCTTTTAGGGGCCACTTCAACAACGATGAACCCTGGACAATTGCTCCTGGCCAGGCAGAATCTTCAGACCATTCCCGTCGAGGACCGCGTGCTAGCAGAGGTTCAAGTAAAGAGAATGATGGAGGACTATTTTCCTGGCTCTGGTACTAGTACACCAGGACCTTTGAACACAACCACTAACTAAAGCCAGCAGTGTTTCGAGATAATAATGCAAGAGTTGTGGGACTCGGAGCAGCCCAGAGCAGGGAAGCTAGCGCTGCAGCTGGCACGGAGCAACAGCGGCTCCATCCAGATCCACCTTCCCCAAGGTCACCTCGACCAGAGAGCTCCTTGCAGGCCCGTTTCTGATGACGGCAAGCGCGGCAGCACGGTTTGTGCTCCGCTGCTCTCCGCCCACATTTCCCGGCGGAGCTCCCCGGGGCGGGGGGCCCCGGAGCGCGGCTCGGCCCGGGGTGGGCGCCGCCTCGGGGCGCGGTGGGAGGCTCACCGCCCCGCGGGGATGCGCGCAGAGGCGCGGGGGCGGGATCGCGCCTCGCTCCCCCCAGAGCTGCGGCCTCAGCCCGGCCCCGCCGCCCGCCTCCCTCCCTGCCCCGCTGTCAGAGCCGCCCGCCCGCGTGGCAGCGGGGCACGGCGGGGCGTGCGGCGTCTCCCTGCGCTGGCTGCTTTGGTACCTGGGACGACAGCTGCGTCCCACGCAGCGTCTGTCCGTCCATCCGTCCGTCCGTCCGTCCGTCCATCCATCCATCCATCCATCCACCCCTCCCTCCCTCCCTCCCTGCGTGGGCGGCGGCTCGTGTGTGTGTGTGACTGACAGTGCGGCGCGCACAGCGCGGGGGCAGCCGCTCGCACGCAGCCCGCCGGGGCCACGCCGGCGCTCCCCGGCTGCGGCAGCCACTTCTCCGTCCCCCGGAGCCCTCCCCGGCGGGGGCAACCTTAGCGGCCTCGCTGTTCGTCCTCCTCCTCCCTCCTAGCGGGTAGGTTACATTACCTGGTCTCTAGCTCGGACTGGATCTACTCCCGCGGCCGCCGCCGGCTTCTCTCCCGGCCGCGGGGGTGAGTGGGGGAATTAATTTATTTATTTTCCATGAGGTGTCCTCGGCAGCGGAGCAGCGGCGGGAGAGCCCGGGCCGGGCGGCAGGGAGGGAGGCCCGRGTGCTGCTGTCCCGGGGGTGCTGCCGGGGAGCGGCCGAGGCGCTTGAGCACCGGCGCGGGGGGGCGGGGGCTGCGGAGGAGACGCCTCCCGGGCTGCCCAACCCGGCTCCGCGGGGCTGGCGGGGGCGCGGCGCCCGGCCCGGGAGAAGGGGATGGAGCCAGCGCGGGAGGTGGGACGGGACGGGATGTACCGCGCCGTACCGGGCTGGGGCGGGCGGGCAGCGCCRGGCTCTCCCGCCCCCTGCGGCCGGGCGTGAGCCCTCCACGCCCGCGGCCTCCCCGCCCACCTGCCCGCCCCGGCTCCCGGAGCCCCCTCGCGCGGAGGCGCGGCCGGGGGGCAGAAAGGCACCGGGAGCACCGGCGGCCGCGTGTAGGGCGCTTCCTCTCGCTTCTGGCAGCGCAAGACGCGTCCATCCCCCAGTCCCACCTCGATCTGCTCCTCTTCAGGACTGAGGGTGCCAAGTATTTCACATCATAGGCAGTTCTGCGCTCTCCACCGAAAGGTTAAAAAAAGGCGTAGCAGTTTGCTCTGGTTAGGGGAAAAATAAAAAGTAAAAAAAGTTAACAGAGTTCGTTTTGTGCTCAACGCAGGACCTTCGTCTTCTGAAACAAGAACTGAAATTTGGCCACTCATCAATGAGTTGCTGATGCAAATCTTGGTTACCTCACCATTTGCCGTGTTTTTTCTTCTCCTTAAGAAAAAAAAAACTTATGAAAACTGTTTTGTGCATATCATGAACATATTTATGAAAGTGACCTCTAAATTATCCAGAAATTCTGTCCTTAAGGCTAAAATTCTGTAGAGAAAGAGATAAACATAATCATATAATTGTATAATTAAAGCCTTTACCATCATGCTTATTCTCTTGTAAAGGTTGCACATTATGTGCAATACTTAAGTACTGTGAAGAGACTGGAGTAATTATGGTTGTTGACATTGTGTTGCAAAATGTACAAAAGGAAATGTTATAATAATACCATTTTTTAAAAAAAAATCTCATTGCATGCACTTTGTTAGAGCTTTATGAAGAGGATCTTTACAGGCATGTCAGAAACCGAGACTGCCTGTGTATGGGCAGGCGGAGAGAACTTGGGCTGTAATTGAGGATATTGTAGTTTGCTGAGCTGCTAGTAAAGGAAGGAAAGACTTGAACTTTTGCAGTTTATTTTTGTCTGTTTATTTTCCATTAATAGCATTTGAATCCCTTAGCTAGCATCAGCCACAATGAATAAAAGGTTTGAAAAATAATCTGGAAAGGAGCATATCATCCCTCAAAAAAGCAGCAGCGTGAATTGCAATACCTATTACATTGAAGAATTCATTCACAGAGGAGTGCTGTCTGAAGCACAAATTAGTAGAAATCAGGTTTCTTTGGCTCCTTTTCTTATGAATTGATTTGCTTTTATGTGAGAAGTGTTAGGAATTTTCTGTGTTTTAAACCATAACCATTAAACTGGAAGATACAGACCTGGAAATATCAGTAAYGTAACATTTTAGCATTCCTTCATTCTTTAGGATGTTACCGTTGAAATTTATGTATCATCCATTTCCAGGGCAAGTTTTCGAGATTCAGGAGAGAATACTTTGTGACATGTTTGTAAAGCAGCCAGGTCTCTACAGTCTCTGGGCAGATCCTGGCACTGTACTCATAAGGAACAGTAAGTAGTTCACTGGTAGAGACAGCAAACACTGTTCTTCCTGAAACAAACTGAACAGTTTGGAATCATTTTTGTGACATGCATAAGCTAAGTAATATTTGTTACATATCTGAGTCCAGTGGCATTTTTAGGAACAGACATGGTGACTGCCAGGGCAGCTTTGTGGAAGTCACAGTTGCATTAATTTAGGTGGCAATATCAGTCATCTCTTGTGCAAGTATGTGAAAGGAGCCCGTGCCCAGCATCCTCACAGTCACAGTGTCTGTCCTGGCAGCAGGTTGCACTACAGGCTTTGAAAGAGCAAGGACCCACAAAGGGCTCACTAAGCCAGTTGRGGGGAAGAACAAACACTAAGCCATGACTCTTGGGCATGCAAGCAAATAAAGCTTCGGTACTGATGCCTATGGTCAAACACTTCCAGGCAGGCCCACAATTACAGGATTTAAAATGTTTAAATTAGGACAAAATCTGATGTAAAATCTTTTGTAGAAAAGCTGCTAGTGCTGGAATCAAAGTTGTATACTTGACATTACAGCAGTCTAAATCTCTCTTCCATATTCAGACACTTCGTGTGCTCTGAAGAAAATTGTAGGCCATATAGGCCTCAGACAGTTCCTGTAAAATGTAAAGCATGTCCACATTGCCCTTTACAGTGAAATAGTACCGTTTACATGCTGTTTTATATAATGTTAGGAAAGTGATTTTCAACAGGAGCTGAAAAATAAATACATGAAGATAGACATGATACCTGTTTTCCATTGCATAGTTCTATTTCCTCCACTGATATGCCTTAGCTAAAATAAATATATATTTATATAGATATAAATATATATTTTTTAATTTATAAATGTAGACAATATACATTATACACAGTAAATTTTATACAGTGATATGTGTAATAAGGTATATCACATATACAGTATTTGCTGTACTACATAGTACATGCTGCATGTTATATATAACAGTGCTACATACAGTACAAGTTGATGCATTCTGTGCTTATAAATAAATTTGTATTTATATTATACTGCATACATTAAAGTCTATATAGAAATAGCAGATTATATTATCATATGWTAACCATTACAGGCATATACATTTTCTGTATATACCTATGCGTCTCAAGCAACTTCTTTCAATATCTATTTTCAGAACACCCTCTGTTGGAAAGGTGATCTTCATTGACTTAGTGTTGCTGTGTGCTTCATTGCATTTTGTGTTTTCTAGTCCAGGGTAGAGTCAGAACATAAGCTAGCTGCAGTTACAATAGTGGGTGATTCTGGCCTACAGTCTGCACAAGTTCAGATACAGGATGTTAAGTGCCTGAACCTGCTTCAAGTCACAAAAATACCATGAACCCTCAGACTAGAAGTTGATGTATGAATTAATTTTTTATTCTGACTTTGATTGCAGTGACATCATGTTTTTAAATTGAATACACTCCTCTGTGAGTGTCTGTGGAGTGAAGGTTCTGAAGTAATTGGGTGCCCTGTTGCAGATTTAAAAAAAATCCTGTTGTAATTCTGCATCTTTCCAGTCTTGGTGCACCTTTGCTGTAGGAAGCCCTTTATTCAAAGTAAAAATGTTCATAGCTACCCCTAAGGATAAGAATGAAAAATGTTTGAGTGATAGCAATTAATAATTTCTGAGTGAATTTTAAGAAGCTGCCAAAGGTTCAGAGCTGTGTGTGCACATGTGTATGGGAGTGTGGCATTCTGTATTTTTCAGAGAACTAATTGTAAGAAGAAATTAAACCAACTTATCTATCACATGTTTATGAAAAGAGTCACCCATCTGGTTATTAATTTTGTGTCCAGTTGATAGATAGATTTTTGTGAGGTTGCATGTTAAAGACTCTCCTTTTTTGGTTGTAACAGCTTGAGGTTTTTTCAGTGATATTAACATAAAAGATTTGGAAATATTATTTTTCACTAGAGAAAAAGAAAATGCTACAAATATTGAATACCTGATGGTATTTTCTGTAAGTCTCTCCACTAACTGTTTGGGTAAGTCCCCTATTCGAATAGTCGATTTTCCCCACATGCCACTTGTCACACAGTTTTAGCCAAACCCAGAATTTTACAGGTCCTTTTCTAAGCTTAGTTTCATCTGCTACATCACGGTTTATGTCTTTTTGTCACAGAGTCTGAATCTAAAGGGTGCATGTTTACGACTGTGTGTCGTTCTGGCCTACGTAAGATTACATTTTGATTATGTTCTATTTTTTCTGAACTGATTTTGATTCCACAAATATGCAACTCAAACTTCTCTCGTGGTCATAAGCAGGCTGGTGTGGTGTGCATTCTTCTCGTCTCCAACTGATACACGGGATAGGGTCGTGAATATTATACTGGCAAATCATTTAGGCCACCTTCTGTAAGCTTTATATCAACAACTAATAATTGTCAGCTGGTGTCTCACTCCACTCTCATTCATACRCACAGATAGCTCTGTCACTAGCATAAAATTTAATCCTAGTCCTGTTAGTGAAAGAGATATGTGTACTTCAAGTTTTGTGATAAAATTCATATGAATATGATTAGAATGTAGAATTCTATGATAATATATAGCCAAAGCATGTCTTTCCATTGAGGTTAGTTTTCTCTGTAACCATCAACCTCGTCCATTCTAGACCCAGTGAAATTCTTTTCTTTCGCAGCTCACGGTGACACAGAACACAGCACATTGTAACTACAGGTATAGATTCGACTGTGAAAGATCTCTATCAGGCATCACAGAGAATTTGAGGCAGCTGGCGGTTATCAGCTGAAGCAGTTAGTCAGTAGAACTGTACAAGATAAATAGATAATTGAAAAGCAATCTGGAAACCTGGGAGAGACAATAAGCCTCTCTTCTAGAGAGGAGGTAGCAACTCAGGTAGGTCACTGATGAACTCAACTCCCAGGTCAGTGCTTTGTCTAATACCTCTGAAAATACAGTGGCAGTTCATGCCTGTCAGCTCTGAAGTAGTGTTCAAGTTGTTGGAAATGCAGTTTGGCATATTCACTTACAAAAACCATTATTGCAGTAGAGTGATGAAGGATTGTACTGCTGAAAGACACGTGACCAAAATCCCAGGAGCAACATGGCCCTTTGTTATATTACAGTTGCCAGATTAGAAAACTGGTTACACGCCCTTCTTACCCTCCATGTTACTTTGTCTGTACTGCCATGCAACCAGTAGTATTCCTGCCACACTCACCATGATCATCTGTTGGGCAGGTGATTTCTTTTTTGTGTGTAATTTCTACTTATATTAAAAAAATGGAAGTATTCTGTTTATCATGAGCACAGAGAAGTGACGGAAAGGCCCATCTCTATGAGTAAAAGAATGTGTTGATCTTAGTAGCTGCATTTTAAAAGAGTCCTAAAAAAGGTCTTTCTCTTCAAGTCACTCTTATGATTCTCAAATTCCTGACTACAAAAAGTGTGAAATCTTTCATGAACATTCAAGGAAACTGATACCATTTGGTAACTCTTCTTGCTGGGTTCTGAGATTTTGTAGAACTATATTGGTTGTAGGGAGATAGCATGAGATATTTTTGTGAGAGTGGGCACAAAAAAGAAATGAAATTTTTGGTCTCTTTCAAAAAAGAAAGTGGCATCTTTCCACCAGACAAGTGCTTGAATTGCTCCACTGACTTCTGTCTATTTTGTTAAACCACTCAGGTGGACCACAGGAAATAACTGATGCCAGTGTAATATTAATTCTTGTGGAGCTGAGCAAAACCAAAAACCCAAACAACCAACTAAACAACAACAAAAAAAGAAAATAAATACTTCTGCTGCTCAATTTGCTTTGAAAGATGCTTTTAAAAATCTGTCTACAAGAATTAATAAAAAATTCTGTGCACTTACGCTGAAAGAATATAGAGCAAAATGCATCAAATATTTTTCAGAGTGTTAGTTGCTACAATTACAGTACTAACGGGGAAAGCAATATATTAAATTCACAAAATCCATTTACAAAATTTGTACGTGTCCATTATGCTGGTTGCAGAAATAGTGTGAGTCATTTGAACAGTCTATAAATCTTAAAAAGTAACTGATGTTTTTGTTTTTTATGTATTGTTTTAATATTTGTTTTACTATGATACTGGACATTAATTACTTGTGTGTCTCTGTAAATTCTACTTCTAAGTAATGACTGTTGAGCATGTTTTTCCTTTYATATCTCATTCTATGACTGCTAAAACCAAAAAAAAGGGCAAAGTTTTAAAGCTTACAAATGCACCAAAAGTTTTGAATTGCCACTTGCTATTTTGAGGCCTGATTCATATTTCCATTAAAATCCTAGTGATAGACTTGAAGCCAGTCTAGATCCATTTTTTTGTATCAGTTTCTCAGTTTAGATACAGCTGTACAATTGTAAATTACCATTGTGTTATGAGATATGCCTAACTTCATTAGATTACAAAACTTCTTAGGTAGCAGGAGAATTTTCTTTCTGACTTACGTATTTTTATTTGCTTTTAAAAGAAGATGAAATGAAATAGCAAAAAAAAATTGCTTTTTCAATAAAATCCCAGAATCTGCCTAAATATTTATTATATAAGAATCCAGTATATCAGTAATTGTAATCTTAGAAGATGTTGACAACATGTTGTTATAAACAGTGCAAATAATACTTAGAAAAATATATAGAGCTGGAAGTAAGAAAGCATCACTCCCAGGGAAGCATTGAGTATTTCAGTCTTTTTCTGTGCTGTGATCCAGATTCAACAGGAAAAGTGGAGAATAAATAGTTCAGCTCAGGCTCATGCTATATAACTCTCTCAGATTTAGGTACTACTATAGGAGGTCTGAAGAGAGGAAAGTCTTAGAATCTCTTTTTGTTCAAGTTCGCTTGTTCAATTGTGCATAAAAAGAGACATCCTTCATTATCTGATTGTGCTCAAATATTAATTCAGTGCTCTAAATCTCAGGGGATGAAGGTGTCCTATGTAGGTACATGAGTTAGATTAACTGTTCAGGCAAACATCATACTAGAGTGTTCCCATCAGGAAAAAGGAAAAGTCTTCCTCCTTAAGGGTTCTTAATTTCATCATGGAGGCACTTAAACCCCTGCTAGTTTGAAAGCTGAGGAACTACATGTGAACCATCCTGCAGCTATAATAGTCTGTATTAGGCCCTTGAGAGTAGATGGGTTTGCAGAAATATTAAGCATCAATGAGCATACTCTGATGGGATCACGTTCTGCACTCAAGGTAACATGACAGTCCAACTGCTTAACAGGTTTACAGAATACAATGAACATCTTGAATACCATGAGCATATTGAACTAATCTTCAGTACTTCACTTGTTATTCATTGTGTTGAAAGCACTGGACTATATGATCAGTATCATACATGAAGAGCTTTCACTTCATGTCACTATGTCTTATTAAAATCGTGGTTTACTTAGGATAATCACATTTTCACAAAGTGGGTAAAACCTTAGAAATAGAAGTATGCTTGGAATATTAGTGCTTGGCATGCTTCAAAACTGTAAAAATCATCAGTATATAATGTATTTACTTTCTTTACTGATTAGGTCAAAAATGTATGTCTGTGATTTGGGGGATACATACCAAACAGGTTCTACTCCAAACACACAAGTCAACACCAGGAGACTTTTGAAGAAGAAAACACACAATACTTATGTGTGTGGTTCGAAACTGAAGTATGAGGGAGCAGTAGTCAACTTTCTTTTTGGGGAAGGTCTCAGACTGCTAATCCAAACCCTATTTTCCTCAACAAATATGTAGCATGGCAATGTGTTTGCAGGTGTTGACATATGTCCTCTTACTTTTTGGTGACTTTCTTATCCTTTAGCAATTAGACTTGATGGAGCTTCTGCTGGTGCCCCAGGATCACACTATTCTGTTCTGTTTATTCCACAAAATCAGTAATAATAATTTATTTTTTCATGTTTCCATTTTATTGTCAGTCGTTGTCTCATTGTCAGTAATGTCTTTGGATGCACAGGTCTGATACTGGATTGATATTGAAATATCTACTTCTTGTCAAATGGCTTGAATTCTGCAACAATTTACTATGGTCTAAGGTGAGACTTGGGTGGGGATTTAGACATCTTAAGCATCTATATGGAAGGGTTCAGGTGTGGACTATATGTGTAAACTATTGTTCTAGACAACAAAGTCAATGCAATCTGTGGACCCTTCTTGGTGCCTTGTCAGCTGATGAACTACTTCGCATGTTTCAGAGGGAGCTGAGTTGTTCTCTAACTCCATCTGAACACAGAGAAAAATTATGGCATCTTGTGAAATTTACTGTCAGTTTGTGTCTTGCAGTTCTCAACATGATGAAAATCCCAGAAACTGGAAAAATACTATACCGTAATCACTAAGTTCCTGACGAAAGTAGTGGAAAGAACTTTCTTGAGTTTCTCCCAAAGACAAATCAGGATTCTGTAAAATTGTCGGATCTTCGCTTGTCATTTGCTGTGACTCGTGCGCATCATACAACTGTACTTGAAGCTATTGGCCAAGAAAGCAATTTGGATATCTTCATGTGCCTTTATTCTGAAAATGTGTATCAATGTAATGACAGCTCTCAGATCTCTCAGGCTTATTCAATGCATTTAAGATATTAACAGGATTATTTGAGTTGGTAACCTGAAATAATATGAGACTGCGTTTATTGATGCAGAAGGTTATTCTGAATTTGGTGTCCAAATGTCTTACTTACTTACAGTTCCATGTGAATAAAATACTTTGCTGTAAATGTAGTTTTTCATTTCCTTTGTAGTGATTCTGTCTACTCTGGGAAGTCATTYATCCCTTATCCTAGAGATTTTTGCTTCTCTTAGCACCAAGACCACAAGGGTTTTTAGAGCATTGGGTTAATCTGAAGATCTGCAGCTAATATACTACGGAGCAGGTTTGAATCCAACCATTAAGTAAGATCAGAAAGTGATAGCAAAGGGAACAATCCAAATTATGGTCAAACTAAGGTTACACGGTGTGGCTACTGGCCCAGCTACAGAGACAAAGCCTAGACAGCTGCAAAGCAATAGCAGCCAGTCAGTGTGCCTGAACAGATGAAGATGAGGCCAARAGGAGGAGGACTTAAATCTCAGATATTAGCTGCTCTAATATAGAACGAACAAGCTATGTAAGAACCTTACATATCCAGACAAGAAATACAACGGCTAGTTGGAAACAAAGTCTTGGAAGTTTCTTGTGCAACTTTTCAAATAGAAATTCTCATAGCCAAAGTGTTTAAAAAATATTACCTTTTGAGACATATTTAGTTCTAAAAATTGCTTATACTAGGTGCATCATAAACAGTCTTTGCCCTCAAATACTTCATATACCCAGTCATCAAAGGGAGGCCATGACTTCACAGGCACATTACAATTTAAGCAAAGGTAATACTGGTTTTCCTTCTTTGGCTAGGAATTAGGATACTCTGCTGTGTCTTGTATACTTTTAGTTGTTCTTTGAACAAACAAAAACTGTGAAAGCCCTGTTTCTCTCTGAAAAGTACATTTTTTAGATACAATGTATAAGCTGTGTTATCTTCACTGGCTGAAAAGATTCTTTTTCCTATTCTGTTTATAAAGGATATTAATGCTTTACAGAATAGTTGTGCACTCTGACACAAAGGCCTGGCAATTGAAAAACAGGTAATTAAACAGCTCAAAAAGGAGGAAAATAAATGCGGTACAAAAAGATCTATGCAGAGAACACATAGCTGTCTGCAACCTTCCCCATTATTTGTGTAGGAAGTACTCAGAATTAGCTATGGATAAGAGGATGTCAGAACCAGTCCTCTAAACCTTTTCAATTTTCCAGTATGAAAATATGCTGTAGAACTGTGGTATCAGATATGAAACAAATTATTATTTTTATATGTCAGTAGAATTTTTTTCATTAAATTTTAGCTCATCTGTGCTGTATACTGTGTATATTTTTTTCTTGTTAAATAACAAATCTTTCCTGATAAGGACATCCTTTCTGAAAGCACTTCTTAAAATAGACTAGGTTGATGCTGTGGATAGCGCTTTGACATTGAAGAAAACCAGGGAGATGCAATCAAATTCTTGCAAGTCTGGAATTGATGCCTGTATACTTTAGAAATGGTTTGACTCATTAGTAGATTAATAGGCTGCACAGAGAGCTGGATCTTTGAAAGAAGTCAGTGAATTAAGGGCAGACTATTATCCTGTAGCTCCCATTAGCCTGCAGATTAACCATCTAGATCTGCAGATATTTCTGTCCCATACAAATCACTGGAATAATGGGTATAGGTTTTATATAAAATCATCATGGCCATAAAATGGAATGTAGGAACATTTTACAATTACTGCAGTTAGAATGGCCAAAGCATTTGAATACAGCTTTGTCAGGATTTTTATTCTCAAGAGTCCACCTTTTCACAAATTTGGGGTAGCTGAACATCACAGAGTTAGGTTTCTTAGTATGGTTATTTTTTTCTCAGTAATAATTTGTGAAATTGTTTAACAACTTTCATGGAAAAATATGGTTTGACAAATCCGATAGAAACTATACCTCTTGGCCGAGGGCAAAGGAATGGATAAGATGACCTGTCATCTCTGATTGCAAGCTAATGTTCCTATCCTTTATCCTTCAAACAGTGATGAGTTGTTTTGTTCACAGACAGAGTGAAATAAAGCAGCCACTTCGAAAGGGCTTCTAGTGTTCTGTGTGTGCAGGAAGGTCATAGGAGAGGTCAGCAAGATCCCAAACATTCCATTTTAGAGTTCTTTTGTGGAGAGGAGCCTTTGCCAGTCACATTTTGAATTTCAGTTACTTTATGTGACATTCATAAGACCAAATGAAACTTTTGTAAAGTAGTAGCTACATTGTAGCTAAACATCTCCGCTACCCTTATTCTCAGTGCTTAGAAATAGGCACAGTTAATTTCATGAGAAAGGTCTAAAATGGGTCAGTGGAATTGTGTTCTGGAACTACCCATTTGTCTCTATTGACTACAAAGACAAGCCAGTGTGTTAGTACAAGTATAAACAGCAGAGGTTTAAAAATCTAAAGGKAAATGAAATTATTTCATTTTTAACTTTTCCCTTGTTTGCATATTGCCATACTTTTTCATGTAAAAAGTCATTGGTGTATTCAAAACAGATTTATCATACTGCCTTTAGCTGATTTTTGACTGCTCAGTAGTTCATTATATCCACTCTGTGTCCTATGGTACAATGACTTAGCACAAACTTCAAATTTTGGCTGATACTTCTGCACTAGATAAGCACATTATTAGGTGAGGTGGAGAACATAAAACAAAAAACCCCCCATGTTATGCATGTGAACAGACAAATTTCTAGAGTAGTGGACTTTCTTCTACAGTGTCCAACATTGAACAATGACAAGAATGGAGAAGACGAGGATTGCAATGACTTCCCTGATCTTATTTTAGATGTAATAAGAGAAATTTCAGCCTGGTCCTGCCTGCCCACCAATGTATGCACCTGAACATAAAGACTTAAAACTCTGTTGGTCAGTTCGCTATGCTTAACTGAAGGTTGCTAACGTACTCCATTTCAAAATTGCTAATATGCTCAATTTGAAAAGTGTGCTTTGAAAGGATCCTGTAGTGTGGATATAATACCCAATAGAAGCAAAAAAAGGACACAATTTTGCTGCACTCATATTTTGTGTAAGTTATAAAGAATCTTCTTACAGATGGTATGAACCCCCATAAAGCTCTGCAGGAACAGGAGTATTTTATTCACTGACAAACCCAAAGCTATGACTGACGAACCCGGCCAGCAATGCAGCTACCACAGACCTGCCCGTAGCTGGCCGCTGATCTGTGATGTTCATGGAGAAGACATTTTTCTGATGTGTGCAACATCTCTTTGCCAAGTATGTTCAGACTTGGCACAGGAAGAAGTATTCAATGTTCAGCTATTTTCTGCTTTGACAGGAAATATTTGTGTTTGGTGAGTTTTTTCTCCCACGTATGAGAGCTATGTTCTCTGTTTCTTACAGACATCATCAAAAGCTTAACTAACCATAGTTACAAAAATACAGTAAAACTCATGTTTTGAGTGAACACAATGAGACTGATTTGTTGTTTATAAACCARCACTCATGTTTTGTTATACATATATGACTATACAGTTAATTTTTCATCTTAGAGAACTGTCTTTATTTAGTACTTTAGTCATACAATTCTGTCATTACCCTGAACCAAAGGGGTGAAGATAGTGTGGCTTCAAAAAGTGAAAAATACACCCAAAGAAACAGCTCCCTCTCCAAAAAAAACCCCAACCCAGACCAAAAGTTCTGATCAGGAAAATCTGTCTCTATATTGGAATAATATTTGGGGTAATTTATTGGTGTTTGAGTATTTCATTTTGGTGGTGGTATGGTAATTATTTTTATTGTGAATGAACTCAGAAGTGCTCAGATTAGCAAATGAGTGCTTTTCTAAATCTTAATAATGAAGGATCAATAAGTGATTCTAAAATTACTGGTGGCAGATCTCAGCAATAATATAGTTTTCAATTCACTTGTGTACTTCGGTGCCTTTCTGTCAATGAGACTGATTATATGTTACAGCTTTTCAAAGAATTGATTTTTTAATTTAGCTTCTGAATTAAGGAATAGAAATAATTTTTATTCTGAGAAACCATTGTATTGTGGTTGGGTTTTGKTTTTTTTTTTCACTTTAGGTCCCAGAATGATGAAAAAAACCACTTAGTTTGAGATTAAGTATTTTGTAGCCTTGTATAAAMAATTTGCTTAGAGCACAGGGAAGAAAAAGCAAAGAAGATGGACCAGATCCAGACACAGCTGCTGGAGAGAGCCACATCTTTGTTTCTGTTCGAGTGTTAGAACATCCACCTGCACYGTGCATCTTAGGTTTAGTTTTCAGTTCAGCATATGAGAATTAAATCTTAAACTTCTCTAATCCTAAATGCCAAGCTGTGAATGGTTTTGAATAGAGGACAATTCTAGCAGAAGTAAGAGAAGTGTCATCTCTCTGCTCTGTGTTATTGTCAGAATATCTATAGCCTCAGGAGAAAGTAACAACCTATGAAATAAACTGTTTCAGATTCCTACCCTCAATCAGAAAAAGAACAAAACTGAGTTCAGACAAGCACCTTAACAGGCGGGATGTGGAGTATGTGAAAGCTGGGAAATTTATGGATAGGATATCCATATGTTCGGGATACTCCATTTTATATAAGACATCATTACTGAGTCAGAGAGAGCAATAGCTTGATAATATGAGTTCAGAAAACCTTTTAAAATCCACTGGATTTAAAAGCGCTTATGAAATACAACAGTTAGAGCTAAATATGCTCTCCCAGTTCTGCTTTGTACCCTAAAGTTAGGATGCTAACCTAGGATCTGGGAGAAAGCTGGGAATTTAATGATGGCCAAATTTTGTATGAGTGTCAGGAGTACTAGATTAAACTGGCATAATGACATTTGTGTGTATGTAATGAAATTTTGAAAATTCTGGTAACGAGCACATTTGGCTTGCACTCACAGCATTTTGAAGTGTCTGGAAATGCATTTTGTGGAAGAATTTATACTTTGTCATATCATCATCAACATCATCATCAYCTCTACTCATGTCTCCTCATCTGACATCAGCCTTAGCTGCAGTCCTTCAATGGATGAAGATGGAGCAGAAATAAAAGATACCATTGGGAACGCTTAGCACAATAAGGGTGTTTGATATGAAGTACTTTTCATTTTGCATCATGTTATGAAATTACTGCAACTACAGGAAAGAGGACAGGAACTATTTCTAGTTTATCAAATGCACCAAGTGTTGTCGACACAGGAAAAAATTGTTTGACTTAAAGAATTGAAAAGCATAAATGCAGATTCAGAAAAAAAAAAAACAGTTAAGATACTGATGCATTGCAAATTCAGTACATGACTATATGAACAAGGGCGATTTGCAAACACAGCAGTCACTCCCTCTATTCCTCTGCTTATGGGGTTTAGTGACTTCCCTGACTCTATTTGGACAGATTTTGTTTTCTTTGTCATGTATCTCAGTATATTTTATAGACTGAACAAAGGGACATCAGTCAGAGTTACAACAGATCCTATTTCCTGCCATGTTATTACCCCCTTAATACGTAACTCTTCTCTCTCTCTGTCCCACCTTCGCACATACACTTACACACAGAAAATTAAGAAAAAGTGAGTTTTCAAAACCTCATGGTTTAAAAGTTTAAGGATGAGATTAGAGCCTTGATTAAATCCAAATGATTAAAAGGAAACCAGAGGTCATTTTAACCTATTAGTGTTATATAAACTTGTTTTTGAAAGAAGGAACATGAATGATGTAAATTATATTTGTTTAAAGTTACTTTTGATTATGCAGTTTTGAAGTTTCTAGGGAAGTCATGAAAGTGTCTTACTGAGAACCTAAAATTTTTGGAGAGGAAGTGTGCATGCACAGTGCTATCAGAGGTTTGTTTTCTGTAGGTCTCAAAAAGAGGATTTCAAAGGACATTTTTGGCAATCAAGGTCAATCTTCTGCTGTATGTTGTTACAATCATTTTTTGAGATTTGGACATCTACATTAAAATAAACTTTTCTTCCTGGAGTTCCTCAATATTTACTTCCCAAAGCTCCTCACTTCAGATGGATCCATTGTATAGCTTCTCTTATCTGATAAGTGTTATGATCTCTTTCTGCTGAAATGGGATACAGTATTAACCACATCCAAGGTTTCTGTTCATTCTTGTTATTSACATATTTATCTTTAGCTTACTTTGACAGTGCTTTAAAATTAAGCTCTGAATTACCTTTTTGAGGATATGTCTTCTTTTTTTATTCAACCTTCAAGTTGCTCCCTCTAATTATTGACCTATTAGCTATGTATTGACTCAACAAAGAATAAAACTTATTCATTAAAAAAACTCATGATGTAAATTTTTGAGTGAAATATTTTCCTTCACCACACTATTTAGTTAGGTAAACCTTTCCATTAAGAAGTGTATTAATACAAGCATTTYCATCGATCTGTGAGTTTACCCTGGTTCTTAATTGAGGCCATTCACAACAGTAGGCAACCATTGATTTAACAATAGTCTTGGGATGACTCACGCACAGAACTATTTTTGAAACACACCATAACGATTTTGCCAAAAGACACGTACTTATTCTCTCCAAAGTTGATAATCTTTTGCTGCATTTGCAGAGGCCGAGCAGATTCTCTTCCAGCACTTTTTTTCCCCTTCAGCTTCCTACACGAACCAAGTATATAATTCTTAACTCCTTCAGCATTGAGTTCCCTATTCCCTGCAGCTATTCTAATTCAGAGAGTAGCCTTTATACTATTTTTTTGGAGCAATATCTTTTGCTAAGACCTTTAAAAGTGATTTTCTGTGATGCACATAGATTGAATTTTCAGTTCTCTGCTTTCCATACCTGAAACAGATCAAAATATCTAAATCTCAGAAGGCATATACTCTTCTGCTACCTCTTAATCTGGAGATGTCTGTACATAATGAGCCCTCTTTTTCTTTCTAAAGCTTTGTAGGAACGTATATGATTGCAGAATTATTTTATCTTGAAAAGCACTGCCTTCCCTGCATCTGAACTCCATTATGTTTTAGAAACCTAAAGACTGCTTCCCAAAAGATCCAATCTAGAAACTGATTGTTGGACAGTCTCATGAACTGGCAGAGTGTTCAATCTATGAAAAGACTCTACTGCTTCCTTCAGAAACCATTGCTTGGAAAAACGTGTGATTACTAGGGTGCATTCACTTGGCACACTGTGTAGAGGTTGGAGCATACTGGTGGAAGGCAATGCACACAGGTTTAATCATCTCTCCCTAGATAATTTATACACATTAAATTTAGTTTAGGATTAAAACAAAATAGTAATGCCAACAACATTATTCACCCAATATGGAGCCTATCCAAAACTAACGTTTCTAGCTGAGTGCTTTGGGTATCACTGTCAGCCCCAACCTAAGCTATAGCCTTACTGGGAGGGAGTTTGGTTGAGATATGAAAGCTGTGGATTTAAGCTTGTTGGAGTTGAAAGGAAAGAAATAATACTCTGCAACATATTTATATAGTGTAAATATATATATATATTTATATACCTACATTCAAAGGGTAGGTAGCATCAGATGTGCTTTAAAAAAGTTGAACCCTTATGTGTTTATAGCCTAAGGAAAGAATTTAGCACCTGAGTCCAAAATGATTAATGAAGTGTCTTTAGATTAAAAAAAAAAAGAAAAAGCAAAACTGATTGGTCAAACCCTTCCTATAAACTCTCTATCTCTCCAGACCTCCATATTGAGAATGTGTGACCCATAAACAGCTAAGCCTTGACAAGTTTAGTGACTTTCTGTATCATAAAGTAGCACTGACCTGYGTCTTCACCCTGCAACAACTGGTGACACCTTTAATTATAACAGCCAGGGAACACTCTTCAGCTCTAAGGCCAGCTGACACAGACTGGCCACACATTTAGCTTTAGGSCTGTGCCTGGGAGGGTATCCTTTGATCCAAAGATATAATAATGACTTTTCATTTTCTTTATTTTTCAGCTAATATGTTTGAAATAATGAAAGAATGTTGAAGCCCAGAATGTTGCTTTCAGAGCTTGTTACTGAGGGCATCTGTTATAGGTTCTGAGGTGTCATAGACAGGATTTGTGGGCGTATTCAAGGTGGAAGACTTTTCGGAATAGTGCCGGAGGTGGTAGTAGGTTAGTAGGGGATAGCAGGGTGGAGAGAGTTCTGGGTGGGGGAGTGCCCCTTGGTTCTTGAAATGCCAAGCGTTTTCCAGGAGAATGTTAGATGGTACAGGTAAAAACCACCCAGAGAGTATGTTAATTATTAAGCAGTATAAATGGTTGAGTTCAGGGTTTGAGCCTGCTCTCTAGTCCTTTTATTCAGTAGACTAGTCTACTTTATTCAGCAGTGTAGACACAGACAAATGAGATAAGGTTTTACTGCTGGGGTCATTTTCCCCTAATCCAAAAAATATTTGAACATGAGTAGGTAAGGAGACAAGCAGATAACATCAGGCTGGTTTCAATAGCAGGGATTATACAAAGGTAGTACAAAATGCTTTGTTTTCGCCTTCACAGCTGAAGTTAACTATTCTTTTGCCCTTTGCTACATATACGTGTTTAGTGCATTTTTTCAGAATGGGAATGCTGCAGGGACACCAGAGCAGAAATGGAGAGTAAAAGAAAAAAACAGAACAAAGTGGTGCACAGAAAGAACTATGAATGTGTTATAGACCCAGAACGACAGAAATGCGTAAAGAGGAGTCTTAAACAGGACTTTCATAAATACAACAGATTGCAATGACACTTTCATCCTAGGCCCACAATACGTCTTTGAAAGGACTATTGACATCACTCCTTTTTTTTCATCACACACATTTTTTTCAGGTATTTGTTTTAAATAGAAGATTCAAGTAATAAATTAGTCTAGAGTTATGTGTATAAAACAGAAGAAGGATGCCTTGAATTTAAAAAAGGAACTCATACATCTTTGGACAACCGTGGTATCCAAACCTATTTCTCTCAAAAATTATTGATGTTGAAACATCTTGAGACAGTATGCCTATAAAATACAATAAAATAAGAAGTATGCAGATCCATTCAACATAGAAACAAGGAAATATGGCAGTTTATTTCATTCTTTATGGATTTTTATATTATCACTTTATTCTAAATGATGATTTTGTAGATTTTCACATTATTCTTACTCTTACCATTAACCATTACTATCATCTGTGCATCTTTGGTTGAAAATTATTGTAGTCATTTCATTAAGGGCAACAGAAATGACAAGATATTTTGCAGTTGGCAGGCTTATAAAGTGAATAATGTGATAGATAAAGAAAAATAAAATAATTTTAATTATATTAATTGCAATTAATTGTAATTGTATTACAATTCAGTTGTAATAGTGTTTTTAAAATGCAGAACAGTGTTGTTGCTGCTTGAAAAAATCTCTTTTCATGTAATTTTCCTCACAACACTCCATGCTGCTGGCTTTATGATGTATTTATTTAAAGGAATGTTAAATCACTTTTTAAAACATTATGGGTGATCATCAGTTACATGCTCATACCATTTATTTCAATACGACAAATTTGTCGCTCTGACTATACCCTCAACCAGGCGCATTGACTACAGTAGAATTGTGGATCTGTAAAGGGCTGAACTGGCATGTCATTCTCCACACAGTGCTTTTGCCTTTCTGTTCCAGTATGATTTTTGAGAGTTACAGTGAGAGGTACTTCACAGAATAATGGCTTAAAGTGAAGAAGTGCTGATCAAGCCTTTTGTCATTGGAAAGTAAATCATCAGCCTGCTGGTTTTAGAATCTCATGGACATGGCTTTATAGTGTCTCTCTGATAAATATTATTTTTAATTTTTCAAGGAGATAAGCAAATTAGTAAGAAATATTTGCTGAAAAATCAAGATCTCAAGTTGGGAAGGAGGGACAGGATATAAGTTTAATACATTTGATTCCTTTGACTATACCCACACTATAACTCTCTCTTACTTCTGGCAGGAGCACCAGCCTATTATTTTTTAGTGCATTGACAGCCATATAAAGCTGCAAAGGTACTGAATCAAGTATGTTATTTACTAGCAAAGATGACAGTGGGAAAAGCTTGAATGACAGCTCTGTGCTCTGTATTACTATCTAAAGATGAAGATCTGAGAACAAATCTGTCATAAGGGCTTTGTACCGTAAGGACTTGTCTTTCAAGAACAAAGCCCAAAGGACTGCAATCACGTACTGATGAGCCTGAGAAATCCAGGTCTCCTTCGTGAGTAGGAGAAAAGATGCTGTACTTCTTCTTCCAATGGCAGGTTACAAGCACAAATCTCAATAAACTTGACTTCAGTGTGTGTATATTGTATGAAAAGGCTTTTAAATTGTCTTGCTTAAAAAATCTCTGATCTGCATAGATGAGATGATGATGATCAGCCTTGGCCACCCAGTCAAGTAATTTGTTAAGAGCATGGATTTTGCCCAGATTCTGCTTGCTACTGTTTCGTGAGTTGTGGCTCTGGAGACCCTAAATCCTAGGGAAACTTAATTTAAATTAATTTTCTCACATATGTACAGTTCTCCACCTTAATTGACAGAAACAAATATTGGCCTTATATGACTATAAAAATGTCTCTTTTTTTCTTATATAAAAGAAAGCCATTTTAGAACTAAACAATTTGCTGTCAAAGTTCCTTTTCTTTTTTTGTTGGGCTGATGTGATATTTTCAGATAGTAACAGAGACTGGTCAGTAATGTCATCAGGCACTCTCTACAGGTGGTATTCCCAGTGAAACTGGGAAAACCTTTTTCTGTCCTTGCATCTTAAAAGGCAGGGAACATGTTCAGATGCAGTATACTAATATCATTGTGGATGAAGCTAGAAGGCCAAAATGCACTGACAAGAACTGGAAGGGGTTGCTGTAAGCTTTGATGATGACATTTGCTTTGCATTAATCCTCTTCATCAAGGAAAGAACATACTTCACACAACAGATTGATTCAAAGTGTTTGGGAGACTCTGTGAATCTCTTGTCAGGACAAGTGAGAATCATTTTTGTGAGAGAGAAAAATCAGATTAATAAAAAGGAAAGGGACAGCTCAACATCAGAGATATTTATCTGAGTGGCAGAGAGCCACATTCAACCTCCTCCTCCTCCATGTGATTTAGAGCAGGAATTAAAACACTGGTCTCATTCTGCKTTTAAGAGCAGAAATCCCATTTTGAGAAACACCAATGAGAAGAAATTGTTATTGTGTGTAATTGTGTAAATAAGACTAGTTACGCAGCAGCTGTAGTTTAAGTAGCTGCCATATTTCCAAGTATCTGGGCATGAATATCTGAATGCAGATATTTTCCTTGATGACGTAAATGTTTCATGACTAGTTTGCAAATAGTTGTGGCATTTTTCCTGCTGATGTGGCTGAATTCTTGTAGCATTCTTTTGCTAGCTAGTAAATCAGCTAAACTATCTTTCACACATCACAGCTTTTTAATAGTTTATGGTCATACCTAAGGAAAACCTTTCAATGGATATCTGCCAGTAAATAAAGGAGTGGCAGTCTTGACTTCAGAAATGTAAGGCAAAGCTTTTGTTTGTTTCTTTGATAAGATAACTACATTCTACAAACAGTTGTGATCTTTCTCCTCAAAGATAATAAATTTACCATTATCCTCTAGAACTTCCTTATTTTGTACTTTAAATTTGAATTTAATCTTTAAGGAAAAAATGTACAGGATCAGTAACAGATGAACCCACATTTATTGAATAAATTTTGAAAACTATAGAAACAGTAATTTATATCCAAGAAGTGCCTGATTTTTCTGATTAACCACTTCTATTGCCAATATCTATTGCCAAGGTTGTAATTTCTATCACTATAAGCTGTATTAACAAAATAGTGATGTATTTTAAAAGTGGTGAATGCAAAGCTTCATGTTAAACAGTATATTTTATGATACAGCTTTTTATCAGTAAATTTTCTAACACGGCAATGGAGCTTTATTTAGTAAAATAGTTTTATGCCAGATGGGTAATTAAAGAAATAAAAAGAAAAAAAACCAAACAAACCAAGGAGCATATACTTGTATAGAAAAATCTATGAAATAATTGTTTACATAATATTGAATTTAAATAAACGATTCAATAACCTTTTTGTTTTGGTTTATGAAGTATTTCCACACAATAAGGACTCACACTCCTAGGTGACAGAATGTTAAAAACTGCAGGTGAAATTCGACACTGATAATAGCACAGAAATGCACAAAGAAAAACAATCTTACTATAGATACAATGACATGCATCAGTGTAACTGTATTCCACATGAAAGGAGACCTTGGGAGGTTTTTGTGGTCAGTTCCCTCACAATCTGAGTTTGATACAGAGCAAAGCAGGCAACATAAATATACCAATGTGTAAAAGTGGTATTTGCAAATATTAAATATTTTATTAACTTCTGAAAATACAAACACATAAAAACCTCCAAAATTGTAAAAAAGCATGGAGAAGGGTGTATTGCATAATAAGAGGTAAAAAACCGCTTAAGACATGTAGAAAATAAAATTTAAAAAATAAATAAAAATATAGAATGAATAAGCATAAAAAAAAAATTGGGAGGGTTTCAAATTGATTGCTTTCCCTTCAGATATATAATTTCTGGAGCATGTGCTTAGCATGTTTCTTTATCAAAAGGAAAAATAATTTAGTATGTTTCATAATGCTCTTTAGAATTGTATGTGTTTTTTCTAAATTGTGTTTGAAGTCTTAGCTATCCACCTTAGCTATGCTATCTAATCAACAGGAAAAAATGGACACTATAGAAAAGTTTCAGCTCACCTTAATATAGTGATCCAAAATTGCTCCAATGAATTGCCTTTGAGATGTCTAGTTCCATCCATCAATTCTAAAGATGGCTTAGAGAGTCTAACTCAGCACAGTAATGTGTTACTGGTATTTCTGCCGTATGAATTTCTGCCATCTCTTTGGTCTACCACACTGTTCTGGGGAAATCCTCTATGGTGATGAAAGGTTGATCAGTTCTCACTTTAGTTGTGAGATGCCTAACTTGTCACTGACTGTTGGCCATTGTTTTATCATAACAACCTTTAACAGAGGAGAAATCAACTAGTTAGCAGTTTATAAAAGAAAAGGGTGAAAAAACCCTCAAAACAATCTGTTGGGCATGCAAAACTACTTCCAGTGCATAGTGAGAGAGRAGAGGAGATGAGAGGAGAGAGTTTGCATATTGTATCCACTGCTAACCTCTCTGCAATGTATGCTTATTTCAAAGCTTCTGCTGTTTCAAGAGAAGTTAGYAATTACAGAAGAAAACACATTTTCAGTGGAGTATGATGATTTGAATGGAACAGGAATGCATGAACTGCTAATAATATCTAACAGGTCATGAGTAAGTGAAATAGTTTTTCAGTTTCCTTGCAAACCATGGTGTTTTTCCTACCCTTGAAAAAATCAGAATGCTTAAATCTGAGTGCAAAGATTTGGTTATGAAGATTGTAATTAAGGTTCACAGCCAGTTGTAGCCAAAATATTGCATTATATATGTACACAGGATTTTGCTCTGTGGTTTTATCAATTAAGGCTGTAGTATTTCCAGTTTTATTGCTACCTGAGAAATCCATTTCTAGCACAGTTTGTTCACGACATTACTAACCCATTGAAAGCACATAAGATTTGTCCTTCAGACACTGCATAACCTTCCTGTCAGTTTTTGGGATGATTTAATAAAATTGTTGACTTTAGCATGCTTAATGGTCTGGAACATTTTTGTATTAACAATTTGCATATTCCTAATGAAAACACTGTGAGGTATTTCACTGTCAGCTGTTTGCCAGTCATAAATATCACCTTGCAACATTTGCACAGAAAAGCATTTTTTTCTCCATGTTCCCTTATTACATGTTTTTGTTTCTTGTTATTTTTAGCTTAGCATTGAAGCTCATGTGAAATGAGGTGCATAAATATGCTTTTTATTGTATATTTTTACACAAGACAGTAAGGCGGCAAACCTGAACCTTCTACATTTAGTAGGACAAGTCCAACTTAAAAATGTGGAAGTTTGATCTGGTTCAGTGAAAGCACAGTCTTATATTAAAGGAGGAAAATAAAAGTATCAGGACTAAGTGCAGATTTAGATATGGAAGACTATTCAGTAGAATTAATGAACATTACCCTTTTATTCTTAAGCAGTGAATGTAAGAGTTATTTTATTCCAGGCCATTATTATTATCTGTATCCAGCATGAACTGTGGAAAATGTACAGTGCTTTGCATTTTATAAAAGAGAAGTTATGTTTGTGTTAGAATTAGAAATATGAAATAGCTAGTTATTTCACTCTTGGACTGTCCCTTTTGTTATGGCAACAATTATATTTGGGTTTTATTAAGTAGGAAAGATTATCTCTCATCTTAACAAATGTCTTGCTCTTTTAATTTCTAATGAGACAAAATACCTTCCACGGCAAATTTGGTTGTAAATTTTGTCAGTAGAAGCCTGCCCTATTTAACATTGTTCTTTCATGAACTTCTCTGTGTTGAGATTATTACAGAATGTTATCATTTGGGGGGGGTATCATTATTAGTACAGTGTGAGTACATAGGACATCAACACTGGAATTAGAGAAAACAATAAAGGAAATAAAAATGCTTCTCTCTACAAGAAGTTAGTGAACTGTCATGAATTCAGAACTAAACTTTTGGGCATTAAGCAGAACAGAAGAGGATCCTTCTGAGGAAACGGTTTCTTGCCAGGTTCAAGTCAATCAAAATAATCCAAGATATTATCAAAAGATCAAAGATTTTTCCTTACAAAAATATTTTTCTTTCCCAAAATAAGACCTGCTCATGCTCCATTTACTAGAATTTTTTAAACCTTATTGCTTCTTCTCTGAAATTAATACCCAAAATATGAGACAACTGTACGAGCAGAAAAGGTCTGTCTTCACATTTCCTGTTGCAGTTAATTTTCCACATAGATATAATAACTGAAGAAGGGATTTCAGCTTTACCATGGTTCTTCACAGGAGTAAATTCTAGTTTCAGAACAGTTAGTTTCCTTCTCTCAAGCAAGAATATTTAGTCATTTATATGAAAAGAAGCAACTACGTGGAGATATTGATGTTTAAGACAATCAGCTGGCACGTACAAAGGGCGGGTGAGCTCAGAAAACTCTCCACATTTTCAATAAATATCAGATATGTTCTTTATATGATCCCTTTCAGACTGATTATCCACAGCCACCTGAAGTTCAGAGCTTTGTCAAGGGGCCATCACATGGCTGCGTGGCATAGCTTATGCTGTGTTTCCTCATCTTATAAGTTTAGGGTACTTAAACCTTTTCTGGGATCTTCACAATTTTATTTTCTTAACTTTTTTTTTTAGGAGTTTTCTCTGAACACCTGACATTCCCACTTATTTTTCAAGCATTTCTTTTCATACCCATATAACCTATGCATGGCCACCATTCTTCAACTTACTATCATGCAAATTAGCCTAACATTCCCATTAAAAAAAAAAACCAACCAAAACAGTTTTTTCCCAAGTCCTATTTTAAACAGACAATTACCCTTAAAAATTGAATTCTTATAACTTCTTTCCATCCTTGACAGACTGCTCCATCTCTACAACATAATGAAATACGTGTGCTTCACAAGTATGGCTATGAACAAGAGCTAGTTTGTAGGTGTTCCTTCCAAGGAAAAGGACAGGCAAGGGAGGAGCGTAATTTGTGCTCTCTTCAGAAGGGAGTTTACAGCTCTAGGCTTGAGTTAAACAGGCATTTATGCTGAAAGACATGTAGTCCAGAGCCCTGCCTGTCACCTTTGTGTGTGTGTGTGTTCCTGTTACAAAAGAATGGTGCCTGCTTTGAAAACATTTGCTTCTGTCACATATTTCCTAAATTGGACACACACGTAGTTTCAATAAGAAATAATAGCTGTCTTAATATTCAAATATTCAATATTCAAATATTCAGGTCCCTAGCTTCTGATAAACTACAATATCAATTCAACAATTTTTCCTCGCTTTTTCTGAAAATTATTATTAGCAAAATTGAAAGTGAAAAATGAGTCTGTAACAAATAAGGTCAGACTTGCTCCTAAATATAATTTGCTCTTAGCATGCTGGTATTACTGTTACGGCTATTATGATATTTCTATGAATAAATAGTTCATATTATAAGAAGATCTATTTCCATTCCAAGTGATGCTTTTTCATTTTTCCCTGGAAATATTCAACCAGAATGTGATTTACAAGTATTACCTAGTTTTTATGTTGCAGGGTCTTTTTTTATGATACTTACATACACACATTCATGCATAGATAAGCATACATATTTTCGTATATATTTTTATAGTTTTTAATCTGCCAATTTCAATTATGAAATCATATAATTGCTGCAAACAGAGCAAGCAGTTCTTGTTGCATTAAAGAAGACTCAATATACAAACTTATGATGATTATAAGAACATTTCTTTACGGTGAAAAGATTAACATTTCAAATATTAAGTTACAATGACAAGGTCCCCTTTGAAACGATTTTATATACTTCTTCAATCTTTCCTAATCTCACCCTTCTATGAAAATGCTGTCAAAGAAATGAATGCAGTATGTTTTTAGGTAACCCTGGAATCACTACATGTAGAGCTCAGAGCAGATCAAAGGAKACTATAGAAGTAAAGGAGAAAAGAAATCCTTACATTCCTTCCACATATGAGACTCTAGGAAGCATATCCTTGAATGAGTAAGAAAATCAAGCTGCAGTGAGTAGACATCAATGTTATTTTACAGCGGTTACTGCGGATGAACAGAATTTCTGTGAACCAACAAGACAGTCAGCCAGTTTAAGCTTGCAGGTATAATCTCAGAGGATAAACTGTGCCTCACAGAACATTTTGCCTTCTGCCATCATGAAAGTCATTCTTCTGTTTTTCAGTTCTGGATGGTGAATGCCATATTCTTATAGAGATTACATGGAATTCCAAAATTTCTAAGCAACTGGGTTTTGTGTCTACCTGCTGTTATAGAGAATAATGTACATTCCTCTAAAAAGGTTTGGTGGCTTTTTTTYTTTTTTCCCATAGGAGAACATTGCATTTGACAGGATAAACATTACATGTTTACAGAATTGAATAAATATTTTACAGGGAAARTGTTAAATCAGTTTTCCATTGAGATGATCTTGGATAGTTGGAAGACATTTACATTTGTAGCATCCTCTTTTCTGTAGTGAGTGGAAGGGATTGTAATAGTGTTAATTTACTGCTGATAAAGCTGTATTCTTTGACAGAACTCCATATAGTGTACTAACAGTGTAAGTACAGAGAAAAAAAGTGGCTCCAGAGAAATGTTTTAGAGTATGAAAAGGGTTTTTGTGGTTTTGTTTTTCTTTTGTTATTTTTTTTTCCCTCACAGAAATTCCTTAGCAATAGAAAGGGTAACTGTGATGCTAACGAGGATTTCTACACAGGCAACAGACAATATAGTGGTGTCAGAGTGTCTGTTTCCATCATGAGTTTCCTAGGGGACCAGTAAGACGTTAACCTAGTTAGCAGTCACAGTCACTGCATATCAGGCTCKCCTAAAATTCCTTTCAATAAAACCAGCCTTAGCTGTTGGCAATATCGCTGGGTTCCATAGGAGATGTGGAAGCCAAACAGATTGGGAATTCTGTTGTTGAAGTAATTTTTGTCAAAATATTGTTATTGTCATTTTTATTATTATTATTATCTCTCACAAGAGGASACTAGGCCATCTTTCAAGTAGCAAAGTATTCTATACCAATCTCACATTCTATGCATTTTTATGATAATAATTTAAAATTAAGAATTATGTCAAGAGTTTGACATAGAATTAATCCTTTTTTTGTTCTTAATTCCTGTCCTCAGGCAAAAGTATAAAATACAGTTCAACACTGAGTTTCCCACTGGATTATTGCACTATCCTTTTAAAGTATAAGAAAGACGTTAGGGCTCAGGAAGGCTCACAAAAGTTTTCTATGCAAATATCATAGTGTAACATATTTTGATATATCATCTTATTTAAATTCCAGGATGGGTAACCAGATTCAGAATAACAAATTTCTCTGTTTCGACAGAATTTCAAGTCTGTCTGTGAGGTGAAGTGTGGGTCTCCTGCTGACAGTACTGGAGACTACAGGGACTTCATTAGATGCAGTATCTGTAGACAAACAGGCAGGTTTATAGATGGTATCTAGAGGAATAGCACAACTGGGAAAGATTTGAGTTATGCAATGATCAATGCTGTCAGGATTAGCAGGATACCAGGGTGCATAGAGAAATACGTTTTGCTGAGTTTTTTTCTCAATTGAAGACTTCTTTCAAGAAACTCAAAATATTGCTATGTCACTCATAAATCAACGTTTACAGTCAACAGCCTTATTTGAGGCACATGAGAAAATCAGAAGGCAAGACTGTCCAAAATGTGGACATCATAGTAATTGAAGGACATGACCAATGGTTTGATCTTTTGGATTTTGTACTTCCAACCGAAATATGTTCCTAGATCCTGGGTGGTAGAACTTGGATTAATAAAAGTGAAATATTGATGGCATCTCTGCCATTATAATCCAACTTTATAAATTGAGGGGAAATGTTGTTCAAGTTTATCACTTGACAGTTTCTAATTTACAGTTAAATATTCTGCTTAAAAAACATCTGGACAATAAAAAAGCTAAACTTGTAAACTTTTGAAATGCATTTAAAAGCATTGCATCATGTTGCTTGGGGCTACTCTACTAGAGAGAGATTTCTGTGTTAAACAGGGAAAAGTGTGATTAATTTCCAGAAGCAGTGTGAAAGTTGTTGCAATGGTCGGTTTGTGTGAGCACAGTTTGCATCATTCACCAGCTATGGCTTGGTCCAAGTTGAATTACATAAGTATGAACTTTGGATTAATTTTGGCCCAAGGTTTTGAAAACGAATCCCTTTTTTACTTGATAATACAGTTGTTATGAAAAAGACTGAAAACACCCTCAACATAGTACAAGAGGCTGAGCTGACAAGATAGAAATCAAAGAGAAACTGGTCAAAAGTTGCATGTGGATTTGAATGGCAAGAGTAATAAAAGCTTCAGGGTTTTGTCAGGTCAGAACCTTTGGGAGCATGAACCTTATTTATCCCTTCAGTCTTGCACTACCTGCAGCTTGTTAATCACTTGCAGTTCCTCTACATCTGTATTTTTCATACATCTCTATGAAAAAATAAAAAGATGGGTTAGTAGTGTCATAATTAATCTGATATTCCAAGAGAAACTTAATACTTTGCTGTTTATTTTTGATTTTACATCTAAAGGTGGTCAGACATGACTGAAAACCCATTTTCTAGGACCGCTGGAAATATGCCATAGACCCTCCACAAGAGGCCTTTTCTCCTGAAGACACTTTGATAGATTTATATGCATGGTGCAATATTATGCAGGGATATCCAGATGTGTTTCGAGACACCTAGTTTGGTTACTTGCTTATCTGAGCATTGTTTAACTCATACTAATATATCTTGTTTCTTAGACCATTGGACTTTCYGCTGCTTTGCATGTCAGTGCATCAGCCTTCAAAGTACAAGGTTTCACATGTTATATTCAATTGTATTTTGACCAAAAAATTCAGGCGGGAACATTGTAGGGGGAGGTCCACAGTTTAGGAAAATATTGTTTTCCAAGGGTCTCAGGTAGTATTTTTCTGACTGTTTTTGCAGATTTTGACATGCAAAAAATGTGTTTGCGATATCTTAAAAATGAAAAGCTGACCCCTGAAACAAACTGGTAAGAGCTGATTCTGATACAGATGATCTAGATGACCAGACTGTAGAATACTTCCAAGACTTCTGCTCTAATGTCTGTATCRGAGAACCACTGACTTCAAGCAAAAAGAACATTCTACAAGCGAGATCTTGTCTTTTGGACAAACTGTGAAATCCCATGGTTTCTCCATCTGATATTCTTAGTGCAACAGATAGGTTAGTACAATCTGGGAATTTGGACAGGGGTTATGTTGTAGATTAATCCTGTTGCATATTTTTCCTGAAAGTGTTAACATCTCTATAATCTATGCCACAGGAATAAAGGTGATTTCTGTCACACACCCCTTCTGGTACTATCCAAATTTCCCATTACTGTACATCAGTATCTTGTAAGTATGCAGATGTAATAGTAAGATGAGCATAAATTATTATGAAATTTATCAATAGTAGTATTAGGTAATGACTAGAAATCTGAAATCTACTCCCAGTTCCGCTCATAGCTTTTCACAGCTCTCTGCTCCATCTTGCTTTCATCATAAAATTAAAACAGCAATTTATGTCCCTTGTAAAGATGTGGTGAGATTTCCTAATAGAAAGCTTGTCTGAATGATGGAAAGAATGGCAACAGTTACCTAACCCCATTTCTGTTGCAGATTCATTTACATGCAGGTGCAATTTCAATTATTATTAAATTGGTGACAGGTTTGTCTCTTAAAAAGAGAATTCAATGCAGATGTTCTGTGACAAAAGAAAGTGTTTCATTAAATCTCAGTTAAGGCTGCCCATGTGTTTGTACCCTACCTAAGAATTAGGGTCAGTGAAATGTAACATTTTAAAATCAGAAAATTCTGAATCATAGGACATGGAGTTGTTAATCTGCCACTTTTGAGCAACGTCCTTAAAAGTCCACAATGCACAGATTCACACTTAGTCTTTGCCAAGAAGATCATATTTGAARGCAAACAGAATGATATCTAACACTTTGTTTTACCTTTCCAAAGGTAAAGGTGTGGCTAAATGAACTACGGTGAGTTGAGGGTATCCCCATGTGGTTTACAGTTAGACAGTGTTTTACCATCCCTTTATATATTTCCATAAATTAAGTTTTTCTGCCGGATTTTCACTCTCACAGCACTGACAGATCTATGACAAGAGACACCTTGAGTTTCTTTGCAGTGATATTGGATTAAGACACACATATATATCTCTTTCCTTGAATAAACCCAGTACAGGTTCAGACCCAGATCTCCTTACACTGCCAAGCTTCTCCAACTAATCCCTTCACCATTCAGTATCACTGCACTTAGCACAGTGAATCCAGCTGAAATTCATGTGGATTTTTGCCAGGAAGGGAGGAACAGTAGAGTCAATATTTCACTCTCRTGTTTTAGCATTCTTTTTCTAGATAGTCACAAGTTTAAGTTATGTATTCATCAACTCCTTGTTTCCTGGCTTTCAGATATCTGAAAGTCACTGGATTAAACATTCTGGAAAGGAACTCGACTGTGCTGATATTTTAGATCTTGGTAAAAGACATTTTTGTCAGACATTTATTATGTACCACACACTTCAGATCCAAACAAACATGATTTTACTACGTGCCAAGGTAAGTTGCCAAGAAATGTTTTACACAGAGTGTGGAGAAACAGGGAGGGGAATCATGTAGCTGTTAGGAGCTGCTGTAAATACTTGAGGTCATGCAAAAAGTTTGTGGAATAGAGCAAAGTAAAAACAATGCATGGGATTCAGTAAGAAAAATAAGGTAAGGTCAGAAGATGTTTTCTTGATTTAAAGCCGTGGAGTTGGGATCTGAAGTAGATGACAGACACAAAGGGTTTCTCTGTAGTGCTTGCTGCTGGCAGTGATTATAGGTGTCCTGGGACTAAGCAGTAGGAAACAGAGACATTGTGAATACCAGAGGGATCAAGATCAAGAACAGAATCTGCAAGAATTTCAGCAGACAGTTTAGCCCAGAAATAAAATACAGTTTTATGGATTTCTTTTGAACTTGGGGATGTCTGTGGCAATGTTTTGTATAGGAAAAGTGAGTAGCTTTGTTCTCTCTTTGTCCTAAGAGAGAAGTCTGGGACTTGGGAGAGTAAAATATTGCCAAACCACCAGTCACCCAGCAAAATATGAAAAGAGACTATAATAACTCATCAAGGATCCAGTACAGCCTGTGGAAGCAGAACCAGAATAAATGTTASAGAAAATGCATCATTCATCTCTGGAGCAGCTACACTCATGCAATGACATTGTACAAGAGATGATTACTGATGAGGTGATAAAAGGCAGCAGGGAGCCATGAATAAATATGTCCAAGGAAAGTCATAAACACATGATTCATCAAGAAAGGGTATCTTTAGAAACATTTCACAGTTCAAASTGTTATACAAGATTTCCTTTAGAAAAAATTTCTAAGCATGGAATCAAATCAGTTCCWTATTCATTTCTGTTAATTAAATTAAGACTCCAGTTTTTACCTTGGAAAGAGACTCCATAGTGGGGGGGAGAAAAAAAAACAAACCAACAAACCAAACTCAAGCTGTTGTCAAAAAAAATCCAACAATGACTTTGCTAAAGTTTTCAAACTTTATAACATTATGAAAATGAAATGCCAGATTGCCACACAGTTTGGATCATAAGATACAAGGTAGGTGTTTTCATGCTAGAGGATAACTACAAATAAATCTTCAGTTTCTACCTACAGGAACAGCTACTGAAATTGCACAACTATAATTATCAATAACTAATAAATAATAATAATAAATAGTTAAGAATAGCTCTAGCTGATAAAACTGTTGGCTGTAAAGAGGAGGAAAAAAAGGGAAAATCAAAGGAGAAAACAAAAAATACAGATGTCTTTTAGACATTAATTTGACTGCATGCAAAACCTTCAGAATTCTAGATCTTTCCCAATAACCTTCTAAATAACATTTTGTCTCAACAGGGTTTTAGAAGTGCATGGTGGATAATAGCATGAATCTGAAAAGGGAATAAAATCTACCAAGATCAGATTTTTTAGTACTGCATTTTTTACTGTAACACAGAGATTGCATTCAAGTACAGTATTTCTACATCTGTTGTTAGGGAGCTGACTGTAGAGCTAGACTGGTGTTACCAGCGTTTAGCTCTGTGATTGAAATAGTGGCACTACACAGAAAGACTATTTCCAACTCCCAGTGTCTGGGGATAATCAGGATTTTTGGATAATGCCATAATTTTGCGTCTGGATAATACTGCATATATGCCACTATATGTAGTCCAAAGTTCCAGATGAAATCATGAAGTTTGCATCCTCAACTACTTATATCTTTGGAATAAAGTTTTCATAATATAGTCTATGTGTTTATCCTTTCTCATGAAGAATATCCTTCCCATACTATAATTCAGTATTAGTAGGACATTATCAACATCAGTATTTAAATAACAACTTCCTCACTCACAAGAAAAGGACATCAGATTAATCCTAATATTGCGATCTTTTTCGTCTTAAAGAATGGCTACTCATCAAATGTACTTTACCCAAAATCTAAAAATTATTTTATTCTTTTCTTGTTTGTAACATCTTCTCCTTTAAATKCGTAGTGAAGCAAAATCACACTCAGAAGAATATGGACAACATAAAATTGTAAACTCCTGAGTTAACAGTATCCATTTGTTAATGTGGAGAGATACTTTGTGCTTATATTTTGTGTTGCGTGTTGAACTTGAAGTTTTATTTGTTCTTTACTTTCTTTTAATCTGAGATAACTCCCTAATGGCATTTTTCAGTGTTGATAATAGGGAAAAATCTGTTCTGTTTATTTTTAGATAACATGGATGAGTTCAAAGTTTCCTATTGGAATAAAAAGTCATTGAACTCATATTGCTTGTATTATCTTTAGTTATTGTTCCATTTAGAAATTTCAATGAGTGCTTAAGCTTCATTACAGTATATAACAGATATGCCTTACTATAAAGTCATTAATAAATAATTTTCCAGAAGGAAGTGGTTTTTGACTTTATGCATTTTATGAAATATTTCTGTCTTAGGTTCTAAATTATGTAAACAGCTGCTTTAAAATATGTACTTTTTTCCATTAACATCTTTGTTTACATTGTATATGTATTATAATAGCACCTAAGAAATAAAAACATAATAATAAAAGCAGTAACTATTCTTAAACTCTGAAATAGTATACTTTTTTTTTTAAGAAAGAAAACTCAGCAGAATGAAACATTTATTGGTAGGAATTTAAAAATCTTTTAATGATGACAAGTATTGTTTATGATCCATGTCAAAGAAAAAAATAATCTTAAAGGTCCTAAATCATGGAAGAAAAAACAGAAACTAAAATCCAGGAACCTGCTAATCTTAGATTACTTTTCATGATTACCCACAGACTAGCAGTCTTCAGAATCAAGTGTATCATCACAGACAATAAGGTGATAACAGCTGCTAAAATGAAATGGATCATGGTTGTATAGGGATTTGTAAATAATCAAGACTATTATAAAGAGAGTTAGTTTCAGCAAACTGASACTCATTGCTGGCACCTCCAGGGAAAGCGTGAATGCTGAGAGAATGTGCTAGCTGCTCCTTTGAATTGGCTTTTCCCTGTGTAGTGTAGGAATTATTTCTAGAGGTTATCAAAGATTAGGTGATCCATTTGGTCTGGTTGTGTGTGCATCATGTGTGATCAGAATCAAATAATCAGAATAAAATGCAACCAGCAGTGCATTAAAGAGGTGAATAGAAAGCTCAGCCCATGTGCCGAATTTCATTTATCTGTTTTGAACAAAGAAGGCTTTCTCATGAGAAGCCCTTTCAGGAAATGAAGGACTTGACAAAGTCATGGATCTATGTTGTAGCACTTATCTACATTAGTGCAAACTCTTAATCAAGATATGCAGCACCATTATAAAACTGAGTTTGCATACACAGACTGTAGTTCAGTCAACCTCTGATGAACTCAGCCTGTTTAGGCAACAGATCTACAAAAGGCAAAAAATCTTTTGGAAATATCATCTTGTCAGTAATCACTCATTTTCAGAAGATTAACTGKAATGAATATTAACTGGCCACACCCATCTTCAAAGCAATACATAGGTTTTTTAATTTAATATGTCTCAGGATCCCCCACTCTTACCCACTCCTTTCTCACATATGACAGCACCTATTTCTCCTTTGGGCATGCAGCTGTGAGGGGAAGAGAGAAACATGGGCTACACTGACTATTCTCACACACTGCTTTTTGTGTCCTGAAAGAAAAAAACCCGATATAAGTTCCATTCCCTATCTACATAGGGGTTTGTGCATGTATACTAGTTTATGCTAATTGTCTAGCTGATTCCAGCTGTTCTAGCCTGGTGAGGAGTGCTGTGGATAACTCGTTCATAGAATCATAGGATATTCTGGATTGGAAGTTACCCACTAGGATCATCAAAGCTGAACTCCTGGCCACCCTAAGAATCACACCATGTACCGGAGAGTGTTGCCCACATGTTTCTTTAACTCTAGCAGCCTTAGTGCTGTAACCTCTTCCCTGGGGAGCCTGTTCCGGTGCCCAACCACCCTCTGGGCGAAGAACTTACTCCTAACGTCTAATCTAACTGGCCCTCCCATCCCCACCCCTCTACCCAACACAGCTTCAAGCCATTCCCTTGGGTCCTATCACTGGTCAGCAGAGAGAAGATTAGCAGTGTCTAATACATTAGCAGTGTCTARTCCTCCTTGAGAGGGATGTTCATGACTACAATGTAAATTAATCTCCAGGGGTCTGCTGAAGCAAATGTGGAATGCCRGAAGTGGAGACTCAAGAGAAGATGTCAGAAACAGAAATGGTCATGGAGCAAAACCCAAGATTTCATCATGAAAATGAAAAGAAATAGACAAATTAGTTTTATCCACTATAAACTATTAATATGTAAAGCTTTTAGATTCAATATGTCTGTCCAGTCAGGGAAGGTTACTGTGCTTCTTTTCTCTGCAGTGCTCGTCAAGGTAACTTTACTTGTATTTTAACTAAATCAAATAAGTAACAGGCATCTTAAACATCTAAGAGAGCCCACAATAATTTCATTTATCTTTTAGTGTTTGAAATAACTTTTTTTCAAAATTCCTTGAGAGATTCCAGCCATGTCTACTCATTTATTACAGACTGACAATTACTAAAGAGAACATTTTGAAGATTGTAAAACTGGCCACTCAAAAATTTGATGAATATCAGTTCTGTTTTTCAGTTTAACCTTGTTTAGATTGTATGTGGATTTTGAGATAGTGTTTAATGATAAAATTGCTATCCAATTTTCTGCCTTCCCAGTAAAAACAGCATGCTGCGTAAAGGCTCCACTATATACTGATGTAGTGATAAAATAATAATTTAAATTCCATATTAAGTGAAGGCAGGGAGAAACACATCTGCAGAGAAGGTCTAGTTTACTGAGGGTGGGGTCTGATATTGTAGATAAAATGATCCTCTTTCCTCTTCTTAAACTGTATGTTCCATCTGCATCATGGTGCTGACTTACTGGCTATTTCATTTTTTTTATTGATTGTTTTTTAACCCCAACTGTTCATGGAATTAATGTGCGAGAGAGATTTTTACATTTTTGTTGGTTAGACTGCTATTTTCCTGATTTTTTAATCATTAAATAGGGCCTCAAAAACTGCAGAGTTAGCAGAAGGCATGCAGCACAATTGTGAGTTACCTGCTGGAAGCTATGAAATCAGTTTCTCTTCAGACAMACTTTGAATTTCCATTTCCTTTTTGTATTTTTCTCTATCAAATGCAGAACATTTAGCCTTCCCAGAGAAGGGTCCAGTCTTAAACTAGATATCTACCTCCTGTTTTAAGGAAGTAAGAAAAAATAGGAAAAAGGAGTAGGAAATAATAGGAGGTGTCCAGTGTCTAGATCCACTTGGTATTTAGTCCATCTAAGGAAATAATTATTGATGTTCATATCAGACAAAACACAGGGTGTATGACCTTCATAACAGATTCTAAGATTTTCTGGATGAATAGGCTCTTCAACCCKTTTCTTAAAATTGAGCCATTCTCATTATGCCTGTGGACATAAAAGAGAAAAGAGAAGAGAAAGTCAGACTGTAGTGGATTATTAGGACACTCAGCTGGGAGTGAGTGACATGATTCTAGTTCTGCCTATTAAGCATGATAGGCAACTGGAGTGCCAGCTGAGATGTACTTAAGTTTTCACAGAATCACAGAATCACAGAATATGCTGAGTTGGAAGGGACCAACAAGGATCATCGAGTCCACCTCCTGGCCCTGCACAGCACCAACTCCAAGGGTTTAGTGAAATACATCCCCTGTCTACAAGATAGTGAAATACTCCTGTTCTGCACAGAAGGAGCAGCAGCAGGAGAAAACAGCAAATTTACAGACAGAGACTACTCAAGAGAGCTACATCCCCAAAACTGAACCTTATATCGAGCACACATAGATACTGGAAAGCAACCTACTGTTCTGTCTATAGACACAGTAAGAAATGTGAAGAGTAACCTTGGTCTTGAACAAAATGCAAAGATTCAGACTGGGAAGCTGGGGAATCATTCCTACTTCAGGTTATTTTAGCTAGATGCAAAGATAAATCAGATAAGAGACTTCATAATTCTTTGGGAACATGAAATATTGAGGCCAACAGGTCAGGCCTGTCCGAACCATGACAGGCATGTATGTTTTGCTTGTGGGTTTAGGTGATTTGGGGGGTGTGTGTTGTGTTTTGTTTTGGTTTTTTGTGTTTCTTTTAGAAAGCCCATATACTGTAGGACAAAAATTCTTAGAGAGATAAAAATATCTTTCCAAGACATCATTAATAGAAGAGGTAATGTATCAGTAGAATATGAAACAGAGAAGAGAACCTACTTTTCCTGGAATACATGTAATAAAAATAGTCCTACCATGCTCAAAAGAAACCTCTCAATGATAATTTAGGTAGATTGGTGACATTTAGTATTCTAGGAAGTTCAAGAGCATGCTGAAGGGGTTCTTCCTTCAGTAGCTAGATTTCAATGGGAGGAGATGGTTACAAAGAATTTTTCCAACTATGGTAAAAAAATATCATCCCCTAGCTACTAAAGAAGAGATTTCATGGCAAAAAATATGTGTTCAATAGTCTGTATTGATTGCATTTCTTTTTTCTTTAAAAAGAAGTTTGTTTTGTTTGGAGAACTATGGCTTTGCTGGCTTACATTGGGACTTAGCTTTGTAGCTGAAGTACTGTCACAAATAATATGAATAGTTGAATCTATTAAGGTATAKAAGATTATTAAGGTATAACACAGAGGATAGTATAAGGTAAGATGAAACAATTTAGGAACATAACTAGACATTCTGGYAAATTCTGAAATCAGTTCATGTAGCAGATTTAAAACACAGCGASTAATACAAGACTAAAGAAAATGTATAACTAGGAAAAAGTTTCTTATTGTGGGATGTGTCAATAGCGTAGAAGTGATTCCTTGACCTATAGAAAGAAAATTATGTACAAAAATTTGTGGAAAAATATGTTTTGGGGAAAGTTTTTCCCTATTCAGTTGCTTTACTTATTAATAAGTAAAAGTTCAGAACAGGGAAGAGATACCATCAAAACAAGGAGTTTGACATTCTTACACAATTCCAGCAGAAGACAACTGTCCTGACATTCAAGCACAGTAAGTGCCAGACAAAGCTGACACCTGATGCTTGTAAGCAGGGCCTCAGGGGCACACTTGTACAAAGGCAGAATGATCACTTGAGACTCGAGCATATGTTTCCAAAGCGTGCACTGACTGAGAGGTGGTGTGCAAAAGCAGAAAAAGGATCTCTAGCTTTACTGCATGCAAGGAAGGATATAYGTTGCTTCTTTTTTCTGAGGGAGACTAGGTTTGGCAGAAAAAGGTCATGAGTTTTGAAAGATGACTGCAACAGAGAAGTTAAAAAAGGCTTCTGAGTTTCAGAAACTTTGCTTTTTCAGTTTCAATTGTATAATTTACAAGGAGAGACGGAAGAGGAAAAGACTTTGTGGGAAAAGGAAGCTTGTTTTAAGCTTGGRGTAGAAATGAAGTAGGAAGACACCCAAGTCTGATACTGGAGCTAGGTGAGCCTGTTCAGAAAAAATGCTTCACAAGGTGTGACAGCCCTCTCTCAGAGGATATAGTCTGTCACTGCAGAAGCTGCAACATAAAATCAAACTGCCAAAGATAGTGATGGTTATTAATATCTTGCCCTTATAACAACTTTGAAGCAGATCTTTCTGACACAGATGATACTGTGTTTAAGAACAACAGACTTTATTCTGTGTTGATTTCAGCTTATTGGTTGCAATTTTCTATGTGTCTACATTACCAGAAATAAAAATATTAAAAACAAACTGAGGTCAGCTATGTTTGTGGTTAAGTTACAAAGTCATATGCTTGAATCTGATCCTTTCACCTGTTCCAGTGTTGTTCAAGTGAAATCAGAAATCAGACCATTAAACTATTTAGCCAAAAATAAAGTTATTGTATGCTGTTGTAAATACTATAAAAGAATCTATATATATGCATATATATGGAGGGGGGATAAAGATGGGCAGAGACAGCTAGGCCCAATGTATAAATTCTGTTAACACCATAGAACTGGGTTTATGTATATGTTATTACAATTCAAATAAAACATAAGAATACGGGCAAAGAAAATGGGAATCTTTGAGGAATTTTGCCTTATTCTGGAGAGATGGTACCTAAGCAAAAGCAACCATATGAAGAGTAGAAAACATATTTTCAGAGCCTTCATCAAGAGAAGGCGGGAAAGAGGTGGACCCTATGTGCCTGTCTTCTAAAAAAGAAAAAGCTAGAGAGTAAAAGGGATCAGAAGAGGTGCTGAGGAAAAACACACAGAGCAAATATGTATTAGTGTGCATTGTCTCTTTGTAAAGGATTGTTGAAGGGCAAGTAATGTGTAACAGTGTTGCAAGGCAACACCTCTGGAACATTCTTGTAAAACTGGTTTGACGTCCGTACACAAGGAGAGCCAATTTGGTTACAAGGACAGCTGCAGACCTATCCTCTTCCTTCTCAGATCTTAGAAAAATATTTGTAGCCTGCTTGATAATTAACAGAGGTTTGTCTTAGAAATTAATCCAGAACAGAAATTTCACTACCTGCAGGATAGCTGCATGTTCAGGGCTGGTTCTGCGATCCCTGAAGGCCATAGAAAGCTGTTGTATCCACTGCAGCTCCTGTGCTGCCGAGATCCCTGGTTTTCTGTCAGGGAAACCAAGGTGTGTCTGGTGTGTGACAAGGTCTTGTCTTGGGTATGTACTGGGGAAAATGAGAACTTGGAGTGAGCAATGAGGCACACCAACCCTTCAAGGCCAGTGCTTAGTCAGAGACGTTAACAGAGTTAGAGACATTAACACCTAACAACAGTAATTTGCCCTGGAAGCTGCCCAGTTTCTGACTGTTTAGCTTAATCCATAATTTTTGGTCTAGTTCTAATGAACCTAATCTGACAGCACCTGTATTATTTCTTCTGTTTCATTACCAAATGTACTCAGCTCAGCAGCTCCATTCCCTGAAGCCCTGCTAATTGCCAATCCTTTTCTCCTTGTTTTCTTTTTTTCACTTGGGATATTTTTCAGTCATTTTCTTCTCTACAAGACCTTTTCCACRATCTGCTCTATCATCCATTTATTTGTGCCCATTTTTCCTCAATGAGCCTTAGATTTGGATCTTGTGTCCTCTTTAGGTCAGTGCTTAGACTTCCTCCTCCCTATTTCTTGCAGATTGGAGAAGCATGGTGTACCACAGTCAGCCTGTGAAGAGACAGATTCCCTTTTATTTTTTCCAGTTCTAGCATCTGTGCAGTCCCACTCCTACTTTCCTGATGGTGAAAACTGCTAAACGGAAAGTCTGGCTTTTCACTTGGTGACTCCATAACTTTAGTTTACATTTGGGTTATATGAGCCCATTTCTGAGCCTATGACTCACTGTAGAAGCTATGAAAGAACATATGGTCTAGAAGCACTCTGAAGGTATGAGGGGACTGAGCACAGTAATCTCCCCCATAGATCTGATGCCTGCACTGGCTGGTCTAAAGCTGTGATAAACTCAAATGCGCTAGGAATCTTTGTTTCCTCTGGCAATTATTAAGCTTCTATATGTGCTGTCAGGCCTCTGAGAGAACTGAGAGGTCTCAGATGCCCTAGCCACCTCAGCTGGGGCCCTTCACCCACACCGTGCCCAGGACTCTCATTTAAGCTCAGGCGAGCAATCCTGATTTAAGGTATGACATAGTTGTGCCTGTGTTAAGACCTTCTTCTGGCCTTGTCTCCTGGCTGGCTCCCCTATACAGACTCTAGCCCTAGTTCATCACTCACTTTGTCTATGACTGTCTGAAGACCCTATTAGCAACCCTAACACAGAGCAACCACTGGGAGCAATGTCACTCGCGGCTTCTCAGCCCTGAGGGAGCAGCCATCCGTTGCTGAGCCCTGACACCCTTTTGGCTAGTCTGAAGGTCAAAAAGAAAAGATATATATCAAATACCAGCATTAAAATAGAGCAGTGATACTAAAAGAGTACAGAATTATCTTCAGTTGTCCTTTCTTCTGACAGAGCTTCCCAGTGTGCAGCTTCATGGTAGCTTTAACATCACGAGGAAGTTATTTATGGAAGGCACTGTAGGTGGGAAAAAGAAAATTCCATCCGTTCGAAGAGCTGGCTGCTTATGCAGTTCCTCTATGTGCTAAATATCTCTGGTAGGTGTTTGTCTTCACAGCAGATTTCTGTTTGATGTTGTACTACTTCCTGCAGTGCGCCGACTCTTTCAGCCCTGCGCTTTACCTTACTGACCTTGATTCTGCAGTCCTTTTTGTGGATAATAAGTGCAGGCTTCAAAAAACCCCACATCATTGTACTTCTTAATTCTCTAGCGAGTTTGAGATCCTTTCTCTCGCAGAARGTGTTTGAGATTAGTATGAGACTTTTGAGTTTGCCTGAAAAACTAATGAAGCATTTGGACCTTTGGCTTGTAGGCCTTTTATTTAATTTCATTCCTCCCTCACAGCTTGGATCATGGAGCTGGAGCTGAAGGAGCAGGCAGGCATGCCTTCAAATTGTAATTTGCCTTCAGCTGTAGCTTTTCCTGGAACATGAACACAGTCCCTGAGTGTCACTGCTGAAGTGCTCCCATTCATGCTGGGTCTAACTGAGCACTTATGGCATACTGATATAGGCACCTCTCTTCGTTTAGGAATGTGTACGCTATAGTTTTGAACAAAAGCCATTGCACTGGGTAACTACGGATTGTCTGAGGGGCTGGATGAGGTCATATCTAAWGAAACTTTTCTTCCTTCTGGTTGCAAAGGTTTCATTCAGCACACTTGTTACTCTTTCTGRTTCTTTTCATCTTCCTCTCTTCCCTCTCTACCCTCATGGGTAGGAGGCTATTAGTATATTATTTATAAATGATGAATTTTCAAAGAAGAAATGTTTTTGATTTTTTTTCCCATTTCTTCTATGGTTTACCTGATTTGCTGATTATATCAGCTAAACTTTCYAAACTTATGATTCTACTGCATGTTTGATCATATGACTGGATTAGTTTAAAATCTGTGATCCTTTTCTCCTTAAACACAAGAATGGCAGTGTGCAATGTTTAGTTGTCATCTAATGAATAAGACTTTTACTTAAAAACTGTTTGGGTTTTTTTTTGCCTTTGCCTTGCTTTTTTCTTTCCCCAAGCTTTCCAGCTGAAATAGCAACAGCTGTCGAAGCACAGCTTCCCTTTCCCCTTTTTTTTCTCTTTATAATTAAAGTTGGTTTGAACATTCAGTCTTTATATCTGAATTTCATCTCTAGTGTGGGATTCCATCTGAGTTGGAATGATCTTAGGTGGAAGACTTTGTCAACGGAGATCTCACTCAGTATAAAGCATACCTTATATGTATTAGGAGGGAGTGGTGTTAACAGATCTCAGTGAAATACTTTCAGACAGTAAGATGAGCCTATGCTAATGACTGCTTATGAATGATTACACTGAGTTCTGGGGCAGCAGAAGCCTAATAAATTTGGGGAGGGGAAGCTACAGATATTGTGGAATGTCTTTGTTTTGCTTATTTTGCATTTTATTTTATTTACAATCAGTTTTACTTACAAGAATGAKAGAAGAACCATTAAGCCATTACAGTTAGAAATTCCAGTGATTCACAAAGGCTTCTTTCCACATGAGTAGAGTCCTACTTGATATTCTTGTTGTCCATATATTCAGGAGTACCTGATTTTTGGGATAGGGATGTTGAATACATCTGAATACAATGATAGTTACATGAGTCTTTGCAATCTGTTGGGTATGAAACTAAAATGTGCTTTCATCACTGTGGCCTATTGTAGCATCTTTAGTATGGCAGTTAGCATGTGGTAAAATATGTTATTCACCCTCCTTCCCTGTTAATTCCATTCAACACACTGCAGTAGATCACACAGCCTAGGAAATGATGTGATAGTAATGCCTCAAAGAAGAATTTCAGAAGATCCTAGGTATGGTAGCTTTTAGAGATTTTGGGAACTTCAAACTTCACTAGATTACTAGAATAAAGCCAGTTACTATCATTGACCTGCCAAAAAAGTGTTTATCTCAAAATACTTGATATCATTTCTCACGTTTACTTTCTGAATCACCTGTTTTTTCACAGTGGCAGCTGTACAGAGCATCTGGGAAGGTTTAACTTACATACCTTAAAGATGGGTGACTCCAGGCTTTTTTACTTGCAGAGGAGAAAAAATTTAAAATTAGTTGCCTGCATCCAGTTTCCCAGTTGCTTTTCCAATATTTATTCTCATAGCATTACCTCCTGCTGTTTCAATTTATACTGCCAGTTCTGGCAATTTCTGTTTCTCTGTAAAACTCCTGCAAGCCTGGCCCATTTCTTTGTCACCTAAATAGAGCATTTACGAAGCTGAATGTCTACTGTGGTAGTAGCTGCTCGTATTTGATTTTGTCTGAACATCAGAGTCACACTGAGCAAGGTGGGAGGGTGAACCTACCCTGCATATTTCTAATGGTTTGCAAATACAGTCATATTTCATTTACTGAGCTGGTTTTGGTTTTGGTATGGAATGCAGAAGAGAAGCTGCTGTTCCCATAACACACAGGAACAGYAATACAAACTCAAAGAACTGATTTATGCCCTATTTCCACTAAGTCATGCAAATTGGAAAGCTTCAAAAGCCTTAGCAATCTCATGCAAATACTAAGATTATTGTTGGAAGCTGATTTCCATGTGTATATGTTGTATGCATGCCTTCAGACCTCTATAAGCAAAAAGAAGATGCCTGCATTTATTAATGACTAAGGACAGCCTTGTTTTCAGAGGGAAAGTAAAGAAATAATTTTGCCATGAACAGGCACRAGTGGAGGTAAAAAGAGGAATACATTACTGTATGATGTATTCATGGATTTTCAAAAAAGAATCAAAAGTACGTATCTAACAAACCTTGCATACAAAATAAGATTAGAACCGACTATCGTGATTCAACYCCAGTCAGCAGCTAAGCACCAGCAGGTGCTCATAAAGGGGAGAGAATCAGAACAGTAAAAGTGAGAAAACTCATGGGTTGAGATACAGACACTTTAATAGGTAAAGCAAAAGCCATGAACACAAGCAGACCAAAACAAGGAATTTTTCCACCACTTCACATGAGCAGGTAGGTGTTCAGGCATCTCCAGGAAAGCAGGAGTCCATCATGCATAACCGTTACTTGGAAAAAGAAAGGCCATCACTCTGAACGTCGCCCCCTTCCTCCTTCTTTCCCCAGCTTCATAAGCTGAGCATGAAACCACATGGTGTGGGATGTCCCTAGGGTCAGTTGGGGTCATCTGTCTTGGCTGTGTCCCCTCCCAGCTTCTCGTGCACTCCCAGCCCACTCCCTGGTGGAGCGGAGTGAGAGGCAGGAAAGGCCTTGACCCTGCGTAAGCACTGCTCAGCAATACAAAGTCATCTGTGTTACCCTCATTTTCCAGCACAAATCCAAGACAGCCCCATACCAGTTACCGTGAAGAGAAGTAGGTCTATTGCAGCTAAAACCAGCACAATGGCCTAGAAATTAATATTCAAAATGCATATTATGTTGCTGAGGGAGCTGGGGTTCTTTAGCCTGGAGAAGAGAAGGCTCAGAGAGGACCTTATTGCTCTCTACTGGTGAGTGATGCCTTCAGTCCAGGTAGATCGGGGTGCAGCTGCAGTGTGAGCTGTAGGTTGAGACAAGAGGCTGTGAACTCCCGACCCTTTGCATGACAAAGGGACCAGGGACCTGTGGCCTGGCCAGGTGACCAGACACTGGGAGACACAGCAGGAGCCATATAAAATCCCAGGGATTCCTTTGTTCTGTTGATCCTGATCTTGTTTCTTGCTCTGGCAGACCCTACACTGTTATTCTTTTCCTTGGCCCTGTAATATCTTATTGTTTAAAACGCCAGCTATTCTCATACATTGCACACAGTGCAATCCCTACTTTAGTGTAAGAATATTGTAAAATTAGCATAAAAGCATAACTACATTGCAGCACTACTCATACTACAACTATGTTTTTATTCTGGGTTTATAATCAAGACTAAAGTGCACCTAGAAAGAAGACTGCTTTCTAAGTAGGGTCATCTGTAGAAGCACAGAAAGAGGAGAAGTGTGCTTTGGAAAGCTAGCCACTGATTCACAAAGAAAGGGTAACATGCCCTTCAGAGGGATATGCAGATGCGAATCAGAAAAGGTAAGTAGTCAGATTTCAAGAGTAAGTCTTCAATGGGCTTAGAGGCTTTGCTCACACCTATAAATAAAACAGAATTACCTCATGGAATCAAGCACCAGTATGTGACTGTATGTATAATTCATTTGTTAGCACTGTGACTAACTGGCAAGATTTTGACTCAAATAGAAATATTTCAGAAATTTGGTAGACTTGTCTCTCTCTCCTTTGGAAAGGAGAGTGTTTAAGCAGATTGATGTGAACTAGAGCACAGTGGCACATATGACTTCAGGGTTAGAAATTTGCTCCAGCCTCTTTTAGTTTCTTTTGTAAACGTAATCACAGGCCTCAGAAAAGGAACAGAGCACAGATAATCCTGTAACAGGATCGTTGTACTGAGAAATGGATAGTAAAAAGTGCAGTCATTCAAGATAAAGTGTTGATTAAAGATCTGATTCCAAGCTTATTCTTCATTTTCAGCACTCCTATGAAATTCCCAGGAGACTTTAGAGGTTCTTTTCTGTGCAGTCCCTAAGGGGAACAAGCAGCTGTTTTGCCTTATAGTGCATCACTTCTAAAGACTAATGGGATTTATTGACAGGAGAAAAATAATTTGCACCTGTCTATGCCATCTTCAGAACATCTGGTCAATTTAAACTAATTTACATCAATATTCACACTTTTTGAATATTGATGTAATATCGCACTTTGAAATTTGTCCATTCATTATTTATAATGGGTGTTACTATGTGCCAGTTTCTTTATGGACTGGCTAAAAGAAAGGCTACTTGTTTCATTGACCAACAGTAGTGTGGAAATTCTGGATTTTGCTACAAATATGCATGAAGAACACACTTTCCCACTGAAAAAAAAGCTGCTGATACATGAATGAAATGAAAATTCTGTTTCTAAGTTATTTTTGTGCCTACGATTTTTAATTGGGACACAAAATAGCCTGGAAATATTTTATGAAGTTTGAAAACATTTCAATAGCTTGTCTTCAATTTCTCACAACTTTATCAGTTTCTAAGCATTTGGAAGGAAACCTTCCACCTGAAAAGCTTGTCTTAGCCTACATTTCACCAGAATTCATCAGCTAACAGTGCATGGCCATTTTCTAGTACAAGGCTGCAGAAAATTRCATTTTCCTTTCAAGTTAAAAACAAGTAAAAGAATTGCAGTGGTGTTGCTGTCAAGCTCTCGTAACTCAATATGGAAAAGGTGACTTGACATTTGGCACCAGAGCAGGACTCTCCATTTTGAGTGTGCCATTTACTAGCAAGTATCTGTGAAACCTACTGGCATAAATTGAATCTGTAGGGTAGATCAACACATTGGATGAAAAGTCAGTGATATGTTCTATGAAGTGTGTATCATGTTCAAGCAGGCTGTGCCATGGATGAGTTGCCAATCTTTTCTTCGATATGGTGGTGGCTTGACCTGCAGCTAGAGATGCTGCAGAGGATGAGCCAGCCACACAAGTAACCGAGGAGCCAGTGGGGCCAAGGAGCCCAGGTGTTGTATTAAGTAAAGGCTTCGAAGTCCAAGATCTCCCCCTAGATTGTGGTAAGGAAGAAAGTCTCTCTCACCCAGGCCTTGGAGTAGTGTTCTCGCCCATTCATTTGGTATATCCTTGTCAATCTATGTTCTGTATATGGTTATGTTCCAAAATGTTCTCCCTCACTCGATGCCCCATTGGCTTTGTTCCCTTGCTCTTCCCCTTGCCTACCCTTATTGGTTTGTATACTGCTACCCCRCCTTTTCTCCTCCCCCTAACCCTRGTGTGGTTGGCCCTCAGTGTTCACTCCACCCCTTGTCTGTRCTGTATAAAACCTTGTGTCTCCCTATTCTTTTGGCTCTCCTTCCCTGACCCTTCAAGAATAAAGACCTTCTGTGGAACATCATAAGGAGAGCCCACCTCCGACTCTTTATTACCGTCTTAAAGTGTCAGCTGTGCGACTGCCTGCTTAACCACCTGCGCTGGTGGGATTAGCGGGTGGAAGGCACGGCACTGTGCCTTTCCCACCGGCTGTTGCACACTGCACCGAGGCACTGCTGGACAAGCGTGAGGCTTCTAGGAAGGTTGCGGCCACTGACCTCCAGCTGGGCGAGGCCACGCCGTGACACTTCGATGCTTTTGAACATCATGGTTCTTTGATTTTTGTTTGGTTTATTTTCTCAAACCAGAAGACGTGTTCCTCACTAAGACAGCAAAGTCAAGTCCTGAAAAGTTAGGAAATGATAGGGTTTATATTTATTTGCAGCCTTAACCAAGTACATATATATTAGGATAGAATTTTGTTTTGTGTGCTTACAGTGTTTTGTTTTGGTGGGATATTTCTTTCATTTGGTGCTCCTGGTAAGCCYGGTGAATCATCAGGGTGATTCAGAACCCTAACACGCAGAATCACTACTGAAGTTAGAAGATATATAGTGACAAGACAGGGGACAGGAAAAGTATTTCATGCTGATGCACTTAGAATTATAGCGTGATTTTAGGCAAGTCAATGAAACCATGTTTTTTTAGTTGTGATCCCTGCGAGTATCTAAACTCTTAATCAAGAAAAGTCTGATCTTGCACTGAGGCCCACAAAGATCTATAAGATCTTTTTCAGAGCACCCTTCTGACTTCCTGTAAATTTCACGGACAAAACTGCTAGCAATGAACTTGACATCAAGTCTTGACTTTCTCATTAGCTGGTTGCCTTGTTGCTTGTCTGTCGCAAGTGTTCCAAGAAATATGACACAGAGTCCAGGGAGAACAAAGCGATGCGGATTTTTTTATTATTTTACAGAGCAGCTTATATCCCTTAGTTTGCTTGAAGTTTATAGAAATGTCAAGAGTCTATTGGACCCYTGGTCAGCCACCTACCAAGTTCATTGGTCAATTCTAACAACACCTATTCCAAAATATTTATCTAAGCAAAAATGATGGCAAAGCGCAGCTGCACGAAGCTTAATTAATTTACAAAAACTCCTAGGATTGTTTATAATAGTTTTACCTGGGAAAAGAGAGAAAGAGAGAAGTCTCACGAAAATGCTGGGAGAGTTAGAAGGCCTCTCTGCCGACAGCTTTTCAGCAGTCACACTCGTCCACTTTGAGCCAAGATTAGGAAACCATGCACTGAAGAATGGAGCACTGTTCCTCAGAGGTGTCTTGTCTTAAGTGGGATCGTGTGGATAAGTGTATTGAAATGTACTACCAGGAAGAGATAGACTGATATTTCCTGACATGCCAGGGCTTAATGTTGCAACTGTTGAATGTTATGAGCATTGTGAAACTGAGAAATAGTGTGGAGCTTTGCAATTAAAAGGCAAAATATACTCAAATGAATCAATTTATAATAATTTACATTTTATACAACCGGGGCTTTTTTGKKTTTTTTTTTCAGTTTATTTTTTCTTTTGCAAAAGTAGGAGAATGATTACTTTATTTTCTTTCACCTTGTACTTGTTTTCTTATTTAAGCTTGTACACCATGTGGGATCTTCTGTTTTTCACTTGTTTGGTGCCATTCACAGTTGGTTGTTCTGACCCTTTCTCCTTCCAAAACTTTCAACTAAACTTTTGCAGAATCTATTTTCTGACTGAGATGGCACAGCTTCTGCTCTGCAGTGTTAAACAGTGTCATTGGARAAGAATATCAAGAGAAGGCCAGTGAAGACAAGGTGAAAATAGTGAAGAAAAGACAAAAGATGAGGCAACTGGTGTCTGCCACAGGCTGGGTCCTTCTCAGTGTGCCTGGAAACTAATGGAACAGTGCCAGGCAGTGAAGCACCACAGTCTTAGGCAGTCCCCACATTTCTCTAATGATTGTTGGCTCATTGTAAAAATAAAGACTTAGCTTAAGGTGCACTAGCCTTCTTACCTGCTGATGTTGTCTCCCTTTGTGTGAACAACTGATTTATTGCTTGTTATTTGTCTGCATTTCAACTGATTCTCAAATTGCTTGGAAGTTTTTCAATCACTAATCAGAAAGTGTACACACTGAAGCATAACATGAAATCTCATCTTTGGTAGTTACTTGAAGACTTTCAATAGTTCTCCTTAGTAGTTCTCTGTATAAGCATGAGCATCCCATTAAAAAGAGCCCTGGCAGGTTACAACAGGTACTGTCTCTAATTCATGCCTGCCATGCCTGTTAACTCAGCAGCAGGTAACATTTGAATCAGGGTTTGAACAAGTATCACCATTAGGCAGCATCTTGTTGGTTCCCTCATTACAGCAAGACCTGTTTTCCTTCAYTAGCTAGAAAACTTCTACCTGTAGGATAAATATCCAAGAACTGGCAATAACTTCAGAGTTTCTAAGTTGGCTTTCAAGYCCAATTCAAGTTAGTTGGAATCCTTACTGGAAGGAAAAATAAGAAATTTTTAACATCCACATACAAACAAAAAAACCCCCTCCAAACAAACAAAATCCCCGTTCAACTAATTTAAATCCAGGACTTGCTTTTTCATTTGTGGGTTTTCATGGAAGGCTAAAGACTTTGGATATTGTTGTGAACACACTCCTGTGAAATACCATATGCCACTTATTTCATAGCCTTGAGACTGACTTTGTGGCATTAGCCTTTTCTCACTTTTTACTGTTCCATTCAAATTCTACTCAAATATCTATTTGCAAATACCCAGATGCTAAAGTAACCAGAAATACATAAGCTTCTTGTAATATCTGGTCCACAAACTTATTGCAAATAATAAAATAAACAAGAGCAGACCATTTATCTGAAGGCTGCCCAAAATGTTTTATTTAGTTTGTAGATCTTTTGCATATGCATCTGGAAATAATCAAGAGTATTTTTAGTAGCAAATTGTTAATAAAAAAATATATGGTATTTTGAAGACATGCAACTTTTAAACAATTTTATTTTTGTGACCAGGCTACAGTTATGGAGATAAAGAGGTATGTCAATAAAATTCCATCATTTTCTTTCCCAGAATATTTAAGCATTCATTCATACTTCCCCATTTGCTTACACTGTAACCGTCCTCTGTTTAATATTAGGTTATAGAAATTTTTTAATAAGAATAAACTGGGCAAGATATCCATAGCCAGAACATTGCTCTTTCTTTTTGTCATACATACTCATACTCCCAGTAACCTGAGAAGGATGACATTTTCAGTTGTATTGCTAATAAAGGCTACATCTTTGCTTAGTCCTCTTTGACTTATGTAGTTCCTTGCTTTGCTTCTTGAACAGAGAAAACAATGCCTAAGTTTAAATTAGTGGTTTGAGTTTTAATTTGAAATACTTTCTGATATGATACATTAATTCTCATCACCAACTGCGGTGTCATAAGTCTTCAGAACCAATTCAGGTGAAGCTGGAGTGTTTTACATCTTCCTGAGGCCCGGTGCTATAACATTAAATTATTATATTCTACTGCTTTGCAATCTGAAGTTACTTTAATTTTCCTGCTGGCAGGAAATGATGAACGCAGGAATGCACTAAATGCTTTTAGTTCCTTGTAATTAAAATGCATTTGTACAGCTGTGTAAATCTGTTTCTCTCTCTTCTCTCTCTGGTTTTGGACATATTTCTCTTTCAATGCTATTCACTTTCCCCTGTGACACTGTTGTTGATAACAGTACAATGAATCCTCGCACATTTTTATTTGAAATAGATGAAACCTATGTGGCCTACATTTGTTCTTAAGATAGTTTGCTATACAGAGGTGGTAGAGAAGCAGTCTAAAAATGAAAGAGTTAGGTTCTATGTTTTCAGAACAAGTCACTCCTACTTCACCATCTTGGCATAACTTTCAATAAAAAGGTTGGAGGAACCGTAACCTGCAGGTAYGAAACACAATGCAAGGAGATTGACTGAATTACACTCAGTATAAACCAAAACACTGAAACTTAATGTCTTCTGAATCATATTTTCTGAAATAATATATTAAAATTAACAAAAACTTGACATGACAAGGTTCCTTCTTTATGAATATCTTATGGCACATGGGAATCTGATCTAAAATGTCTCATTATCTCTATTCCAAGAATAATTTATGAAATTGTTTACCACAGAGAATGAAGTGGTTGCTTGTAAAGTTTGCCCTAATAAAATTTAGGTGAATGCTAGTGATGAAAAATTACATTTTATTTACTGCAAAATCCTTCTTCTTTCCCCACAGGTTTGCAAAAATGAAAGCAGCTGGGAAAAGAAAATAAATTCACACGCGGCATGCAAGAACTACAGTATAAACCAAATCCTGGAACACTGCAGTTTCCCCAGCTATTTACAGTTTAAACTTTATTGTAAAATACTCCCTGGAATGTCATTGGTGCCATGATCTCAAAAGGATCACCTACTTTAGATTGGGTTCAGCAAAGATACAAGTAGTATGATGCACTTGCTCATATTTCCAGGGAATTGTTTAAATTCTCAACAGTTCTCCAACTATTTAAAAGTACTTAATATTTTTAATAAGAAAATTCAATATGTGCTTCAGCTTTTAATTTGTGAGCATAACATACCATTTACTTGAGGGAAACCTGAATTCTCCTGAAAGAAAATAGAAGATTTAGATAAATGTTAAATACTTTCAGTGCCACCTATTGGCTGATAAATTGTTTCAAATGAACATCACCTTCATAATTGTGGACAAAGTGAGGTAGGGCTACTTATAATAATAGTTCTAATTTGTACTGAAGGTAAAACCAGCAGCAGCGTCTACAGTCATATTCAAAGAAATTATCCTCTCTCAAAGAATTTAARCTTTTTTTTCTTTACAGAAAACAACAAATCCTGTGGGATGCTTCAGATGTATTATGGTGGTATCAATGTTCTAAAGCATTTAATGAATATGTATGGTGGTGGAAGTCATGAGAAGAGGTCAGGAAGTGATTAAAACTTGTCTTTTTAGCCTGATAATAGGGTTTTATTTGTCTGAACATATGGTCTAATCAGTTTAGCTACAATTAATTTCTCTGTAGAATTTCAAGCCAAAGTTACTCTTCACTGCATCTCAGATTCCAYTTCTGGAATATACTGAATTCTGTGGCATCTCTCAGCACTAAGGCATGTCTTTAATTTTCCACGTTCATAATTTTATCAGGAACATGAAGAAGACCATTCAATTCTGTGGAATTACACACATGGTTAAAGGTAATCTCAGGATTGTTCTCTAGAGCAAAGTTTGCCACTTTGCATGAACAAGGCTTATATATTTTATCATCTTTAAAATGTGCATGTTTCTGAACTCTCCTAGTGGCACTCAGTTTAGAATTTTGGGTAAACTATCTAGAGGCTGTGTTTATACAAGGGAGGCTTATTTGTTACATACATAGTTATGAAGCTTGATATTTCATTGAAGAAATGATAATTGAAGATTATAATTATTTCTTAGTTCTAGGACTTCCACCTGTAAGTATGTTTTATACTTTTTTCCCCTGTATTCTGAGTTCTTTTGTTTGCCTCCTGAATAAACACATTACAGAGATGAAATTATGCCTCATAATTTCAAATAACCTAACTGCTTTGAAAACTGGGCTTGATCGTAGTGCCGTGTGTCAGAAAGGGACTTAGTATCTCATACAKCTCTTTGTTCTTATTTTGCTGACACCTTTTTTAAGAGAGTCAGTTTATCTCTTCGATAAATTCGATATTTTAGATCAGCTGCTTGGGTAAAGAGCAGAGCTACACTTATGCCAAGAGAGTACAATTACTGCAAACTGAGAATGGCCAGTTCTATCCTGGGAGARGGAATTTATCTATCTTAGAGTTTGCAGTCTACTTAAGCTGAGTCTTTAAGTTCCTTCTACAGTCAAAGACAACCTCTGCAGGTTGAAAACTTAGAGAGAAATCCTAGTTATAGGACAATGAACCAGAACAGTAAAGTATCTTTAAGAGGTGCCTGTCCTGTATCAGGGACCATACAGGGAATGAAGGTGACAAATTTAAGGCTAAAACTTTTTAGAAGACTGACATTTTGAAATGGCTCCTAGTCTTACTGTCAAACACTTTGACTTCGAACAGGTCCATTACAAGCACTTCCATTTGTCTCAGTTGCTTTTAAAAAACAGAAAAAATTGTCAGGTCTATGTTACAAAAATAATCTTGGCATAATGTCCGCAGCTGGRGGCAGGCAAGGCTGACGTCCCAGAGGTCATGGAACTGGCCCTGGCTGTCAAGGTCTGCCCTGCCTGGCCCATGGGCAGCCTCCACAATTCCCGTCCTCATATATGTCCTCAAATGTTGACCAATACTGTCAACATTTTGGCACTGATTTAATCCATCCTTTCAGGTCTTTTGTACTCCTGGCATTAATTTTTGCTTCTCCTTTCCCCTTATGCCCCCTCTGAATCAGACTGCTCTTTTTTGGCACTGAAATGCAGCAAAGCAGCCTGAAGGCTATGAACTTTTGGCCACAGACTCAGAAGCCATGACAGAGGCTGAGTCAACAAAATGACTCAAGGCCTGAAACACGTTTGAAAAAAGAAAAAAAATCTGTCCCAAAGGATTTGAAATAAATTAGGTTTTTAACAAATGACGACACAATCCTTGGCCAAAGGAGAAAAATCCTGGAATGGGAGCAGTGGTTTTTTTCAGTCTAACATGGTGAAAATAACATGAGCTCCAGTGCTAAACTATATCAGTTGGTGAGGGAACAATACAAAACTGCAATAATTATTTAATGACAGAAGAAAATATAGACTCAGTGTTCCTCTGAATCCCAGTTTACTACCCTGGCGGTCCTACTTTAATTCCCATGTCCAAACCTGATAGTACATAGGCTGGACCAGAAATGACCCTTAAATATGGAAGATTATTTCCTGGCTACGGGCAAAATCATATGAGGATATCTAATCCTGCCAAATGTGAGGACTAGAAAAGTAGGTATGGAATCTGATTTGCAATACTTCTGATGTTAGAAGATTTTGCTCACATGAGTCACAAGATTTTGATGCTGTCACACCCAAAACAAAATTCACATTTTAATTAGTCTTCTGGATAAAACCAAACGTGGACTTGGAATGCAACTGGTACCATTTATTAGTAAAAAGTCACTCATAACTTACATAGCTTTTTTCAATAAATGTTTTGATTATTAACAGATTAATTTATTTAGTTTAATCAGTCTCTAATTTCCAAAACAGGACAATTTTTCATATTAAATTGTCAAACAATTATATCTGTAAACAAATTTTGTTGGAAAGTTGCCTATGGCATCATCCTTATTTTAGTACTTTTGTTTTCCAAACAGAAATCATATAAGACCTACCTTTCAGAGGAGTTCTCTACTATTTTTCAATGTTTATATCATTTGACTTAGAAATTTATTCCTCCTGGCCCACATTCAAATAATTTTTAATAATTTTTTAAGTGAAAAACACATCATTACAAAGATTAATCTCAATTGATGACAATACACTGCACAACTAAATTGTCACTCTAGAAAAAAAAMCTTTATTTAACAGAGTTTCTTGGGTCGTGATACTTGTTCAAGTAGTATGAAGTTCATAATAAATTATCTCCATATGGTATTAACTATGTTCATGTCAAAGACATAGGTCTCAAGTGTGTCAATTTTAAATTTCTACAAACAAACTTTTAGTACAATCAGGCCCTTGAGAACACGGTAGCAGTATAACTTCAGCACTAATTTGCTGTCCTCAAGACTGTCTAAACATATGCACTGAGCTGCTACTTTCTTTGAACAGTGGTTCTGGATTGTGTCTGTCCACAAACTATCTAAAGATACAGTTCTCTCTTTGTTAAAGATCTCTCAAACAACCAGTGTGTTACTGGGTAATAAAGTAATAAAAATTGAGTAAGACTCTTTTATACACACTGAACTGTTAATTCTTTGTTTTCCCTGTGGTTCTTCACAAAGCTAATTGCTACACAAATTAGGCTCAACTGCAGTGGAATGTCAGGAGAAAAAAAAAGTGTGGGTTTATATTGCTGCAGATTCATATCTATGAAACAAGCTTGCATGACTCTTATGATTCCATGCTTTTTAGGTCCCAGTTGTGGTTCMTTTTACTAAAAACTCTGATCCTCAGTCACAGCCTGGTACTTGTATTTATACTTCTGCTGTATCCAGAAGAGTTTTACAATGTCATAGAATCATAGAATGACTGAATGGCCTGGGTTGGAAGGGACCTTAAAGATTATCCAATTACAACCCCCTTGCCAAGGACAGTCTATCACTGTTTATTAAGTAGAGAAAACTATTTTTATATTTATTCCTGAATGTTTTATAAGAGATGAGTTGGTATTCCCAGTCTTCAGAAACTGGCAAGTGCATAAAGAGTTGAACTAGACTTATCTTGAGAGGTTTATTTTAGTTTAAACTTTTAAAAAAAGTAATTGGATGATGGGGTTTAGGTGAAAATGTTATAACTTTATTTCCATTTTAAGTCAGATGAAACCAATCTCTTTGTTGACAAGCCAAATAATTTATTTGTTTTAGCTTAAGACATCACAGTGTTCGTACTTCAAAATTATGTTGTCTGGATACCCTTAATGTGCTGCTGTTGGTTTGCTAAGTACATCCTGAAAAGAGATGAGAAAAAGAAAAATCTTAGTTATCTTTCATAAAACAGCTAATAACACAGTTTCATGGTAATCTAAAAAAATGTTTATTACAATTTTAAAAGATCATGTCGGGAAAAAATTCAAATGCATGAGTGCGTTTCTGGACAGCTTGATTGTTATGTCCCACAGCTGTGTCACTTATATTTTTGTGTACAGATTTATGCTGTAGAATTTCAAAATAAGCAGGATTCCAGGCCAAGTGGATACAATACAATGATGCATTGTGAGAGTGGTACAGTTCCTTTAATTCTCGTTTAAAAAGGCTTCTCAGTCTTCTGAGTATCACCAGAGTGACTAGACTCCCTGTTATTGCTGAAGTGTCAGGTTGCTTAATATGTGTACCTCATGGTGCCACTAGAATAAAGTACCATTTGCTATGCCCACAAGTCGTTCAAGTAGGAATTATTCTATGAAAGATTAATAACAATGAATGTTCACAAGGAAAAAAAGAAAAATCCCTAAACCCTTAGAATGAGTTAGACTGGCAGCTGGTTTAGTCAACTAACTTATAGCATCATTTTCCACTGTGACAGTGTTGTTATGGGACTTGACTCTCTTTTATGCCTGATTCTGGACAGAAAAATGGTAATGTTTATTTTATTAATTTCTATAACACAGAATACCCATGAAAATTCTCACAAGCAATGCTTTGTTGATGGAAATACACTCTTCTTGRGTCCTTTTTAAAATATACCTTGGTGTATGGATTTAGCAGCTGAAAAGGGCATGAAAAGTCAGCAAAAGGAAAAGTAAGCTCTAGAAAGGAAACAAGTATCTATTAAGTACAAATATAATTTCTACCTGAATATACGCATCATATTTTCAATGTTTTTCAGTGTTTTCCGTATAACGCTCTAACGTTGTCCTGTCATTTCATTCAAAGAAAGACAATGCAAATAGCTTCAAGACAAATAGCAATATCATTGCATAAGATCAACTTTATATTACTAAATTTCAGCTGCCTTAAAGCCAAATATCTCATCCAGACATCTCAATGCTTCCCTCCACTCTGTGCTCTTTTAGAGAGCAGTTCAGCCAGAATTTGAGTGAATTGTCATCTGGAAGTATGTGTCTGGGGTGCCTTTCCTTCACCTTCTCTCCAGTCACTTCGAGGTTATTTGAAGGAAGTGAGTATAGGAGAAATTCATGTGCCCTCCTCTTTCTAATCACGCATTTTATGGGACAACATTTCGCAGTTCTATCTTATTCTGATATTAGTTATTATTTCCATTTTTTCATTACTGTCCTTAGAACCACTATTTTTTTTTAATATTTTCAATTGAAAAAAAACTTCTAATATACTAGATGAGAACCTTATTTCACTGTAAAGGTGAAAGGCACAAAAGTGCTACATTGTAGAGGTAGCTAAACCTGCAACAGAGAGTGCTGCAGTGTTTAAGCCAGCCACAGGAGTGATCAAGCAACCTATTATTCCTTGTTCCCTTATAAGATTCAGTTCTAGTGTTCTCCCTTACTCGGAATCCCATGTATCCCTGTCCCCTTACTCCTCCCCTCGGTTACCCCTATGGGTTGAAGTTGTATCACCCCACCTTCTGTCTGCCCCCTGACCCTCAACCCTCTGGGCCATGGTTCTCTACGCTCTCCCTCCTTAGTAATTGGTTGTGGTGGTTTCTCCCGACCTTCTTCCCTCCCCTGAGCCGTGGTGATTGGTTGCAAGCCTCCCYGAGCGCGTGGGTTTAAAAACCAAGTATCATGATTGTTTCGTTCTCTTCGCCTCCTACTCCCTTTGCAGCTGGATTGGAATAAACTCTCTGGACTGTGGAACGTAGTGCGTTAAGAACCTTCCTGCCTCTTTATTTCTGGACTGGTGGCTAGGCTATGCTGGGTGTGAGTATTTCTCAGTGCTAACAACTGCACRGGCAATATCCCTCGTTGGTTTGGTGAATTTGCACYCCCAGAACGGCTTCTTCTCAAAGGAGGTTTTGGGAAAAAATCACGAAGGGAATTAGCCTCAGGAGAAACAGCACCCAAAAGCCATTACTACATATTCACATTTTTATTGAATAATTGAAAATTTTAAAAAAATCTTTTCTTAATATAATTATAACAAAAAGATAAAATCCTATTTACTCTTCTTTTTTAGTTGACAATTCAATCCCTTATAACACACAGTATCTTTCCAAAACACTTGAGATTATTGAAGGGTCTTAGTAGCCTAACTGACAGTTTTAGTTATTTGAATCTCATATTCAAATATCACAACATCTGCAGAAATTTCTGTGTCGGGGCCCTGAGTGCACAAAGGTACTGAAAGTACCTTGGCAAGTCTCYCCTGAGGCCTTTACCCGTGCAGCCTTTTCTCTCTGACTTGGGTGCTGCACCAATCTCCGACTCTTACCCTTCTTGGTCCTGCCTGAGTTATGCAGTAGGTTTGCTATCTCTGGCTCTGCCATTCAGGCAGAGATTTGCAAATGGGTCTCTTCTGTGCTGCATGGTAGCTCTGACCTCTGAGGTACTGAAATGAGACATCCATTTTCATCTGAAGAAAGATGGACCTACCCCCTGAAGAGATCTGCATGGGGGATCCAAATCTGAGGGGTAGTTATTAAGACTCAAGTCTCTTCTGAAGTGGTTTCTTTTCATTCCAGTACATTTTGTGACTGTTTAGAAACTAATATTTTAGCTTGTTCTATTTCCCTAGGAGTCTTTTTCTGAAACATTCAGTATTCAGTGTAATCTTCCAATRAGTGGGAGATGGAAATTGATTTCCCTCTGGCCTCAGAGTTTTTCATCTCCCCACTACTAAGTGCCCTAAAAGCTGCCAGCAGAAGCGGGTGGAGAGGTRTCTTTTTCTTGAGTAGCATCAGGCAAAATAGGAAAAACAGAATGTGTTGGATACAGATTACTAAAATAATTTCATGTAGTAAATTAACTAGAATATTAAATACTGCACTACAGAGYTTTCCATTGAGAAAGTCTGTGAATCAGATGTATAGTTTTCAAGCTTAAGCTCTTCTCATTATCCTGCAGCTTTCTTTTTCTTTGCAATACTATTTCACACTAAGCCATGAAAATGTGAAGTATTGTGCAGTGTTCTTACAGAAATTTCTCTCAAAGCCTAACAGTACTAGAGCAAGGTGAGAATGTACATGCCTATTTCTTGCCTATAAAGATTAAATAATCAGGGCTGTTATTCAGGTTTATCTTCATTCTGAACACTGGTCATTTGGCAGTATTTACACACATATGGGAGGGATCATGACTTGTGTACCAACTAAGGATCTGTAATTGTCACTGAATTCAACGCTGTGCTTCTACTTATAATGGATCACATTCAGAAAAGCAGAGGCAATGAGTTATGCTGTTCATAGAGGGATTTGAAATACAAATACATTTAGCTACTTGCTGACCCTCCTGAAGGACACTGTAATGGTGAAGAAGAATTAACAGAGATGACTAAAAATCACTCAGTAAAGTGAAAGGTAGAAATGAGTGCTTATCACCAGACCTCATGCTATTGTCCAACCCAGGAGGTTAGCTTAYAAAATGGTTCCTTGAAGAAAATAAGTACTTTCATCACCAATACTGCCTATGGATTTTTTTTCTCTCTTGTTACTAGCAAGGGAAAATCCTACATCAGACTTTGCTACCCAATTTCGTCCTAGTRTGAAGTAACTTCATACTGCATGACTAGCAGGTATAATAGCATTTCCCACAGAAAACTTGTTCTCAAAATGTTGCACAAGTTTACAACGTTTATGGCCACAAAGATGGCAGTTAACCATGACCAGGCTACAAAACATTTAAGAATTTGTAGACCTGGAACTGAATGTCAGGAGAATACTATGAGGTCAAATACTGATATCATTAATCTAACTTCTATAATGCTGATTTCGTTAGCCTTAAGAATAAAAGAACACTTGTTTGTATATTTGTGGTATTTTGATCCTGGATTACAATGGGGAGGGGAGAAAAAGCAAGAAACAGTTGTTTTTCAACATAAGAATATCAAAAAGTCACTTTTAAAATAAGCTCCAGTTCTGAGTACTCTGGAATAAACATTACTGTCTTGTACAAAATTAGCATTAGTTCTGAAGTTCATTTTAAAAATGTGCCTACAAAATCAGCCAGAAATTTGACAGCTGTGTGCAAGCAAAATTAAGTGAAACTAGATTATATATGAGAGTTGCTTCAAGCAAGCCTTGACATATTTTTTTTTTCCTATGGCTAGCAGCATTTCATCAGAATTATATCTTATAATATAATTGTATCTATTTATGTTATGTACCTATGAAATTTTCATATTGTAGAAGGTTTCTCTAGTGAGTACAAACAAAGTCTAGAAATAGTCCTTTCCCAAGAAATGAAAAAGGGGTCCTGGCAATTCAGAATTGTCTGAATTTTGGAAAGTTATTATTAGTATAGCCTTTTCTCCAAAGTGAAACATCATTTATAGAAATAACTTAGGTATGTTCATCTGAATGTGTCTTAACTAAGAAAAACTAATGGCCTATCATCATGTCTTCTGGTCTTCAGCAACATATRAGATTATACAGCCAGTAGACAGGATCACACAAGTTTCTACATTTTCTTCTTTCTCTTAAATGACGCAGAATAAAATAAGGTCTTGTGTGAGGTAGAATAAATTTACAGTTATATGGGTTACATTGTGTGGGTGACAGCATACAGATGACTGCAAAATACACCCACATATGAATGCACCTGTATCCATTAAAAAAGTGCTCTGAAAAAATGCTTATTTAGGAACAATATGACACTTATACCACATAGGCAGCTGTATTGGTTCAATGTGATCTATTGCAGATAACATATTGTTCTCTTCAAGACAGAAGCAAGGATTACATTGTTCCTTGGTCTCATAGAGAGCACACATTTAGGCAGGACCCTTGGCAATCTTCTGCTGTAATCTGTTTCCAAGCAGGATTTTATGCGGCTGTGTTCCTACAGCTCCAGTTTGAACATGGTTGGAACATTTCCCAGATGAGAGGGAAAGAATGTCATAGCCAGAATTACGATCTGCCTAGCAGACACAAAAATAATTGTACACAAGTGTATACATGTGAGGCCTTTACTAGGTCCAGATTTTGTCTCACTTATTTATATAAATGCCAGATCTATGGCCAGGCAGTGTTGGTGTCTGCTGGGTATTCCCCCCATCCCACTTAAAGTGCCATCTGCTGCTTCATATATGTGCCAAGTATATGGATTAAGTCTGCTGTTTCCCATTTATGTCACGTTATTAATAATGGTAATGAATGTTTGCTAAGTGATAGTTGCACAGACTGTAGTTGTAAAATTCATGGTCACACATTCTTGTCCTTTCCTTATTTGTCTTATGAGTGCCAGAACTCTGGACATACTTTTCAGTTCTCAAATATTTATTTCTCCTAATGATTCCTTCTGACGTCCCAGCATATCATAGTGCTTTACAAAATATTACTCTCTGATTCTATGAACTGACTGTATGAGGCTGAGCATGCACACACCCATGCATTTTCAACATACACGGGTGAGTACAGAAGTATGATAACCTTAAATGAAGAAAGGAATAATGTGCTAGGGTTTCCTTGTTTCACATATAATTAGAAGAAGTCCATCTTTGCACAATCACAACCGTAAAGATAGTGAACAAGTAGACCTTCTTCACACCTCTCCTGATATCCAATTTATTAACCCACTATGATAAACAGTGTGCACCAAGTTTTGGTATTTTAAAACATGATAAAATGCAATTAATTTAATTTTTAAAAGCCTCAGAGAAGGACACTTTCCCCCCTTTCAACAGATCTTCCTTTTAAATGCCCTAGCTCTGAAGACTCTTATATCTATAACATAAATGAAGGAAGTTTCGAAGGGACATCCCATGCATAATTTTTATGATATGTAATTCAATTTCATTGTAACTGTGGATACTTATGATGGTTGCATGATATATACTTCGTGTATTTATTGTAATTATTTTTCCACTGAAATCTTGTAACAGACCTCTACAGTGGGACAGTGCAGAGTAATCAGAAGTAATCATGTCTTTCCCATCAGAACTGTCTCTCCCAGTGTTCCCAAGTGTGTATAAAAAGCCACTTAATCACTAACTCTAATATGTTTGTTGGCAATTTCATTTTTTGTTTCACCTTGAGAACTACAGTGAGGTCAACCTGCTTGAGTACAATTTTATACTCTGCTATAATAACTTGAATATTTTTAAACCTACATACATATGAGGTCAGTGCAAACTGTAAATATGTCTGTTGTTGGACCAATACTCTTCATTTTGTCCTTGTTTTCTGACAGTTCTAGTGGCTTGCAATAAACTTTCAGATAGGATTTAGTAGCTGAAGCAGACTTAGCTAAGACCAGGTCCCTAAAATCAAATCCATAGTAATGAAAAATGGTGGTCAACTTCTGCTTAGCCTTGGAGGTGTCACAGGTCCGTGAAAGATTTTCTTTTCACATGCAGGACTTTGAAGTATTCAGGAAATGATCAGCAAGTGTGGATTTTATCCAGCCATTAAGGGCTCTCCACAATTTTGCCTAGTGAGCTTTAATCTAAGAGCTGTCCCCAAGGCATGCCTTATAGCACTTCAACATAGAATCGTAGAATGGTTTGAGTTGGAAAGGACCTTAAAGATCATCCACAACTTCTCTGGGCAACCTGTTGCATTGCCTCACCACCCTCACAGTAAAGAATTTTTTCCTAACATCTAATCTAAATCTCTCCTCTTTTGGTTTAAAACTATTTCCTCTTGTCCTGTCACAATCTGCCCTTGTAAAATGGCATGAGAGGACACTGCACAGATGGAGGGATATGCATTTGGCCAGGCTACCCGAATTCACGTTCCTCTTTTGACCTCATTGTGAATTGCCCTATTAGGCTGGAAACTACCTGTGAAAGAGGAGCTCTTGTTAAAAGCAAAAAGAAAATGCTGAATTTCACTGGTCAGGCTGGTTTCAGAGCTACATGTATTAAAAAATGCTGAAAAATATCATTATAGTCCTAGGTGCCCTCCACTTTCCCCAAAAGAGCAAACACACGGGGCTAAAAATCATGATCCTCCTCCTCCTGCTCTTTTCCCTATGTGCCTGTCTTTCCAGGGCAGCACACAGTGGCAGCAGGTCAGGAGGGAATGAACACCACCACAAAGCAACCATGACACATCGAGCATTGGTGTAAAAGCCACAGAGGGCAATAACTCTACATCTAACCGTCTAAAACCTGGACTGTAAATGTGAGACCCCCCACTGCCCTTGATGAAAGGTTACACTTTTACCTCCAGGAGGGTGCTGCAAAATAACCAGAATTTTTTCCATGTATTCGAGGGAGAGAATGAGGGTCGATGAATTGTCTTTGATTTTCTTGTTGAGCAGTGCTCAGTGACAGCTACTGATGACTGCATGCTGCTAGGTCCCCTCTCACTGTATGTCTTCTTTAAACTTTCTCCTGAGGCACCTGGAATCCCTTTGGGATGTACTGGGGAGAATAAATGCCCAATTTTGAACTCCAAATCACATTTGAATGTGGCATTTTTCCTTTGAGTATTTTTCTCACAAGGAGTGCTTACAAACTGACACAATGCCCTGACTTTCCTTTTTTTTTTTTACATTAAAAATTGAGATTTGGAACCTGGGTCTTGTTTTCTTAGTTTGGATAATGACACTGCTAGCCTTCCAAATGTGGTTCTCTTTGTGTTACATATCTATCTATATCTATCTATATCCATATCTATATCTATCTATATCTATGTCTATCTCTCTCTATATATCAAGTCACAGAATGGTGGTCTCTGGAGTAAATAGCAACACATTCTACTTTTCACTTGCTCTCCACTTGAAAATTGTATTAACTTGCTAGCTGAGTGTCCTTCGTGTAAGACTTTATTACTGGAAGTGAGCTCAAACATTCCAAACTGCTCAGACTTGGATCTTAAATCAGGTCTATTTCATATAGTTTATCCCATKAGAAATTAATACTTGTTCATTAAAAGTAGGTTTTTCACATCTCAGTGTTCAGACCCTCAATTATTCTAATTTTTCAAATTCAGTTATTTATTATTAGAATGTCTGCACTGTGTACATTGAGTAAGCAATAGATTCTGGGAAATATAAATATCCCCATCCCATCTTACAACTTTATTTTTACAAAGGCATCAGCATCCTTCAAATAAGTTTGTAAGAGCATTTCTCATAGAGAAAGAAAGTGGTAGATGTGCCGGTACTCTATGGGGAGTGAAGCAAAAGTTATGGACTTTCACGCTGTCTTCATCTGGTCAATTTTAAAATGGCAAATACTGTCAAACACGTTTTCCATCAAACTTTATCAGCTGTGCAACAATGGATACAAAAAGGCACAACTTGGAAATTATCCTTTTATAGTATTTCATTAGCTTAAATTGCATAAATAACAATGCAGTGTCAGTCTCCTTGAACTAAACAGTATTTTTTACATTCTCTTCAGTGAAGTCAGGATTTTTCAGCAAGTATAATACTCAGAGTAACATCTGAGTTGAAACCAAAATGCCATCTTTCATTTTTGTTTTCCTCCTGAACAGAAGAGGATTAGTTGGGTGTTCTTCCAGGGACAAAACTGAGGTGTGACATGTCCCCAAGAGTAGGGCTAATGAGGAGCACCGAAACAATGAGCAGGTAGCTCATTCCAGCGGACTGCAAAGATTGAGATATCAAAGATAGATTTAGATTGGCAACATAAGGGAGAGTTGTTCCTAGCTCGATGGGCCCATCATGCCTCAGGCCATCAAGGCAGAGATGCCACCTATAAGTGGGCACGAGACCAAGGGGTGGATTTGACYATGGACAGTATCTCTCAGGTCATTCATGATAGTGAGATGTGTGCTGAGATCAAGCAGGCCAAGTGGATAAAAACCCTTATGGTATGGTGGGAGTTGGTCSRAATACAAGTATGGGGAGGCCTGGCAGGTAGATTACATCACATTGCCTCAAACACACCAAGGTAAGCGCTATGTGCTCACAATGGTAGAAGCCACCACTGGATGGTTGGAGACCTACCCTGTGCCTCATGCTACTGCCTGGAACACCGTCCTGGGCCTGGAAAAGCAGGTYCTTTGGAGGCATGGTACCCCTGAGAGAACTGAGTCTGACAACGGGACTCATTTCAAGAACAACCTTATAAACATGGGCTAGGGAACATGGCATTGAGTGGGTGTACCATATCCCTTACCATGCACCAGCTGCAGGCAAAGTGGAGCGGTGCAATGGATTGCTAAAAACCACCTTGAAGGCACTGGGTGGGGGATCTTTCAAAAACTGGGAACAGCATTTAGCAAAGGCCACCTGATTAGTTAACAGCTGAGGTTCCACAAACCGAGCAGGCCCTGCCCAGTCTGAGTCTCTGCATACAACAAATGGAGACAAGGTCCCAGCAGCACGTTAGAGGACTGTTTGGAAAGACTGTTCGGATTACTTCTGCCTCGAGTACAGAAAAACCCATCTGTGGGGTTGTCTTTACTCAAGGATCAGGTTACACATGGTGGTAATGCAGAGAGATGGAACAACATGTTGTGTGCTGCAGGGAGATCTGATGTTGGGTGAGAACCACATGTAAATACCACTGTTTGCTAAATGTCACTGCCACTATCTGTATATAGCTGTATATATATATATATGTGTGAATGTATAACTGTGTGGGTATAGAGTTAGAATATATATATGTATATGTTTGGGCATTAAGACGACAATATGGGATAAGGGGTGGAATGTCTTGGGGTGACTTTATGATGCTGTATCCCCTATTGTCACTCTATGCCAAATATGAACTCTGTGCCTTTAAGCTGGGTTGAGAAGCCAGGCGAACTGTGTTTGTGTGTTCAAGGACACATACACATTCCTCTGTGTTCACACAGCTGCTGCTACTGCTGCAAGAAGGAGCAGCACTTTTTTTCTTTATCTAGCTCTCRGCCCTGTGTTTCTCAGGAGAGAGAGAGATCGGAGAGTTAAAAACTTACTTTTGCTTTTTTTTTTGGCTAGTCTGCTAGCCTGGGACTGTGGTTTTTTCTCCTTCTTCCTCTGGAACTGTACAACAGACAACTGAACTCTGTTCTACATACCATCACCAGAGGCCTACACCCTTGGGCCTGGAGGGGGGCCGGCATTGTACCCTAGCTCCAGCTAGAGACAGAGCAGAGCCACCCCCAGAAAAGGACTCTGTATTCACCCAGGTTTCCTCCACCACGAGAGGTTTATTGTCTATCATTATTCATCTTTTTTTTCTCCTTCTCCTGGTGCCTGCGTGCACCCCCCCCCAACATCTTGCTTGTTAAATTAACAGGTTTTTTTCACTTTCCTCCAAGAAATTCCTTAGGTGGGGGGAGGGAGTTTTTGAACCCTACCATTTGCAGAGGAGATGCCCCGAGTCTTCCTCCTGGTTTTGTCCAAACAGGGACAGACACTTATTTTTTTTAGCTACAGAATTGGAAAGAGAAATGAAAAGCAATTTTATTTTGTGTGTTAAGTGTTACAGGGGAAGCAGAAACAGCTGATTAACAAAGTTAACAAGGAAGGAAATATTTCTTGTCCACAGTTTTTGTGGGATTGGGATTTGACTGTGCAGGTTCCTAACTTCCAATAGCGTGCATTAGTCTCTGTGCCATGAGAGATAGAAGGCAGAGGAACCCTCTCATCCTTTCTTTATGAAACAGATTGATTGCAGAAAACAATCCTTGAGAGCAGGGGTTGGTCCCTACAAGTCCCACTTCCAGAATGTGTACTCTGACTACCAGGCTCATTCATGCTTCGCTGCAGGCTAGCTATTAACTTTTACTGTAAAGTGAATTTAGAAACTGAGAACTACCATATATTTTCTCACTTGTCCAGTGGATTTGATACTGTCCCGAAAAGTAAGTTTCTGAGTTTGTTCTTARAACAGTAAATTTATCTTCCAGGTGGCACGGAAGCAGGGCTCAGGCTCAGAGGACAGCACAAAAAGTTTTCTAAAAGGGACACCATCCTCTCAGTTACTTGGCATTGGCTGCAGTCATTAACAAGTCAGTGAACAACATCGAGGCCCTAGTTCAGTGGGCTGATTCTTGTTTTCCTGTAATCCAAGAGAGGTAGAAAGAGCACTGACCATGGAACAAGCTCATTGTGTACTTCACCAGTTTTTAGTCATTTGCATATTCTACTGTGGAAAGCTCCCTTATACTTTGGCTTGCAGCTGTGAACACCAAAAGTCAGTTTGTCTAGTTTTAGACATCTCAAAGTTAGTGGTCTAGTCTGAGGTAGTTTTTCCAACCACTACTACATACAGTGCAGAGGGAGGCACCCAATAAGTGAATCATCCCATTCTAAAATAATTATAGAGAGGATGATCTTCCAGGTTGAAGAACTTTTTGCTTCGTCCTCTTTCTTTCTCTCAGCTAGAGTAAGCAAAGACAAAAAGATTCTGATCTTTCAAGAAGCTAAAATTAGATAAGTTAGCTTCCATCACTGATAACTGAAGACAATTTCCCTGGCCCAAATATACCTGACAAAATATTAAGTGTACTGTGCTTCTCTTGACTTTATTTCCACCTTATTGACTGAGTGAGTTACTGTGTCCATTTGGCTGCTGGTTTTTCTGGAAGAAGAATGCTCCTCAGCTCACATCTTGAGTACCTGTCTCCYTTACTGCTGATCAACAGCCTGGCATCATGGAACGCTCCAGCTGAAGAAATATATTTTTTCTTCTCTGTTTCCTGTTCTTCCATTATGGTCTTTACAATTAAAAAAATGTATTTGTGCGTTTTCATCAGGGGAGATGGCTGCTTACAATTATGTTTGCCCTGTCCTTGCAGCACCTCTAAACCCTGCAACACAAAAGCTCAAATGAGTGAAACTAATTTATTAACCAGGGATTGGATTGACAGCTGACAAACTAGCATACCTTTTAGTCTTATAACAGAGTTTCAAGATTCACAATGTGAAAGATGTGCGTTTTGTAGGATCCTGAAAAAAATATTATTTTAATACTTCATAATAACATAAAGGGCAATAAGAGCAATACGCCTGTTTTTCCTTGAGTAATCCTAAGTGTTGCTTTGGAGGGACTCATAAAACGGTAGGAAAAGTTTAAAAGAGCATGTCTGGTTCACTGAAGATTCTGTTACCAGTGCTGACCTGCTAAGCTCAGTATACAAGAAGGCACGTAGCTGATTCTTTCTTTAGGGACTGAAGTCATGAGTTAATGCAAAATAAAAACCAAAGTGAAAKAAAACAGAACAAAACCAAACTAACAGCAACAACAGAAAAAAACCCCAAAAAAACCAAAAAAACCCAAAGAAACCCCAGCCAAAAATCAGAATACTGTAGCACCTGTTTATCATCCTTTTTTGTAAKTTATTACATAATCCATTTTATTTTCCCTAGTAGTGCCTGTGCTTTTCAGTCAGTTCTCCCAGCTATTATGATCTGCTCGTAAAATTGCAACAGTTTCTTTCTCCTTCTTACTCCACCTTTCAGAGGTCTGCTATCACATCAGGGAATTGCACACACTTCTCTGCCTTGCTGTCCATCCTAGACTGAGAAAAGGGAACCTGGCTTCAGCATGCTTAGAATGTTCCACACATCATCCCAAGATGAGATATCTTCTGGTATCACTGACTTCTTTTGTCAACAGCAACATATATGTTCCAATGAATGGGAAATAACAGTCCCCAAAAGAGGGAATTTGACTGCAGTGCCAGCGCTTGCTTCCTCGCACGCAGGACATCTCATCTTCATTCTAGCGCTGCCAGATATCCTCTGTGACTGCGAAAATTCATGTGTGCTTCAGTTCGATGTCTGTAAAATGGGATTAGTGGCTTTCTCCCCTACTTATTTGTGGGGTTTTTTATTCGGTTTCCTTCTGTATCTATTGATTGGGACAGTATTGATTTTTCATAGTGAGGCATCAGCTTAATGTCATGCCCAATAACATTATTGTAATCCAAGTCATAGGTGAGATAGACACAAACTTCAAGACAGGAATGAATGGTGACTACTTTTTATCCAATGGACACAAAATACAGGAAGTGTTTTGTTATGCAGGTCTTCATTACTACATATGGGCAAAGATTTATCTTTTGACTGTTAACTAATCTGATTAAGTAACTGCTCTCTTGACCACTGGCTGTGGATTAGGGACAAGTTTCCTTCCCCAATCGATTCTGCTCAGTCACGACCCCATCTGGAAGGTCTGAGCCTTGAAAATATCTGATTGGATTTCTGAAGCAAAGCTAGTCTTATTTTTCTGTACTTTTCTATATGGCTCTTTTTTTTTCATGTCTTTTAACTTTAGCTTCTTCCACTTGCTTTGCTCCTCTGACCAGCTCTTGATTCCTGTCTTGAGTTCCTAATGACTGCTATGTTTTTCATCACCTGACTTGGCTCTTGGCTCCCGCCTGGAAATCTGGCACAAACTCTTGACCTTGAAAACAAGTCACACTTACTGCTATTGCTGACCCTATCCACCAGACAAGTCTATCCACGACTTTGGTCCTAACAAGCCGGTGTCTAAAGGCAGCAACCCAGAAAGAATACCACAGGCCGTTTAACTAATCAGATWTATCTTTCACAGTCACTTATATTAAGGTAGAATATTCTCACAAATTATTTCAGTGTCTCTACCAGTGTATCTCTTCTTCTGCCTTTCTCTTTTAATTTCCTCTTCTCAGCATCAGTTTAACAAATGTATGGTAGGTTCCTCCTGTGTCAATGAGTCATTCACTGCAGAATGACTCTGCTTCTGTTTGCTCTCAACTGGGCGCCACTCCAGATACACGGAAATATGTTCCTTTGATGCAATAATGATTTGTTTTTCTGGACATCTTATTTGAACTATTGGCCATTTGTTTTCTCCTGATTTCCGGATAAATCTACCTCATAGCTAAGGTAACCAACCAGAATTTATGAAGTCTAACAGTAAGACAATATGGTTCAGCATACTAAAACAGAAGCAGATGCTACTTCTGCAGTGCTCATACTCTGCTGGCACACTGGCTGATTGTGATCAGACTCTGCCCTATTCCAATGTCCCATTGCCAGCCCAGAAAGTACCAAGTGTGTTTCACCTCCTTATCAGTTGCAGAATAGACCAAATACAGTCTGTATATCTAGTTTTGTGAATGAATCTATTCCACAGGTTCAGGGCTAAAGTTCACAGAAGACTTTTAGAAGTTTTGGGGTAAGCCATATTACCATTCAGTGTAAACCTTTCTTTGATGAATTCTCCTTACATATCAAAAATTTATACCAGGGTTCATAATTCATTGTGCAGGAAATGATTAAAAAATATTGCTGCAGTTTTCAAAGTGCTTCAAAGAGGCCGCAAGGATCCATCTTATTTATTAAACATAGTCATTGGTTTAACATCCTAGTTTCCTTTTTCTAGACCATATCAAGTCTTCAGAACTTTGAAATTAAATGTCCTTAATCAGTTTAAAGCTCATCTTGTTGTCTTCCCCCGAAAAATGGTAATTTTAAATTTTTTTTTGTGACTAAGCTTTAATTGTTAGCACAACACAGAGTATGTACCACTTGCTTTTGGACAGGTGATGGCGGGAATCCACTRTTGGGTCTCCAGTAAAATTTTGTTTCAGAATACCAGTACACCTTTCAAAATAATCTCCAAATTCTTTATTTATCTATTTACCATGTGTTGCTTTAGTTTCCAAGTTCGTTTTAGTTAGCAAAACCTAAATTTGTTCTGGAGAAAATTCAGCTAGAATATGTTCTCATGTTTTAATTTCTTTCCTTTTTTCTTGCATATCACATTTGAATAATATAAACAACTCAAGGGAATAAATAAGAAGCCCAAGAGGGTGATTTATGCTGACAATTTTCTTCCTGAAAAAGACAGAAGAAAGGACTGTGCTAAGTTGCCAGTTTCATTCTCCTTTTCAATTCTTTTGGCTTTTCACTGTACCATTCTTCGGCTTTCCCTCAACAGCTCCAACTCCCAGGTGACTTTTGCAATTGCAGATAGTTCTGATGTTTGTGTAGTTCTTTATTGATGCGTAACAGATAAAGAAACGGATAAAATCCATCAAGGATTAGTCCCTTTTCCCTCTGTTTCTGACTTATCTGTACATCCTATTAAAAAATCATGATACTAAACTGACCAAATCATGGGAAATGGCACTGGATTTACAAAATCAGAAGCATATTTTCTGCATTACTTCATGCAAATGATTCTTGGCAGTAAGTGACAGGAAGTAGTTTGACTTTCCCTTCTCAGAATGTTTTTTTTCCTTTCCATAAAATGCCATAACATCTTTTACCTTAGTTTTAGGTGTAGCAACATGTCTACTCTCAGATACAGGAACATACCTAAACCATGTCTCTCCTCCAGGTTTGAACATGACCTTCCCAACTGCACCCCACTCTCCCCTTTCTTCCTCATTCTCTGCTTTGGGAAGGAATTCTAAGCAGATGAGCTAGAAGGCAGTTTCTGTGCCTGCCAAAAAGCCCCCTGACTGGTGTGATCAGAAGGCCAGGACAGGGCAACACACTGTGAGGCATGGCTGTCTGTGCTAGTGCTGCCACCGTTTTTCATTGTTCAGATACATTCAGCACAGCCTTTGCTTTTGCCCATTGTCTGTTCTCCATACTGTACAGGCATTGTGTTTTGTTTCCTGTGGAGTAGAACCCATGTGAATATAGACATGAAAAGATGCTCATGACATCTGTGCCTTCATCAGTCTAATAACAATTTGGCTGATTGGGTTTTTTTACCTGGACCAGATCACTCCTGAGATTGATAAATACAGAAATAGAAATATTCTTGAATTTTTCTCTCAAGTTAGTATTTTTTCAAGCTAGGATTTATTCAGTCTTTCAGTACAAGATTGATAAAAACTGTACTGATTGTCCTGTGGTGTATTGCCTGACAGTTCAATTCATGCAGTGTTTGACTCGCTRTTTCTCATCCATGCAAGAAAAGTTTGCCAATTCAATGAATTAAGTGCAATAGTTTTAAGTCAGATATATTCAATGATACTTTAAAAATTAACACATTGGGCAAATCAACTATTGCAGCTTTTAATTTTTTTTTAGTATGATTTTATATCCCAYATGATTCCCTTCTATAAGAGGACAATGATTGTGTGTTGTGTCAGTTGTTTTATATAATCCGTAGCATTCATTTAAACAGTAAAAGGGAATCCCTAGTAAGTCCTCTGCTGTGGTCTGCCATGGTCTTCCTTGGGGTCATGACCCCTGCTTTGCCAAGCACTGGTTTGAAATCTTTTTCTAATAAAATATGCCCTATTATTTTGCATTAATAAGATTGTTCTTGATGCAAAGATGGTGATTAAAATTCCGTATCTGAAGAGTGCATATAAATGGCTATTTATCTTTTTTCTCTACTGCATACTCTAGTGAAATTAGATAAAAAGGTGAAAAAAAACCCAGCCGGTTTATTTTGTCATAAAGCTGTTGAGAGATGCTGACATCCAAAGGATGTRTTCCAGGAGTTGTGCCAAGGAAGCAGCTAGCTGATGTGAGTGATGATGATACAAAGACTTGGAAGGAAGGACAGATCGTGAAAAAAAAAAGAAAAACAATCAAGGAAAGGAATTAGATTATGGGACTACTTGTGCGTCTTTGCTTCTTCATGTCAGTTTAACAGAAGGAAATAACTGGTCTAAGAAGAAACACTTATGAGCTGAAACAAAATGTGGAACTGAAGGCCAAAATACCCAGTTTATAGGTAGTTTTACTGTTTCAAAGTGTCTGTTCTAACATAGCGACATTTGTTACTACAGAGCAACGCTATTGTTGTTTTATAGCTTCTGGTTCCCTTCAGTACAAACCATTTTCCTAGCTGTGTAAATATTCATTAGCAAAACTCAGTCTTCTCCATTTTCCTTCTTGCCCTAAATAGACTGAAAAGGAAACCAAAGACTATAACTACTTTAGCCCTTAGGATGAAAATTAATTTGGTTTTCTTTCAATTGACCAGTTTAAATGATAGTTGCTATTAAAAATTGTCTTCTTCAGCAACAAATCGCAGCACATAAACAAACAATATACTTACTGCAGAGAGATGAAAGGTCACAACACCTTTTAAAGAGAAGTATTGAGTCCAAATTGTGCAGTCAATTATCTTAATGATTTTCTTTTAAAATTGACGACTGTTCATAGTAAAAACTAAGTTGACAGAAGTAATAATAAGAATAAAAATGGCAATAACATTGTGGTAAATGCAGGCTGTATGAAAAAAAATCTATAAATATTCTCGACTTAAAATAACATTCTTGAAGTATTTAATATCTGCTTGTGGAGAAATGTGTGTCTCACAGAATTATGATACTCCAATAAAACGTTTTTCACCAGTAAAGAATCAATGTTATCCCTCATTACCATACAGTCAAATCCCCTCACAGCATCACTCTACACTAAAAAAGTACTGTTGCCTTGTTTTACAGGGACAGATGTCTGAAATATTTGGCCAAGATCACACAAACAGTCTGTGGCAGTACCCAGAATTCTGATGTAAACTCCTGCTCTGACACTTCAAATTCCCAAGTCACAAAAGAAAAAAAAAAACCACAAAAACCAAAACAATGGCAAAGAATCCTAAATCTTATGCAGTGGTGGTAGGACAACTAGCAGCTAGTTGATTTTTTAATTCTATTTGAATCAAGATTACAAATAAATCTGCCTCTCATAATTTATAAACAACTTAAAGGCTACTTTATATTTTCTCTTTTTCCATTCTATGGTATATTAAGGGACATTACAAATACTCATTGCCTGCACATTTTAACTGTGTAGTAAGTTTTTCTGTGCACGATTTAATTCTGTATGCAATTTTAAGAGTTAGCAGCATAAAGTCTCATAAAACTCCTGACCATATGTTCTCTTGCTCTTCAACTTTTAGTATAAAATTCAAAGTATGCATTCTAAAAATATCTTTAGACTCCTAAACAAATGTTGTCGCTAAGCTATGAACAAGCCATGAAAACATTGTTGAAACTGTCTAACATTTTCATTGCAATAGAGAAACAGCAATGAAAAAGCAGAAGTGAAGAAAAAAGAAATCTATTTTCCTTCACTTACGCACCACTTATTTTCCCAATTTTCAAACCATTATGTACTAGGATTATATCATATTTCATAAATTAAACAGGCTAAAACTCAATCAGGTCTTCAAAGGGAATCAGTAGCTAAAATCTAAAAGAAGTAAGAAGTTTGATAATAATTCAAGATTTCTTATTTTTCTTCTTTACTGATCCATTCCCTGGCACAATATTCTATGCCACTGACACGTGTTTCATAAATTCAATGTCCAAATAACTTAGAGCTTTTAAAGGTAATGTAGTTTTATACATATATATCATGAAAGAATTGTTCAGAGCACATTCTAGCTTACACCATCTGTATTTTCTAGAGATTCCATTTATTTTCTATTAATATTTTTCTCAAAAAACCCCATGTAGTAATGACCTATGGTGATGGAAAGATCTTTCACATTAAGTTAACTGACTGCAACCCCCATCCCCATCTCCCTGTGCCATTGGGAGGAGGAGGTGGAGCCTGGGAGGGAGGGAGGGAGGGGTGGGGGAAGGTGTTTTTAAGAATTATTTTGCTTCTCATTATCTTTCTCTGATTTCATTAGTATTAAATTCAATTAATATACCCAAGCTGAGTTTGTTTTGCCCGTGATAGCAATTGAGTGATCTCTCCCAGTTCTCATCTCAAGTCATGAACCTTTCATTATGTTTTCTCTCYCCTGTCCAGTTGTGGAGGGGAGTGGAAGAGCAGCTTTGATGGGTGCCTGGCTGTAAAGGGTCAAACCGTTACACGCCACCTTGTCCTTGTAATGCTTTCACTACATATTCTCAGAAGGTAAACTGGTGTGGACAGGCAGAGAAGAAGACGGAGCCAGGAAGGAATTCAACAGTCACAAAACTTCATTGTACATAACTGATTCGAAAAGAAATAATACCATAACTAACATGAGTTAATTTTACTTCTATCAGTTTGGAGTTTAACTTCTCAAAAATGAGTAATAGGAGTACAATCCAGGAAATGTTGGTTCAATGTTGTTGATGTTTTATGGATTATAAAATAGAATTTTACATCCATCTTGATGTTTTCTTTAAAATAATTTTAAATCTGTTGCCTATTTTTGTTTTAGAGTACTTATGAGAAATCAAGGAGATACCCTTCTGGGAAAGAACCTCTATAACCTTAGAAATTTGATGAACATCTTCAGTAGTACCTTGGACTTCAATACTTCCAAGAAGATAATTTACAGAAAACTAACTTTTACATTGGCTGATCTCAAAGAGGAGTGTTTTGATAAAGCAGAAAGGGAAAAAGGAAGCATTTTGAACAAATAAGAATTATTTTCAACAATGTACAAATCTCAGGCTTACTGTCCTTGTTTGTATCCTATTCTTTCTCAGTAATCTTAGGTTTCACTGGTGCTTCTAAACATTTGCGTGTAAAGTTAATGGGGTTTTAAAAGACCTTAATTTATAACTTTTATCATAAAGTTTTGATATTAGACTTCTATCAGCAGGACTTTGTTTCAAGCTACAATCCATAACACTCTGTTAGTTTTGACTGTTTTCAATGGCTGAATCTTTTCTAGGAGTGATAAGTTTTGTGGGGATTCAAACTTGTATTTTTCTTCAAAACACAGGAAATACGTTCTATAGAAATAAAAGATCAACTAAGAAAATAAAGCCTGCTAACAATGAACTCTYTCCAAGAATAAACAAATAAAGAATAATTACTTAGAAAAATTAATTAGAAACTTTTGCTATTTAGATATTCACAGTGTGTGTTTGAAATTAACTGAGGAACAACWACATCACCAATGATTTCCTTAAACGTAAGCATGGCTAAAATGAGATCCAATTTTTTTTCTTTTATCACAGTGTCATATCTTTACAATTCTGTGATGCCTTTAGTTTTTCGAGCTTAACAGGATAAAATCTGCTCAGCTCCGTTGAATTTTACCTTCATTGAAGGCATTTCAAATATGTATTGATGGTCACCAAAAAACACCTAAATATTCACTGTGTTGAATAATCAGTATGAAATATAGCTGAGGTTCTTGAAATCTCCTAATGTGTTCTTAAACCCCTTATCCTTCATGCATAGCTGCTGGCTGGCAGCTGCTACTACTATCAATCAAAAACCTCGGAGAAATACCTACACAAGTGTAGTCCACAGGAGAAATAACAAAGATGAACTTTACATTCCTTTTGCTTTWTTGTTGTCTCTTTCCTAATGACAGTTGCTAAGAGGGTTCATGTCAGACGAAGCTATTCGACTCATCTGTAAATAACCCAGCCACATGAAGCACACTGTGTCCTCTTTTTGAAGCAAAAGGCACTACTTTTCTGTATTCTGTTGAAATCACAAGTAACATGACTCAGATAATTAAGAAACCCATTTTCTGGGGTCTTTTTTTGTGCAGATGATGCAAAAATATGATTTGTTGGGCTTTTTATTTTTTCCCTTTGCTCTTCTTTCGATACCAGTTGGGCTATTAATTACAGTTTCCCAGTTACAGTGCCAATCAATACGAAAAACTCTTAAAAGCATATGTCAAAGACTTGCCTCAATCAAAATTGAACAGCAGTTTATTTCTGTCATAAAAATAAGAGGAGAACAAGATATACTTTTCTTCTCTAAGAGCAGAAATCTATTTGATCACTTATGGAGAAAATTACATTTAACCATGGCTGTATAGAGGTTCATAAGATTTTCTGCAATCTCAGACACTGCTGTAGAAACCAAACCTAGTATAAATGTCTGTGAAAAGAAACACCAATTTTTTGTGAGTATACTTCTTTTATTTAAGACGCAAGAAGGCATGACTGCATTTGTTCCCCCGCCCCTCGCCCCGCCCCAGCTGCTGGAGGCTAATTAATGCCTGGAGAGAAGAGTTTAGTGAAATGTAGCCACACTACTCTCTCTCCTCAGAAGTGGATTGTAGTTTTCTTTTCATACCCACAGTCGATTTACTCATGTTCTGTTCCTTTTTGTAAAGTTATGACTCTCTTGTCCTCCAGGAAAAAAAAATACCTAACTATAACCTAACAAAAAGCCAAGAGAGTTAAAAATTTTAGACTATTTTAGATTTTGTTTTGTTCCTCAGTGTATCCCTGTAGCTGCAAGTAGCAAGGCTATTTATTGCAATGGTGCTTATTACTGTTATAACAGAGACAGAAAGGATGCTTTGAGCACTTGTTTTGCATACCACTGGGTGAAATACGAAAGCAGCCAAGGAGCAAATTCTCAACTTCAAAATTCTCTTGTACAGTTCTCTTGCTGGATGACAGAATCAAACTAGAATATTAGTAGAGGTTTGCAGGGACACACAACAACTTCAGGGTAATGGTTAGGTGCAGTTTTGTGGTTGTCTTTAATGCTTGGTATCGTGCATCTGCTCTTTTATTTTCTCTGTTCTCTGAGATGGGAATAGATATTTTGTAAAATCTAAGCTTTGATCATTGTTCATGGCTTGCTGTTCCCTAGTTTCTTCAGATTGCTTTATAGTCTGGGCCCTACTACTTTTTCACTTTTAGTATTATCAGAAAATTTTGATTATGGTAAAAATTCTATCTCTCAGTAAGAAAGACTCTTTTCAGCAGACTTCAGACTGTATAGCCATCCAAATAGCCAAATTGGCACCTTATGAATAAAAGAGATCTCTCCCTGAAGACTGAATGGACCACTGAAAATGCCTAGTGTGGTGATCACCTCCTACTTCATTTGAGAATTCTCGAGTTACCCTGCTTTAAGGACCTTCTGGCAAAGTTTTTTAAACCACCACCTAAATGCTGAGAATCYGACTATCAATGCACAAAGAAGATCAGTCCTTATGTTATCTTTATTCTGAATAATTAAACTTCTCAAGTCAACTTTGTTGCAGAATTGTATGGTTTTCTCTCATGGAAGATACTGTGCCACTTCCCTTGTGGGGAACTTATTCTTTTAGTTATGAAAACTTTTGAGCAGTCTTCGAGAGAATGATTAGTTTCTTCCAGGTCTTGTCATGAGGTTCAGCAGGTCTGCCAGAAGGGGAAATGCCACAAGGATAATTCATGCTGACAGGCTCTGGCAACCTCCATAAAGAGCCAAGAATCAAGGTAGTAACTGTACAAGAGACAACCAGAATCCAGCTCTTTAAGTGGCTGCTGACCTCTTTGTTCATCAGTGCAGACATGCAGTAGTGCCTGGAACAAGGTGTTCCCAAACCATATTATGATTTGGAAATCAGCTGGCAGCATCTGTTCAAACACAGCCCCTCAGACTGCTTTGGCTTTGCAAAGTCTCTTGCTTAATTTTCTTTCCCTGCACCTATTCCAGCTCCTGTATGTTATAACTGGAAGTAAGTAGCTTCATTTATTCTCTATCCTTAGAAAAGAAAACCGTGGGGGCAATTTTAACTAAGATAATACTGCTGGAGTGGTACACGTTAATTTATATTTTTTATTCAAGATTCAGTAACACAGCTGAAGTTAAAATCTCTAAGTTAATCTGATGATTTGGACTTCTGTAATGTATTTTTGATGACTTCTACATATCCCAGTATCAGCCTTAGAGAAGGACAGATTTTTTTTTTTACTTTTCAAAATCTGTATGAACCCAAAGCTTGTGAGAGAACAAGAGGGGAAAAACTTCATCACTTGTCAGATGGTAGACTGTCCATTTGGCATTCTGCCTGGAAACTTGCAAACTCAATTAAATGCACATATGGTCCATAGCAGGCAGAATCAGTCTTTGCCAACACACATCCCTCTTACAGGACTTCCAAACCGTACCCACCCCAGATAGCTTTTTCCACATAGATGATTTTTTCCACTTCTCCAGTAGTATCAGCTCAGCATATTATCTTTTCTGCCCTGGAAGGATACAGGAAGAATGCCAAGATGAACATCAGTTTGAACTCCACAGGGGTGATTTTTCTATCAAGGAGTTTTGTTGAGGAAGACAGGTATGTAGATACCTAGATTTAATGAGCAGTGCTGGTAGAATTAATAAATCTTCTCAATACTCCCTGAAGCAGCTGCTCTATTTTGAAGTAATGAGCATATGGTTTCATTATATTTCATTGATTTGATCCCCTTCAGCTAAAGAAATATTTCAGGGGAATGCAAACAACTTACAGAATTTCTGCATATTTCTCACTCCTTTTATTTTTCCTGGCTAAATGGAAAGCTGACTAGCATGTAAAAGGAAGAGCCAGAGGCAGCATTCAAATTCCTTAATAGGGGTTGTGTGAGGGGCGATGGGGCCTCCAACAGTAATGCGGACTTGTATGTGCCTTGAAGTTGCAGTGCTCAGAGGTTTCCATAGAGGTTTTGCTTCTGTGAAAGAAACTGTCTGAAAGAAACAAGCTCAAGCTGGACTAACATGACTTACAAGCTGTATTCTATTTAAAATTTCTCTTTAGAGGCAGGACAGGGGCAGGGAGGAGGCTGAGAAAACATCAAAGGAGCTTGTTGATCTTAAATGTTGAAAATGTATAGAAAGAAAGGAAGTTATGAGCTAATTTTCAATTGTCTTCGAGAACAAACCTTTCAAAACAAAGCAAAACATGTTCTACTTTCTTAGTTGCTAGAGCCATTTCCCTGTCCAGCTGTTTTGAGGGGAAGCTCTATTCAATACTTTGTCCACTGTGCATCCTGCTGCTGACATTAGAAAACCAAAATCTGAAGTGAAAGTAATGTACARCTTTTTTTGTAAGATCCCTCCAGAAACTAATTTCTAGTAGCTGCAAACTCATAGGCTATCTTTTTAAAGGAGTCAGAATAAATCAGGAAAACTTATATATGTTTTCCTTAGATAACTGGATAGTCTTGGCACCCCTGGTGTCTGGAGGGCAGGAGCCATTCCTGGAAAGTCTGGTGACTGAGAGGGAGGTACTGTGTTCTGTTAGGTCAACTGTGGGGAAGGGGTACATTCTGCTTCTGGTTTCTTGACTCCCTTTCCTATTCATGGCCATTACAGTATTCTGCAAAAAACATATATTAGTATGTTCTACCTGTATATATGTCTGTTAAATATAAAGATAGATAGATAGATAGATAGATAGATAGCTAAAGATAGATAGCTAGATAGCTAGATAGCTAGATAGATTTGTGCCATGTATATGTATAGATATACCGCATTCATTACAGCTTTTGTGAACAGCAAATCATGTAGTAACAGTCGACCAGATGCTGTTTCTTTACCTGAAAAAGGGTTATAATATTGCTGAAAGTACTTCAATTTTCCTTTTTTATTTAAATAAAACCTTATTTGAAGAACCTCTTGGAGACTTATAGACATTTTCCCATGGTGGTATTTTAGAAGAAAAAAAAAATCCATATGTTTTCAATGCTGCAGGAGCTTTCTCAACTGTTTTAAACACCTAGTGTTGTATCAGGTAATTATTGACATTGTGAAACCAAAGCAAATGGATTCACTTCTGGGTCTCTGCCACCTTTGAACCAATTATGTCCAATTGTAGATCCAGGCCTAGAAACTACCAGACCAAAAGGAAACCCATGGTGGTATTTTTCACATACAAGAATTCTATGCTGCTTAGGACAAGAAGCAATATACTTCAATTTATTTCTAGCAGAAATAAAAGTGGTCTGTGTTTGGATGGATCGCAAATTGATACTAGGATCAATCAAAGCCATCTTTTTCTCCCTCAGAGCAAGCAAAATAAGCTTGGGCATCACAAACAGTGAAACAACCAGTCTTTAGAAATCAAATTAATCTCCCCTGCCCTTAAAATGTATCAAAAGTATTATATTTGCTATCAAACTCAATTGAAAAATTTATTTMATCCTCTGTGGTCCTGCAGAGGTTGTGGCACAGTGGTGTTTGCTCCTTATTTCTGATGTGCAAGTGGCAGGGAGACAGATGAATGCAGCACCTCTCTTTTTGTGACATAATCCATACACTATTAATTTTTGTTGTTGTTGCTCTAAAGCAGTGAAACAGATGCCATTCTGAACTGAATATCACCATTCTGATATGAGCAGACGCAATCCCTGAGCTACCCAGTCAACTAATTAATGCAGCATAATTTAATAAAGGATGGTAATTACTCAGTTTTCCACATCTTGTTCCCCTCCCTGCTAATGATAACATTATCAAGCTTAGACAGGAGGTTGTGAGTGTGTGTGTGGAGGGAGATAATTTACAATGGAAGAGGATGAGTAAGCAGAGGAAGCAGCAAATTGTTCAATCCAGGAACGGACTTCTAAAATCTTCTAATTTTATATATAGGGGAACTGCAAAATGGCAAAGTGTTAAACAGAATAATAGTGAAAACAGAGTCATTAAAAGAGGGAAAGTAGAGAAAAAAGTTAATATTCCTGTATTTATTTATCACATTTAATTTTTATTGAAATCTTGGTTAGTAGGCAAATGTATTTGTGGATAGAAACAGAAAAACCTCCTCCACAGGCTTTTTCCTTTCTCCCTTGTTACCCGTGAATGGGAAACAAACCGTGTCAGTTACAGCAGGATCAACCTCGGAAGCAGAAATCGTTCCTTTAGGCATTCTTCAGTAGTCCCCCCATATGGTACAAGTTTTTCCTCGTTCAAAGGAAGGTGCCAAAAGGTGTTGCAAGCATCAATACACTAATCCAAACTTCTGAAATCTCATCCTGGCACATTACTACTCTTTTGCATCTTTAAAACATCTCAGAGGACTCCTAGCACACCCGTATGTTGTCTGTCCGAATAACAGAATATTTAAGTCATTACAATCTGGTCACGTTTTCAATCTTTTCATTTTATCTATGCTCAAAGATTTACCCAAACCAAAAAAAAAAAAGTATATATATTGTCTTAAAGTAAAAAGATTATAAGTAACAGCAAGGCACGTAGTAACTGCCCTGCTGGAAAAAATTGATAAGAAAAAAAAAAATTAAGAAGTTTTTCTAAGTTAATAAGGTCCACCTCTTTAAAATCCATATTCATCAAATTATTTTCCTAGAATCTGGACTGGATTGGTTAGATTAGATTAGATTAGATTAGATTAGATTAGATTAGATTAGATTAGATTAACCTTCCTGAGAATTGCTGTATATTGTTTCTAATGTCTGAATTTTTAGATTGATTTGGAGCCTAAATGTCTCATTGAGGAAAAGGTTTAAAATAAGAATAATTAATTGAATTGATTTATTACTAATTTGTAGATTTTTTCAAATAATACTTTCTATTAATAAACTTGATAGAGTACTGATTAAGTGGTAAATTTGAATTTCAGAAATGACATGTGAAACTTCATGTTTTCTTAAGTTTTCCATAGATATAAAAAAAAACTTTCAGGCCACAAAATAGACTGAAACATAGATGAAACTGCTTCAAATTGGGAGCCTATAAATTCTTATAGACTAACTTCTGACATTCAGCCTAATTCTGAAGACACTTAACTGCCTTCTCAAGGAAGAACARGGACACTATAAAGGATACTTTAGTGGGCAAAGAATCGGTATATTCTCTTACCTACATCATATTTTTTGGGGCTTTGTCTCCTGGGTCTCTTATTTGTATTCCTGTTGAGCCCGCTCTTCCCCTAAAGCACTAGACTGTCATAAAGGAACTGCTTTCAGAAATGAAAATTCTTTTCTATTTCTTTTTTATCTGTATAAGCTTGGCAGACTCATCTGAGGTAAAGACTGTAAAGCCTCTKTCTTTTTTTTCTTTTTATTTCCTTAATTTCCAAACATGAGACAGTGATGACCATGCTGCAGCCAATCCAGATTAGCTGCTACATACCTGATTTGGAAGAGAGAAGACGTGTTCCCCATTATAGGAAGGACTATGATGGAATGTCCTGTAGGAATAAATCCCGAGCACAGCCACAAAGATGATCAGAGGGCTGGAGCACCTCTTCTACGAAGACAGATTGAGAGAGTTGGGGTTGTTCAGCCTGGATGAGAGAAGGTTTGAGGGAGACCTTAGAGCATCTTCCAACACAAGAGATCTGGAGCGGGGCTTTTCACAGTACCATGTAGGGATAGGACAAGTGGTAATAGCTTTAAACTGAAAGACAGTAAGTTTACATTAGATATAAAGAAGAAATTCTTTACTATGCGGATGGTGAGATAGCTGGTTCAGTTTGCCCAGAGAAGTTGTGGATGCCCCATCCCTGGAAGGGTTGAATGCCAGACTGGACGGCATTTTGAGAAACCTGGACTAGTGGAAGGTGTTCCTACACATGAAACTAGATGAGAGTCAGAGTCTTTATCTCATAGTCACTATGGATGTGATGGTAAAATGAACATCATTGGACTAAACAAAGAGATATTAATGCATTTATAGGTATGAACACAAGAAATAAAAGTGYAAATCACCTCACACTTCAGCAAGAACCTGGGAACAGAGCAGGTTAAAGCTTCTGATAGCAGAATTAGGACTGTTTAATCCAAAATACAAAGTTCGTAAAAGCACTTCAGTTTCACCAGAAGGTTTAACTTTCTTTGTCACTGGGTAGTCATTTGAAATAGGATAGCTGGAATGTGCATATAATAGTGATCTCAAGCAAAGGGAAGTCTGAAAGGAGAGATACAATGTGAAGTTTGAAACCAGCCAAATAATCCTGGCTGCAGAAGATGAATAGCTCTTTAAAAATGAGTAATGCCAATTTCCAACGACTTGGCTAATAGGAACTGAGTATACTCACATAGGAAAATGTGACAATTCCTTTAAATCTTGTTAGGAATTAAATTAATGAGGTGATGATTTGCCTCTCCTGTCAGCAAGCGGGGAAGCCCGTGACTGGGCTTAGGCCACAACATCCTTTATATTGCAATGGACACTCTGGCCTGTCTAGCAGCACATATATTCTGGATTATGAATGCCTGCTTAGTAACACTCCAGTATGCTCAAGCAGAGACTCTCGACAGAGAAGCCTGTCTGAGATCCCTTACAAATAAAACATAACTGAAAGTATTGTAGTCCCATGTCACAATCTCATAATTTTAGAAAAACAATATTTAAATTAATATAGCCCTTTATTTTACTGTAACCTTGTCATGACTATACTAGAACATAGTCTGATTCTATTAGCTGCAAGCAGACAAGGCTTGAGGCTTTAATATACCATCTTGTGACAGAACCATTCTGGTATATATTAAACATTATGTGCATCTGTCTTATTGTATATAGATAAAACCAGGAACAAAAAGTTGCATYTCAAAAATACTTTGGGGCTTCAAGTCATTCGCATTTTGTATAAGATCTAATGTGGGGTGTTTTTGTACAAAATCTAAAATATAAAAATCCTTTTGTAAAAAAAATTTTAAAGATATTTTGGATCTGCTGAAACAGTGAAACCATGAAAACGAAAATATTTTATAATGCAAATGTGAAAATAGAAGGTTTTGAAAGTATCAGAACTTTTCCCCTACTTCTTCTGATGTCTTTTTAAGAAAGAATGTATCAGGTAAGTAGAAACATTAATTGACAGATCACAATTTACTACCAAGGTGTTCCTGACAAGATGTAGTATGAAGATTTATTTGCTTTAGTTTGTCTGCCAATATCAAATGAAAAATAGAGAATGGCTATGTAGAGGACTATAGAGAAGTACTAAATCATACTAATTAAATTAGACTTTACATCTTTATAGAGGCATCTGTGTGGTAGGATCCRTGTTTATATACAGACCTAGTGCCTCCAACTGATTTCCTCTTTCTAAATTTCCAGCAGTGTCATTTGTGCATTGCATGGTTACAGTGTTCCTTCCCTTCAGGTTTACTGACCTAAGGCTTCACTGAAAAAAAGCTATTTGTAACTGCTAGTATGTGTTAGTAATCAAAGAACATTTCTTAATTTCTTCCTTAGTATTTTTTGCACTCTCTCTTGCTCTCATTAAGTAAGTTGGTACTGTAAAGTAATAAATGCAAATGTTGAATAAGATTGGTCTGCAAGAACAATACAAAATAAAGCAATACAACAGCACCAATAGCAAGAAAATGTAGAGATAACATTAATGCAATCAGAATCTTTTAGGGTATAGAATTGTTATAAAGCTCAAACCCAATACCAGAGTTTTTTATCCCTCTAAAACTGTGCCTGTTGGGCAAGACATCTATTAATAGAAATAAATATCTTGACTCAAGAAGCTTTAAAGGCAGATGAATGCCTGTAGATTGAAGTAGAGCTTTCATAAACTGAATTCTTGAGCCAGAAGTCTACCTCRTTTTATTGCAAGTGAATCTGGGATGTTACCATATAAAATTGCAGACCTAAAACACAACACAAGTTGTGTCATGGGTACCAATTAATATGTAATATGTTGATAGTCATTTGGTAGCTCTGAATGAACAATAAGAAATGTTTCAATGAAAGAAAGCATCACTATTTCATAATATGAGTCTGAATAGTGTAAAGCCTCTTATAAAAAGACAAAAAATGTATAAAAGTAATAAATAGAAGGCTATCTCTCAAATATTCATGAACTAAGTCCTAGGGATCTTAACACTATTCAGTCCACAGCAACCAACAATACATGCCTAAATCTTTGTATGACTTGCAAGGTGGCACACATTTTGCAGGAGTTGTGTTGCATTTGGTTTGCTGGAGTTTGTAGCTCATTTTTAATAGGAAAATATTACAGAGGGAAATCATTCACTCTAATACCTATAGTAGTTGCTTAGATAGCACATAATGGTTATGAATGTTATGGCTTATGGATAACACAGCAGGAAAATATATGGAATCTGGTCATAACAGATATCAGAAGATGACAGACTTCGTAGTTCTGCTGTTCGGTTTGTCTCTTCATATCAATTACAATTATAATTCCTATCACTCTGTGCTGCTATGTTCTGATTTACACCCAGCTGCTAAGTATGTTCTTTACCATATACTTGAATTACCAGTTAGCTTTTTCTTGACACCATGCTACTTATTATGGATATTATGGCAATGGTATAATATGAGGGGTTGTATTACAAAGGAATAAAAAAAAATATTGCACCACTGACAGCCCAGGTGCTGTGTGATTCAGCGAGCAGATGCTTTCAAATGTGGCACTACGCATGTTTCTGCTGTGCTTTTAGAAGAATTTTACTCTGATCTTAGCAATTCATACTGCTTTATTGTGCTTAATTATGTTCCATGTCTTCTGCCCTTAGAGGTAGATGAGTGGCAGTACTTCTGTTCTTGAAATGGAGGATGACGTGCTATTTCATCTCATTTACTCAAAGCATAGAAAGAGGGAAAAAAGTTGCTACGGACTTCAAACACCTGCCAGTGACAAATTACTTCAGATCCGCTTTGGAACTATTAATAACCACTGCTGCAATTTCAGCTCATCCTAAATGAGGGGAAACATTTTAAATGAACTAGTGTAGTGGGTGGTGAGAAACTCCTTGATGCATCTCAGGCATTTTTCATCATTATTCTATGCAATTATTTGCCAAGAAATAGTGTAACAACAAAGACTAATTTTCAATTCCTTCAACTCCACCTGACTATGCTTTAATTTCCTAATCAGTTCTTCTAGGTTACATATATATATATGTTACTTTTTTTCTGTAGGTTTTGAGCACCTGATATGGAGATTAAAATTGCAATAACAGTCACAAGTTTACCCTGGGCTTGCTGGGGTGAGGAGGTGGAAATTTGTGTCTTCTCTCCTGATAAAACTCAAAACTGCTGTCAGATAGAAGCTGAGTTTCAGACTGCTTCATGAAAGTTGTTTCGCAGAACTCGAGGAGTCCTCGACAATCTTCCTAACTTTATCTAGTATTTTGCTCTTTTCAAAGTTCAGTTTGCACTTGAAGCTACAGAGAAAACTGCCAAAGAAGCCAAAGTGATTGCTGTCAAACCAAATTGAGTTTAGGACGGATTCTCTCTGCCAGTCAACGGATATTGTTCTGGATGGTCTCTATAGGTGTACTGCTGCTAGTTTGTTTATTAAAAATAGTAATAATTTTCAGTTTGGTCCATACAGATTGTCAGCAGTGAGAACACTGAAAGTAAAGAATATTGTCAGCAAGATTCATATTAACAGGCATAACTTCTGAAAACAGAATAATCATGCCCTTGCTTTAAACCTTGCCAGTTAGTCATATGAGGCAGCTGCCATTACTGTGGTATTTCAGAGCTCTTCCTGAGGCAAAAGCTGCTGCAAGTGTAATAGTAATTTTATTTAGTTATGGACAGAATTGGAAAATGTTCAGTTGCAGCCAACAAAAATTTTAGCTAAATGCTGAGAAAGCATCAAGCTGGTTTACTGGCATATTCAGAAAGATCATGGAAAGTCACTTCCACAGGTGGTATTTTTGTAGGGAGAACTAACTCCTAGAAAAGGGTGTTGTGTTTTATGTGAATGTCTCATTTTTATAGAATTTGTGTGTTCATTTCAGGAGCAGAACCACTGAGGCTGATACCACGATGGAAACAAGCCATTCTGAGATAYGGTTACACCTTGTAAAGCCTTAATGGAATACTATGTCTGTCGGTAAATATCCATGACCAAAACCACCATCCAAATCAACTGCTGTCCTTAGTGCAAGATGAGCTATATTTGCTATGCATGAGTCAGAAGAGATTTATTATGTCATCTTATATAACTTGTGATATTCAAGATGTGTGCACAAAGGCAACCTATACAATAAAGGATAATCCACCTTAAGTCTTCTGGAACAGCAGCTGGCAGACAGCTGAGATGTTTTAGGAGAGAGAAAATGACAAGAACAACCTGTGCTAAAGTCAAAGATCCCACCCAACGTGTCTCGTTGTTTGACTATGGAAGTTTCTTTTCCTCTGAGCAACGATCGTGCCATGTCCAGGATTCCCCAGTGCTTGGTGGCTCAGTTTCTAGTCCTACCTATGCTCAGTTAGAATTCAGAAGAGATGCTTCTCCCAAAAAGCCTCATAACTGCACATTTTAACATGATCATGTTAACTTTTAGACGTTGGCAATTGAACTTACCTGTGAGTGCAAGAACTAAGTTAATTTTCTCACTTAGCTTGCAAAAACGTGTGTCCACTCTTTTTCAACTGCTAGATAAGACTGAGGAAGATAAATCGAGCAGCAAGTTTGGCTTTGCAGGTCCTAGCTTAGAAAGTCTGGATCTTTCCCCTGCAACAAAGCAGTCTCCATACTTGAGATTCTTCAGTCAATCAGCTCCAGCTATTCACCTTCACCTGCTGAGTGTCTATACCCAGTATCTTTTCTGCATACTTAGAAAATATGCTCAGTTTGATATAATTTATGTTTGTACCATTGACATGTTCTCTAAATTGTAGTATGGAATCTGAGACACAGTTAAGGAACATACTCTGCTTCAAACTTCTTAGTGGAGTTGCACCTTTTTAGAGGATGGAAAGGGGATGGAAACAAAGGAGGTAAGGAAAAAAGGTGTTAATCAGCAAATTTTAAAAAAAGTCCTGCAGCTGATCAAGGGAAACCCACAGGCTGTGTCCCTGCAGAAGACACAACCATTTTTCTTCAGAATGCATGAAGGGAAGTTCTGAGGGTGTGGGTTGTGGTAGGGCTTAAAGCTTTCTTAGACACTAACCTTTGCATTCAGATTCAGTCAAAATCTTGTCTCACAGTAACAGCATCATTACCTAATTTTTTGTACACTAGAAAGAAGTCTGATGTTCATGTAGTTTCCTTTCTTATTTATGTTCTCTGCCTTCTTTTCAGTTGAATATTCTGTCACGCACATTTTCATTTCCTCAATCTCAACAGGAATGTTATTCAATGATCAGTGACCTAGAAATTATCAAGAATCAAAAAATTTTCATTTACCCCATTGAGCATTTACTGTTACAGAGTTTAGTCTAAAGTGGAGTTTCAAAAGTATAAAGGGGATCTACAGTGTTTAATTATGAAGTAGAATCATTCCTTTTCATTGCACACGTAATTAATTTGAAATTGGAGTTTGCATTTGTGTGTCATTGAAGTAAGTCAGAAACAGCATGATGTGAATGGTCTTTGTTGTATCAAAGGTTTCAGACCTAAATCACAAAAAATAACAGGGAACAGGGGAAGAATATTGCCTTGGAAATCTGATTGTACGAATCAAGATCTCCCTGAAAAAAAMAAAAACTACCTGAGAGTCAGGTAGTAAGTGAAGATTTAGTAGTGGAAGTTTTAGTAGTGGAAATTTCTATGATTCTGGAGTTATATACTAAGTTCCAAGAACAGAAATGAAACATCCAAGAAAATTAGAAGTTCTGACAGAAGTTATATTACAATTACAATATCCACTGAGAGGCATTTAAGGAGTACACCAGTCTGCTTCATACATTGGTGGAGGTGCATCCTTAGSGTGAATTGCAGAGTAAATCTCAAAGCTGGGAACAAAGGCAGTAGAGGAGCAAAGACATTGAAGAGCAGAGATATGGTGGTATCTTTATATCTGCTGAAGACAGAGAGATACTCGCCTAAACAGTAATTCAATCCACCTATCTTAAATGCTTCTATGATGGATTTAGTCACTGTTGCAGCTGCCCACCACTGTTGATCAGAGAACCCAGATGAAGGGTTTGAAAAAATACACCATTTTTAGAAGGCAAAAAGTCAAATAGTAAAAAAAAAACCCGAACAAAAAAGAAAAGGAGTCATGCACTACACGCTCTGCATAYTTAGTCAGTTACCTTTTTGAAGATGGGTAATTGTAGTTTTTTATTAGGATAAGATCATGCCTTGCTTGGTAGGTTAAATGCAGCTAGACTCCTCATGCACTGCTGGGGAATATCTACTAGCAGCAGGAAAGTAAGATGAAAGAACGGGGATGAAAGACTACACATAGAGAAAAAGGAAATAATTTAATAATATATAAATTAATTTTAAAATATTCCTGAGTTACTTTAAAAGCATGATTTTTTTTTCCCATGACACACCTATAATACCTAGTGTTTACTTGTGCATTTATTTCTATTTATTCTTTGATTTTAAAGATTCACCTGTCAGCAGGTGCTCACTTAAAAGTGGAAAGAAGTAGGATTTTGTAGTGACTGATATATTTTGCATTGATGTACATGAAATAGGAAGACTCAATGAGAAATAATATCAAAATCTAGTTTAGAATATAAAAAATGCTGCATCAGTTGTCTAACCTAATTTAGATCCTTTTCGTGTCTGAATTTCCAGGTGGAATGATGAATATTGAGACACAGTAACATTGTTCCTTTCAGTAAAGTACCTGAAAGACAGAAATACATGAAAGTAACATTTAATCATCGCACAAGAGTGCAATATGACAGATGTTTTTTGTTTACCATGCCTTTACTACTGAGTAATGGACATAGGTGTATTTTCTAAATGTCTGCAAGAAAAATAAAAAGAAAACTGGACATGCTGGAAGTCCTGCAAGATTCAGTCTTCTGCATGTCGTTCATGGGACCTCATGTCTCTCACAAACCTGATAAAATGTCAGAATACACGAAGTTTGTTCAAGCCATAGAAAACTAAGAGGTGAAATAAGTCTTCAAAATGCAAAAGCTTATTTCAAAAATAAAATTAATAACCAGAAGTAATTATGGGTTAAATTTGTGTTGGCTATTAGGAAAAGAACAGCCTATGCTATGATGATAATTAAAAACTGGAATAGGGTGCTCAGTGAGGAGCATAGTAAGCATCCGTGGGGAACACTGGGGATATCTGTGGATGGTTTCCTCATCTTGTTTTTTAAAAATAAGTTATGCAAGGTTCTTTCAAGAATGGTTTGAAGACAGTTGCTCCTTCTGTTGGCAAGCAGTTGAATTAGATTGACCTCCCAAGGTCTTGCTGAGTTCTATATTCTGCAGTTTTAGGAAATCCAAATTACTTGTTAGCACAGAACCAAAAAACTGTGATAATCAAGGTGGCAGTTAACATACACATAGTTATTTCCATGTTGAGGTTGAATAGATTACATGTCATTTAATGCGAGCATAGAGATATAAATGTATCCTTGCCTATAGAGAAAATTGAAACTCCCACTATTTATAAGAAAACACTACTTTCATMAGAAAATATCAAAATACCTCTGTGCATTCTAATTTTAAAAGATACATTTGGTATAGCACACTTTTAAGAGGAGGCCAATAAGGCCCCTTTTTACTTACCTGAATGAATATTCTCATTTGTGCACCAGAGAAAACCAGAGAGAACTGCTGGCTAAGAAGAAAACTCAGAATTACAGAGTCTTACAGCTGACTGACACCCAGACAAAAAGGTGCCATGTGGTACATGGATCTTGAGTTTGATGGAAGCCTTACTTGGCTTCTTGATGTTGCAGATTCACTTTCAAACTATGGCATTGCAGACCCTAGACACTTAATCTATGTGTTTTCACAATAGGTGTGAAGACAAAGATAAATAAAATGTTCTTGTGTTCTTGATGGCCTGGTTTCAACTTGGTTATAGTTAATTTTCTTCCTAGCACCTGGTATAGTGCCATTTTTTGGATTTAGGGTGAGAATAATATTGATAACACACCAAAGTTTTAGTTGTTACGGAGCAGAGTTTACACTAAATCAAGGGACTTTTCAGCTTCTCCTGCTGCCCTGCCAGTGAGTAGACTGGGGGGCACAAGAAGCTGGGAGGGGACGCTGCTGGGACAGCCGACCTCAAATGACCCAAGGGATATTCCAAGCCATATACCATGATGCTGAAAAATAAAAYGGAGTGGAGTTGTCTGGTGGTACTGGAGGTGTGTGTGGTGGGCATACCACTGCTTTAAGACTGTTTAAGCTCAACACACAAGGTTTATCTTTTTTCCTGATTCTTTCCCCCATCCAAATGAGGATGAGGGGAGTGAGTGGCTGCATGGTGTTTAGCTGTCTGCTGTGTTAAACTATGACACATGCAGACCAAGAAAAAGTCATAGTTGTATGCAGATGGAATTGCTTTCCACCTTGTCGAGATTTTACCCCACAAGTGATCAGCTTCATCATGAATTTTGTCTTCATCCTCTTTCATCTAGTATATGAAATCTAACACAYGAAATTGTAATAACATATTTTTAATTTGCAGAGAAAAATGAGAGAAAATGGACTTTATCCGAAGTTGGTTTGGAAATATCTATGACAACTTTTTCTTCCAAAATGGTGGGTATAACAGAATTAATTATAATTTAATGAAAATTAAATTGTATTCATTAATATTGCTGTATTTTTTTATATTATGGCAGTCCGTAACAACTTTGTTTCCTTATGTCTGTCAAGAATTCCATGTAACACTAAAAGCAAAAGGTAGTTTATATGCTTCCTAATCTGAGCCACAATGTCATTTATTTTAATTACCAGAGTTCTCTTTATTGCTTGCTAGTGAGTCCATAACTTTAATAGGCTTGTTCTTCAGTAAGGTCCAGTAAGCACTCAGCATGGTTATACATGGATACATTCTCAGGATCTGGCTTCAGTTCAGAAAGCATTAAGACTGTACTGTGAATGAGAGTCCTGAAAGTCTTCCCGACACCAACATAACTGGTAATTTCTCACAGTATGAGAAGTTGTACTTCATCAGCTATTGCCTTTTTTCACACACCAAAATGCCAAGGCTTTTAGTTCYTTCCCTTTCACAAGAGTCAACAGCAAGTGTCAAGCAAAGAAAATAGGGTGTCATCAAGTGGGTGCTGGCAACACAAAGAGGTACTGTTAGCAAATGTGCAAACATGCAGCTGTTAATGTTAGAGGGGCAATAAAGGCCAAAGCCTGACTGGTTTGCTGTGCTGCAACAGAGAATGAAGAAGTAATGCATCAGATGTGAGCAGCCCTGCTCTGTAACAGAGGAGTCTTTACATTTTCAGACAACACCTAAGTTTCCTAAAAGAACGAGAATGTGTCACTGAGGGGAATTTTCATTTCATTTTTCAAATCCTCATTTAGCATGCACTATAACTGAAGATAGACCCAAGAAGTTCTGTCTTGAATTGTGAGCACAGATACAAAGATTCCAAGAAATTTTCTCAGATTCAGTCCAGACTGGAAGTTTTTTGGTGTTCTCTCCTTTCACTTTCTTATAAATAAAGATTATACCAAGTTCTTCAAGAGATGATGACCATTTTGTGAGACCGTTTTGTAACCTGATGATATGGTTCAACCACTTGAACATCTCAGAAACTTTCCAGATATCATTCTATGTAATTCTACCTGATTTTTAATACCTTCCAGAATTTATTGGACTGTGAGAAACACAGAGATAACCTCTCTTGTGTAATGTTTCTCCTTCACGCATATTAAAGAGACCAAGTACAGCAAACTGAACACATTAATCATCTGGAAAGGCAGGAAGCAGGTCTTAGCCCAGCACTGGAAATTATGAGATCTGGGTCAAATACCCCTTGACAAATTGTGTTCCTGTTGACAAAACGGAGACTTAACTGCTGTTTTCAGGGTGGTAAAAGAGAAACGAGAGCTTATAGCTGATCTATCACTTGCTTTCCAACTCTTATTTTCACAAATGATAATCAGCTGAAAGGATTTGAGTATATTTTCTACAACTGAAAACTTCAGGCCTTTCCCATTAGGATAATACATAAAATATTAAGGTATTTGGTATAGGAAATCATACTGTAAGTGAACAGAATAGGCTATGGCAGGATTAGCAATAGGGACTCATTTGCAACTCCAAGTACTCCCCCTTCTCAGAAGTCAAAGCTTACCAATGTATCCTTGCAGACACCAGGTCCTGTCTTGACAGAATAGAAGTGAGCAGGGAAGGACTGGGCTGAAGCACTGGTACGAAATGCAGGGCATGGCCATGGCACACAGGTGTTATCTGTGTATAAATGAAACCAAAGAAATGCAATGGATGTGGCATGAGAGAYGTGTGTGTATCTCTCAGTGTCATCCTAAGAGGGGGAAATGAAGAATTATCCTTCAAACCAAGCAAGTTTAGGGACTATTTTGCTTTGGTAATCTGGTTGATAGGTTGATTTTTTTTACTGCTCCATATTAAGTTGCAATGACAASTCAAAATTGGAAACCTTCACAGAAATCCAAAATAATAATCTGTTTATTCAGAAAATGAAAATTATTATGATACCATATGACCTCAGCAACAGTTTGGTTTTGTTTAGAAGTACAGACTTGGGGAAAAGCACTAACTTACCAAAATAATTCCCATATTCCTTTCAGAATATAAACAAAGCATGTTTCTATACCGACAATGGGGTAGGCAGATGATCAACAGGGTTGGCACCTTTTAAATAGAATCACTAATGCTTTTTGTGTTGCAGTGATGTTGCAGCCTTATTGGAATTGCAAAGAAGATGAAGAAGGGCAGGAGAGGTGAACAAAGTGATAAAGGATTTAAAATGATCCCTTTGTGCAATATGCTAACTCCTCTTTACCATATTTGTTAGGTCTGGCTGAATTACTTGGGCTGAATAATTTATGTCACTACTTTTTGATCTTTTTCCATCAAATGGATTATTTCAAGGTCTACATGAAATTGAATCATACCTGATTAATACTTTGGTAATCTTATTTTGTATTTACAAATTATATCAAATAACACCAAATTATTTGCAACCGTATCTTCATGTGAGTTTGACTGACCAACAGTAGAGAAAAAGTGTCTACAAAATAATAGAACTTCATAATGCATAAATAAAATAATATCCATTTTAAAAACATACTTTTAATTTTAGAAAGCACCTATAAATGAACCAGAAATAAGAATTTTTGGTTTTTTAAAATACCCTTCAGGGAATGTAGGAGGCATGGTAAACATGGTCCAGGTTTCTTTGGAACTCCCTGTGTTCACAGTTAATTTGGGATTCAAAAATAAAGTTTTCTTCTGATTGTACAGATTGCATAGAAAAGAACATACAGGCAGAATTTAGAGCTGCATTTGAAATGGTCCACAGGACAGACAATTTCTGGGGTTTTGAAACTGGTRTGATTACACACAAGTCATTTTTAGAGGAGCAAGGATTATTCCTCCATGGGTGATTTGAATCCAGAAGGCAAGACAGAAACAAAGCGCTTGTACCCAGATGTTCCTTATTTCCTTCCTTCGAACGTGGGAACTGCATGCATTACAGTCCTGCCACAATTTGTCTTCTGCAGGAGCCACAGAGAATTAGTATTCTACTTAACATCAGTTTCTCTGGGGTATCCTGAAAGATGAGAATGGGAATCCACAAAGGTCCACAATTTGGATCTTTCAACTTAACAGCCTCACTTATTTTCAGGCAAAGCCCTCCTGCAGCCTATACAAGCTGAAATAAATTAAAGTGTCCTAGCTYTAATTGTTTGCTCTGCAACTTTGATTCTGTGAATAGATGTGATTTCAGAATCCTTTATGATATTATATTGATAACTAAACATCTGTATCTGCTCTTATTTTATGGAAATATCAGTATCTTAAGAAACAATTTACTGATGRCATAGGAACTGAAAAAATTTGCTCTTCAGCAATGATGTTGACTCTGCAGTGACATGAATTGCAAAAGTGGGTACTCTAAAAGTACAAAAAGAGGTCCTTGACTAAATCTAGAATGCTGATTTGTTAACTGGAATGACAGCATTTTATAAAATTACTCTTTATTATTATGATTCCTCTTTGAAATAGGTGGAACTGTTGAGTTGCTTTGATTCATTTACTGAAAAGATGATCAGAATTTTAGACATAACAGACAACCCTAGTAATTCAGAACTTTCAGAATTTGTATTTATTACTTGTATTTTTTAATTTGTATTTATTTATTTTGCCTGTCTAAATTGTACCCAGTGGATGACTAATATATTTTAACAGAAGTTTTAAGAGAAAGTTAATAAAAATTGCTTAGAGGTAGGAGGGTACTAAAATKCCTTATAATTTACTGCATCCTTTATTGAAGAGATTTGACCCTATCTCCCTATATCAAATAATGTTCTACATCAGATGTAGAGTTAAAAAAAATTAAACATAAATAAAAGAAATCTATTAGTTGTATTGCTTTGGGCAAAAGTAAGTTTGAATTGGATCATATTTCACATCTAACTCAATTAACATCAGAGAACGATGCCTTTGAAAGCTTTGTCTGAGGCTTTGTCCAAAGGACACTACCTAAAGGAAGCATTGTATTCTGTTATTAAATGGTATTGTTGTTGGAATTTTTACATAAAGGCTGYGCTCATTTTGCTCTGCTCTTCATCTAGATAGTTCACTGGATAAGAATGTACTGCATGCACAGAGGAACAGGAAATACATTATTTAAACAATTTCAATAAATTTTGTCCCGGATTGTTTGACATTGTTTTGCTGGAGGGAAACCCCAAACCATAGGTCCAAAATAAACTGGTGTTTATCATAATGCTTTAAATGCCAGTAGGTTTCTATTGTTATTGTAGTAAAAACAAGCTACCATATTTAGCAGTTTTATCATTAAAGAGAGCATCAGCAGATCTGAGAATACAATATTCATATTTCATTGTTGTCTTTAGGGCAAACAAGTCTTTCTGCAGCCAGGTGTGGTGTGTGATGGAGATGATAAGAAGTCTTGATTTTGTAAATAAGTGAGTGGTTTGGCTGCACAAGGACAGTCAATCCGTGTCTGACCAGCTTTAAGATTGGATCTTATTTTTTATGACTTATGACAAGAGGTTTTATATCTCTTCTGTGCATAGCATTTGTCTGCCTTTCTTGTTTTTCTACTGACAGAGTCACAGAATCACAATATCACAGAATCATCAAGATTGGAAGACGCTTTCAATCACTCAGCCCAATCATCAACCCAACACCACCTTGATCACCCCTAAACCATATCCACCTCCAGACACCTCTTGAACATTTCGAGAGATGGTGACTCCACCACCTCCCTGGGTAACTTATTCTAATGCCTAACTACTCTTTCAGTGAAAAACTTTTCCTRCTATCTAATCTGAACCTCCCCTGGAGCAACTTAAGGCCATTTCCTCTTATCCTTTCTCTTAACATGACAGAAGAGACTGACCCCTACCTCACTATAACCTCCTCTCTGTGTTTTTCTACTACAAATACTATTTCTCAGGGGAAACAAGGATAAGACCATGGCCAGTTGTTTATGGTCAACTACCTTCCTCCCAACTRTATATACACCAGTACAGTGCTTCTATTAGAGAAAAATCTCATTTTCTGGTTTTTCTCTTTGGTTACTCTTGGTTGCTCTAACATGCACACTGGCATTTTATGTTCAGGTTTACATTGGTCTTAACTTTTTTTAGATAGTGTCTTGCAGCTCTTTGCTCAAATGTCTGGGTTTGAAGATGCTTTGAAGGGGCCACCAGTTTTGACATCACAGAGTTTTGTTAAGTGATTTTTAAAAAGTCTTTCTTTCAAGAAAAAGGGCAAGATTTCATTTTATTTTTTAGATTTGGATGTACTCAYAGAAGTTAAGAAGTTGAGTTCCTGTAACTCTTGTGTTGCTTACCAGCTTTGAATTGCGACATGTAATCACATACTACATGTGTCTTTCTGACTGCAAAGCTTCTAACTCTCTCTCCACATTCCTCTTCAGTCAGATTGCACCTCTCACCATTCCAGGGTATCATATGACAGCATCCAGCAGTAGGTGCTTGGGAACAGAGCAAGAGCAGAAAAAGTGCACTTCTYCCTGTACATTCTGTGATAATTTGAGTGTTAGGTAGTGATAGGGGTTATAGTCATCTTCAGGAGTACTGCATTTGTTGTCTAATAATTTTTAATGTATTTCACTTTAGAAGAGCCGTTTACAATTTGGGCATCACCATATCCTGTAGAAAGAATTTCACAGATTCATTTATATAGATTTCCTTGTCATTTAAGTTCTCACTTCTTCATCTCTTGGAAAGACACTAATGATCTCTTATATCTTTTTCATAACACTTGTTTTATCAGTTCTCCAGCTCATAAGTCYTAATCTATTTAGTTCTTGTACAGAAGCGTTTTCATACCTCCAATCATCATTTTCTTCCTTCTTTGTGYTGTTCTTGGTTCTGCTATGTTTTCTTGACACAGAAGTGATCGAAATAACCCACACAGCATTCAAATGTGGTAACAATATGGATTTTCTCAGAGTTGGATTGCTATTTTTGTCTCATTTTCTATATCTCTCACCACCATTTCAACACCAGATATGTATTTGTAAACTCTGTTGAACAATGAGAACATGAACTGTCCACAGTGATTCCAAAATTTCTGCTCTAAACAACAGGAACCACCTTGGTGTCCATCAGGGTATATGAGCTGGCAGGTTGGTTTTCCTGTATAAGGTTTTTTGTATTTCTTCACATTTCTATCAGACAAATTAACAGGTAGGGTAGTAAGCCATTCTGTTAATATCATTACTTAATTCGTTGTATACCTCCCATGTTTGTTTCCCTTGTATGCCTGAGCAGCAGATCCGCTGACTTCAGCTGCAACTCTGTCTTAAGTTGTGATAAATGTACTTGTCTCAGAACACTCATTTCTAAATATACTGAGTTTTTGTTGTTTGTTCCCCATCATAGACAAAGCTTATCCCTCTCTTTTTTTCACCGGTGTATATCCCCTGCAGCACCTTTCTCCCTCTGAGCTCAACTGGTTTATTGCTTGTAACTTCGCATCTTGTTTGCTGCTTTGTCAATTTGCCTGGGGCTTCTCAAGCTCATTATAGCATGTTAATAAATGCCATCTGCTTTCCTGTATTATATGATGAAAGATATGTGTCTTTGCAGTGTATCTGCCATCAGTTCTGACTTTCAAAGATGATACTTTCTCTTAAGAATGTAGGATTGTATTTTTACTGGTATTTCTTGCAATGACTTGAATCTAGATTTATCTCATTTAACTTCAGGGACCTACCTGAGGTACCTATAATAAGAACACAATTGTCTTTGGTTCATTGTGGAATCAGTGCAGCAGAAGTATGAATGAGATGATTGACTCCATGTCAAGAGATGGCTGAGAAATCTCAGAAATACCTGTCTTTCCCTATCTGAGGCTAATATGCAGAACCTCAAAGAGTTGTGCTGGCAATTTAYATACTTCAATTGCATGCTGATATTAGATGAATTAATTCCAGGCTGTGCTATTCTAAAATTCTTTTAGAATTCAAAAATTATGTGAATTCTTCAGAGCCACAAATTACTGAAAATCTTAGTCTTCAATTAAGAAATAGARCAAAAATATAGGGCAAAAAAAGGAAAAAAAGAAAATAAATAAAGGATAAAAAAATCTTATTACACTCCCTGCATTATCAAATCAGAAAAATTATAAAATATTCTCAGAATGATCTTGACAAAGATCAGTTATTTCTTTGTGAGCAGCTTCTACAACAGCTGTTATTGCTGGTACTTCCAGACAAGACAAATACATGTGAGTATAAATATAGTTGACGTGGATAAAAGACTACAAAAAAAGCTCAAGTACCACTTAAAAGAACTTTAAAACGAAAAGGAATAATTATTTTTCCATATTCTTCCCCTGCTAAAAGTTATCACTCTCATCTGGTCTTGACTCTGGAAGAGGAAAATAAAGGGCAATTGGGAGGGAACAGGAGGGTTTTCTGTAACACTCCCTTCAACAAACAGAACATTAAGTATTTCTGCTAGATGGAATAATAGGGATTTTTCTATTCCAAGTACAGATGGATGCCCGTAAGGTGCTTGTTTATGTATAACAACACATATGAAATTATTCAAAAGTCTGTCATGACCTGTCACAAGAGCAGTATACACTATGATACAGAACGGAGAACATTCCCAGCCACATGCTATCTAGCTCGGAAGGGTCTGAGCCTGTGCTAGTATAACGTTTTTATCTCAGTAGAGGGAAGTCCATAGGAATATGGCCCTTAGCGTTGTAGCCTGGAAAAAAATGTCTGAGAATATCATAAAAGGACTCCACTTTTCTGTAAAAATTATTTTCTTCTCTCTGTTTTGAATTCTTTATGCACACTTGAGATTAAAGCAAAAGGGGATTTCATTTAATAAGTTTTCCCACCTATTATGTAAAACACCTTTGCTGACCTACTACAGAATTTGGTAATTACCGACTAAAAGGACCCTAGTCCCTCATCACAGAAGATAACCTGACATCTCTGCTATATCTCTGTTATCATTCTCTGACGAGGGAAAGAACTGCACAGAACCCCTGAAACAACCTCTACCTCAGTTTTGAAACATAAGACACCTAACCTAGAAGAGCAAGTCCTCTAGACTTCTTCTTCATTCAGCAGTTGCTTTCTGGAGGTGATARGCTCTTTCCTTCTGGTTAGAAGTTTAAGGTGGTCATATTCAGAAGAGTACTTAGAGTTAGATTAAGTTTATGGAGCTAGAATGTTCTTTCTTTTTGAAATGAAATGTTTCTGGAAACGCTTTGCTTCTATCACGTGTGTGTAACTAACTACAAGGTATGAGGTAGATGTTTGTCCCACCTAATCCTTATCTGAGTGCACAAAGGTGCAGAAGGCTAACGATGTTGGTAAGTTTTCTATGTTTGTTCTGTGGTGGTTAATGTAACAAGGATATAAATGTGAGGACATGAAAGTACATTAATTCACTGAAAATCTACAGGATCTCCTAATACTTTTAGATTAGATAAGTCATAAACTGCAGAAGCACAGAAACTCGAGAAATTGCTGCACACCCATCCCAGTATTAATGGTGTGGAGGAACAGGAGCATTGCAGCAGACCTCTGAAAAGACAGAGACAAAAGAGAATAAAGGGGAGGTGGAGAGCTCACTGTTGAATATAATTTAGTGTCTAAAGTTCTGAAAAGAACTATTCTCTTTTAAATAATGTCTTCCGAATGTACCAAAAAATAAGCTAGCCAGATCCTAGCTTCAGTGTAAAACAGCCTTTTTATACTGGCAACACGAGAAATAATTGGTATCTTTATAGCATCAGGCAAATGGGCTCTATTGAACAGTCAGATACAAAAATCGGTGGGAATCTGTTGTCAGGGAGAATCTTCAACCATTGTGTTTTATAATAGCAAAGAATCTGATGGTGCAAAATGATTCTTGCCTAGATCTAAGTGATTTCGCATGGATGAGACTAGGCAGAAGGGAAGAAGGCAAATTTCTTTCTCATTTCTCAGAGCATCTCTCAGATATTAAAGAAGGAGGCTGAATTCTTGAGCTCCAGAGACTTTATGACTATGCTGGAGTATATTCAACAGAGGATTCAGAGGCCGCTTCAGCAATACATGTGCACATAAACTCAAACTGTCGCAAGTGGTGAGAGAACTGGACTCAGGTGAGATAATACAATTAGAAACATATGCTTGGTTTTAAACACTGCAGGCACATTTTGTAGCTGGGAGCAGCTGTTGTTATGACTTTTAAATATCTGAGCACAGGAAAGGACAAGGGACCTCTATAATATATGTGAGAACAATAAAAGTACAGCCTTAATGGAATTTTCTTCATTTTATTTTATTTAATTAAGGGTGTGGGATTAAGAACCAAAGCCATTTTAACATTTATTGCCTAGAATATGTTTTATATRTTTTCTCCTGGTCATTGCTAATGAACAAAATTTAATATAGATGTTTAATTTTACAAAGCCTTAGAGTTCAATCCTAATCATGTCAGCAAATTTATTTAAAAGACTTAAGGTGCATTCCCATCCTTTTTTTAATATGTGAAGTATGTGTGGCTATGGATGAGAACCATGGGCTGCAAAATGTTTAGCTCTTTTCTGAATAGAGTATAAAACCACGTAGTTTTGGTTCACTAAATGTCCAATGAATTTTGTATTTAGTTTTCTCTATTTCACGAATTGTATTAGCCGAAAGAACCCTAGAGGGATAAAATAAGAGTACTGAGGTTTAGGAGAGAAAAAGGTGAAAAAAATTCTTACTATGCCTGTCTTGGGGTGACTTTATGATGCTATATCCCAGCTATATATATCCCCTATTGCCTGCTATATGCCAAAATATTAACTCTGTGCCTTTAAGCTGGGTCGAGGAGCCAGGAGCTGTGTTTGTACTTCTTCAAGGACACTCACATTCCTGGCTTATCACTGCTGCTGCTGCAGCAGCAGATTTTGGCAGCTGAGTTCGGAAGAGAACTTTTACTTTTTTTTTTTTTTCCCCCTCTAGCTAGCTCTCTTGGCTTTGTTCTTTCTCAGGGGAGAGAGAGAGCACTTTCACTTTTTCTTAGCTCTCGGCCCTGTGTTTTCTCGGGAGAGAGAGATCGGAGAGTTGGAGATTTACCTTTTTGCTTTTTGGCTGGCCTACTGGCTGGAGAGGAGTATTTCTTGGACTGTGGTTTTTTCTCCTCCTTCCTTTGGAAATTTACAACAGATAGCTGAACTCTAGGGCCTACACCCYGGGCCCGGAGAGCGGCCTACACCGTTCTCTAGCCTTTCAGGAGACAGAGCAGAAACCACACCCAGAAAAAAGGACTTTGAATTCATCCAGGTTTCTCCACCACRAAAGGTTTATTATTCAATATTATTTATTTTTCTTCCCTTCCCCTGGTGCCTGCTTTGCACCCCCCATCACCCTGGTTTGTTAAATAAATTCCTCCAAGAAATTCCTAAGGTGGGGGGGAAGGGAGTTTTAGATCCCTATTGTTTGCAGAGAAGACTTCTCTAGTCTTCCTCCTAAATTTGTCCAAACCGTGACAATGCCTTACCAGAACTGGAAACTGAACCCAAGATGGTAAAATATTTCATCACTCACAAGTATCTAACACACACAAGAGTTGCAGTCTATGATTAGTATCAATAGAAACCAGGGACCATTTGGAGACCCACTCAAATGGTGTGGCTTACCATAGGCTCATCATAGGCTTAAACTTCCTCACATTCCTTCTCCAAAACCAGAGTGATTGTGCTAAAATTGCTTAGTGGGACCCTTTTGTGCTTTTTCCCTAACTGCATGTGCTTTTTCTCTAGCTGAGCATGGGCATTCTCTACTAATTGCCCCAGAGCAAAAACAGTGGAGAACACATTACAAATTGAACAGTATGGGTGTCACTTAGTTTGTTCACTAACACAGATTCAGCCAAAATTTCTTAATACCGAGAAGAAAAGGGAATTGGCAGTGTATTTTTATATAAAGGAGCTTTTCTTGTTCGGTTTCCATTTAAATATTTGTAGGAAATTATACAGAAAAAGAGATATCATAGATGATGCACTCAAAACCTAGGAAGTGCAAGCTAGGGTTCAAGTTGTGAAGGCAGCACAAATTACAATTTAGGCATTTTTTCATCCTGTGTGTTATATGAAGCAGAGGTTCTTGGAAAAAAATCCTGATGCGTGAATTTAAAGACTGTTGTAGTGCAAACATCCAGAGACATGAATTACAATTGCACAGATAGTCTTACTGGTAGTATCTTGCTTTAGGCATTATACTTTTATGTATGGATAAAATATTTCTAACTCAATCTGAGCCAAGAAAGACTGACCACATGACTGCAAGCCAAGTTGTATGGGATTTTGAAGKTAATTTCTATCATTTCTTATTCATCGGAGCAATTTTCTTTTGGCAAAAGAATACTATTTCTTTTCTCACACTTTCTTGTAATTAAACCAATGTGTGGCTGTTTTTGCTGGTTAAGTGGTGAGTTTCTTGCTAAAAGACTGTTTTCTCATGCGTGGGTTTCCATCTACTTTAACTGTAGATCTCATTGGAAAGATAGTTAATAAAGCCACTGGAATATAGAGACTTGTTCTGCTGACAGAGCTGTACAGAGGACTCAGTTTCACAGATGTTCAATAGCTTTTTTTAACATCTTGGGCTGTCCAAAACATCTCATAGGAGTAGACTTATGACAGGATTTTTAAGGCACACCCTCTCTTCTCTAGAGCTAGTTGGAGGCCAGGCTAAATACTCTTAGAAAAATGACACCGGACAGCAGGAAACTAAATCTAGGCATTGCTATATGGGTCACACAGTTCTGTGCAGGAGTCACAGAACACCTGTAGTGACATATTGAGTATGTTTCTGTTGCCTGTAAGGCATGTTTATGTTTCTCCCTGTAGGGAGAGCCATATGAAACTTAGTCACAGTTGCAGATGCCACAAATATTCAATAGGGAGATAAATCTCAGCCTCTGGGCCTGATTCAGCTGCCCATACAGACAGCTAGCATCATGTGAAATGTCCTGGGATCTTCTACCTAGCATTGGCTATTTTATATGGATTTGGGTCTCCTGGAGGTCCTGTGTCATAACTGCTATCTGTATGTGAACATCTCTGATAGTTTGCATCTTGATGACACTAGGTGCTTATATTTCAAAAATCACTGTATCTGAATCAAGCACAATTACCTTTCCAGTGTTTTCAGATTCATTTAGAATTGAGCAGTTAGCAGCAACTAGAAATCGATAGGTCCACTTGCCTTTAACACAGGAGACATTTTGAGAAAAAAATTGTTGGCTTTGCTGTTAAGTTGCTGTTCTAGTGTGTTTAATAAGGATCTGTGCTTTTGAAACTTTTGCTGAAAACTCGGGAAAAGTTGCAGAGGAATTGTAACAAGAAGTTACACAATGATATCCCATTGGAAATTGCAGTTTCATCACACTTGGGATAACCTGTTTGAATGTGGTAATAAGATAATATTTCTCTGGGTGAAAAGAAATTACCTGACTACCCTGATTTTCCTATACTGACAATGTTAAAACGTATTTTGTTACATAGTCCTTGTTTACATTCAGGCAGTTCTGAATTTTATATGACATTTAAATTATTTCCTTATCATATTATATAAATGAAATAATATTTCATTTACATGACATTTAACATTAGAAAATTTTAGTGTTGTCAGCATTCAGGGTTCTGCGAAGTCCAAGTTCATTCTGTTTGGGGATTGAGAGAAGTGTTCTCTACACTGATAGTTACAGAAATCAGGTTTTTGTGGTAATTTGTAAAGAAAAATGATCTTAAATGCTGTATTTTCCCTTCAGAATCTGAGATTTGGTTGAAATGYGAAAATATGATCTCCAGCCAGCTATATAACCATGAGTGCTGTGTCCTTGCTACTGCAAATAAAGCAATGAGCAAGAGAGGCGAACCGTGCCACTGTTATGTTCTCTACTAATTGCCAGTCCCCTCGTCCAGCACTGTATCCAAACCAAATTCTCTGCCACAGTTTTGGACAGAGAAGGGGAATGCTGAACAGTTTGAAGTTTTGTAAAAAATTATGAAAAGCAATGTATCTCCATCCTCATTCACATAACTCTATTGTTCATTCTACTCATACCTTTTTATTGAAAACATATACACCAGAAATGGATCTTATTTTTCATTCCCTTTCTTTCTAAAAGTAGCATTCAGAAGTGCAGACCATTTTAATTAGAGCTTCTAATATGTCTGAGGACTATTATGTCAGGCTTGGAAGAAATTGATCCTTTCACAGTGAGAGCATTACAAAGAATTCCAAAATCCTTTTCCAGTCCATGTGATCTGTGCTGAGATGTATTCACTGGGAAATATCTTTCATCACACCATAGGGAATTTCATGCTAGTATATTAGTGTTAAGAATACATTTTTATATTTTTTTCCATAAAGCTTTTGGTAAGAATTTATATGCGCTGTCACATACTAGGGTGTCTGTGTGTATGTTCCATGGCATGTAGAATGATGATAGCATAAACCTGAGGTACAACATAAATGTCAGCAGCTATCTCATAGAACCAGTTCAGCTTCTTAACGTGTCAACTTAAAAGTAGCTGCCTTACATCTACTGTATTCACCTATAATAGAGAGGCATCCACCTCTGTATTGCTGCTATTTTAGAAAATAGCTTACACTGACAACAATTCTGTTTTCCTTTAGAAAATCCTTGAAACAAAATGGTCATATCTGTTGTTTTCTTTTCTAAAATAAGTATCTGTCATTTATACTACACCAGACCCTTAGAAAGTGATTTTCAAAAGGTAATAACTATTTTTCCCAGCACTCAGTGCATTAGGATTTGCTCATTTGTCAGCTGGGTAACTGAAGACATAAGGAGGATAACTGACTTAGTCAAGGCTGCACGTGACATTCATGATAGCAATAAGGGTAGAGTTAAAATCTTTTCTTTCCTCTGTTCATTTGAATGCTTTTCCACTTTGCGCATAAAAGACTATTTTGTTCTGGTTTTCTCAGGACTGAGGAAATAATTAATCAGTGAGGAGAAACAAGTTGTTCTTTTTTTTTTTGTACAGAAATTTTCTCAAAGTTTTAAAATTGCTGTCCAACTGGACAGCAATCAAATCTGTTTTGTGAGTTCCTTTAGAGATGACTGTTCACCTACTCCAGATTAACTGACAGACTCCAATACTTTGTCCAAAGAAGGAGTTCTTGAGGTTTAAAATGGGAGATCAGAATTTCCAGAGATAACAACTCTCCTTGCCAATACACTGTTGTCTGCTTCAATCAGGAAATATCAGCTTTTTTCAAAATGCAATCCATAAAAGCAGAGTGGGGTTTTACTATATTCATTTTATACTTTCGTCTGTAAAGTAGAACTAAGGACATTATATTCAACAAAGATGCATAACCAGATGAACAGCGATTCGTCTGGCCAAATGTAGTCATCTGGGTAATAGTTTACAATGCTCATATATTAGAACTGACCAGTTGAGGTGTGGCAATCCAGACTGAGATGTCTAAGTTTACCGAGGTGAGTGTTGTCAATGCTGCATTCTGTTGCATCCAGAAATTTAGGACCATTTTTTCTTCTCAGCCTATCTGAAACATACACATTGTAAAGTAGATTTTTCCTGTTCTTCTCATGGGCATAAAGGAGAATATATTGAATTCCAGTGGCAGACAGACTACGGGGGAAAACTGAAAAAAAGGTGTATTCTTTCTTCTCTAGTTCTTTGATTCACGGCCAAAAACCAGACTAAACCCGGGAGAGTGGTACTAAGTCCATGAGATGTTCTAAGGTTTATGGGCAGTAAACTCTGTTTGCAGAAGGTGCCATGAAGAAATTACTAAAAAAGTCACAGCACAGAGGTGCACCTGTGATCAGATCCTTTCACTTGCATTTCATTTAACTGCCTTCCTGGGAGGAGAGAATATGATTAGCAACAGTCTTAGGAACAGCCCCTGGCACATTTTCCATGAATGTATTGAGTATTGTCTGGAAAAATATGAGGAAGCAAGGGTAAAACCATGCTTGCGAGCTTGCTTAAAATTAATACCACAGATTGTTGCCTGTCACTAAACCAAACTGCGCCTTGGTCTTGTTTTGTTTAATAAGGCAGACTTAGCCCAAAATTCTAAATTCAGCTTTGTCAAGTGCAATATCCAGTGAAATCAACACCCATGGTTTTGGCCAAATATGATTTGTATGCTGCTTTTGTTTTCATTATTTAGTTATTGCAATCTCTCCATTTTTCATTTCCATGTAATACACATGGCAGAAAAATTTTCTATACGATGGTACTGACAAGAGTTGAACACTGTCTTTAGATTAAAATGTTGCATTAATTCTGAAAGATAGCACCATTTGATCTTATTTTTCTGCCTCATATGAAGTGTCTTCCTTTCTTCTCACCTGTGTTAACATATCCTTTTATACCTAATTGATTTCTCATTTCATCCACATCTGTGTAAATTTACGGTTCCCTAAAGCAGTATGCAAATGCAGGCTAAACAGCCCTACTGTGTCAGTGTGAATAGGGCACTGTGGCCATAATTARCAATACACCTGTTAATGTTGATGATTATTTATTGTGCCATTGCCATATTGTGTCAGAAGAGCCCAAAGATCAGTTTGTTACGTAGAATTCCCGGCTAAATTTTACAGAGAGCAGTGKAAAGGGCAAACATACAAATTTTATCTCACTCAACAATTACCATTTTTTTAAAGGGCAAGTTTAATGCACTGAGAAAATTCTTAAGATAGATTTTACATTTGTGTTCATTACTTAAAAGGGTTATTTGATAGAAGAATTAATTTATACTATTCCAACAAGTAAAGGTCTCCCTTGCCAAGTGCTAGTCCTTGTATATAATTACATTTAGGTAAAAAAAAAAAAAAATTAAAAATTACATTTTTTCCAAAACAATTCTGGTATGTGCATTTTCTAGTGAAAATGTTTCTAAATAGTAAGTCTGGGTATTACAGGCAGTAAACATTACAAATTTTATATACTGATATTCCTAAACTGAAATCACAATATATGTTAAACATAAAATCTTAAAATACTTTTACTAATGCAGTCTGTTATGCAGAAGAAAGTTAACTGTGCACTGAACTGCATCAGTCACAGCCTGCCAGCATGCCAATAGAAACTATTCTTCTCCTTTGTTCAGCACTTGGGACATCACAGCTATTCTGCATCCAGTTTTGGAATCACTCATGCAAGGAAGACTGAAAACCAACGAAGTCCAGAAAAGGGCCGTTCCTAGGGACAATGTAGGGGACTGAAGAACTGGAAAACCAAAGGGACACTGAGCAAAATGAGTTTATTCATTCTGAAGATGAGGAGATTTATAGGACTGAAAGACTGTTTTCACCTATCTACTGCTGGATTGTGGAGAAAAAGGAGCCAAACCCAGCACAGTAAGTGCAGAAAAGCAGAGATGCAGGTTGCAGAAAGGGAAATTCAAACTGGCTGTAAGGAAGAAAATTCACAGTGATGGTGGTAAGAACAGAGAACTGGGGCCCAAAACCCTGAAGGGTACCCATCCATAGAGATATTTAAAACTTGATTGTGCAAGTCTGATTGACCTAGAAAGTTTGATTGACCTAGAAAGTTTGATTGACCTGGAAGTCATATTCTTTGAGAAGTGTAAGAGTTCTGAGGAATAGTCTGCCTCATATCATATGGAAACCAGTTCTGGTTATTTGAAGCAAACCCCTAACTTATCAGCATTGCTACACCCTCTTGCTTTCGGAATTGCAATGCCTTACTTGCTGCCAAAGACAGCTTCATATTCTCCTGAGGTAAAACAGACATGTCTGTACTTTGCACCCTAAATTTCTAATGGAGGCTGCTGTTAGAAGTGATGCAGTCTCAGTGACAGATTTGTTTACCGTGCAACTGCAAAGAAAGGGGCATGTGTCTTGACACAAGGGATTTCCTGTGACATGTCAAAGGGGTTTTCATTTACCTGCAGAAGACAGCAAGTGAAAGTTTATGAGGATTGATATATACTTCAGGATGGTACATTTCCTCTTTCCTGTGTTTTGACCAAATGTTGCCTTTAAGCATCCTTAAATGGAATCCGTGGAGATAAAATGTAAGAAACAAGGGATTCTGTAGAGGTATTCAGGAGCTTGAATAGTGCTGCAGGTACCTGAACCTTTGTTAGTGCTAGTAATGTTTTTGTATACTCATTGTCTCTGCATCTCTTATGAACTGTTATTCATAGGAGTTCTAGAATCCAATTTTGTCTTAAGTAGCTCATTCAATAATTGTATCAAATCCCTATTGCTGAAGAAAGTCGCTAGAGAAGTCATCTTGTACTTGGAAATGTTCTGAGGTTTTTTGTAGTTACCAGGCCACAAGGGATGGTGGCTCACCCCCATTCTTTATTTGCTAGACTCACGATGCTAAGACAACATCACACCAGTCTGATTGAGTTAGGATGCCTCATCAGCACTCTTGTTTTATATAAAAGAGTCAGGATTAGTACAGGGAAACAGAARAGATAAACATAGCACAAAGAAATAAAGAAGTGGAAGATGGATAGAAGGAGATTTTCTAGAAGAGCTTTGTAGATAATACAAGGAGTAGAGAAACAAAAAGGCTCAGAAGAAAACTAGCGAAGAAATTATGTTCTGTGCTTGGGAATCCATGTACTACATTGCATCTKGAGAAGTCTGGAAGGAAAAGAGTCTTCTGTGCCTTACATGCTAACCTGAAGATATATTATGCTATTCTACCATGCAATGTCAAATGTCTCTTGGAAACCTAAATAGATTACGTCTACCACTTCAGCCCTATCTGCTCCCTGCATTCTCCTTTTGTTAAGACAGAGATTTATATTCTTATTCTTCTCTGATAGGTGCATCAATCTCTGCTGTCAGGTTGCCTGTCTGAATAACAAACCTGCATATCACAGAACTGTTTTAAATGTAATGTTGATAGATGTTGTTTGTGTGCACTTGGCATCAACTTACAGTCACTTCCCTACAAACTGCAACCTTCTCAAGAAACACTTATTTTCTATCTTTTCAATGTTCTCACCATTAAGAATTAATTATGGTCATAGAGTCATTACTAAGGGACATTTCTAGGAATTCTGTGCTTCCGTGTCACTAGACTGATTCCCTAAGCTGTTTGCAGTACCCAATGCTACCATTCTCTTAGTGGCTTCAAAAAACATGGTTTGCATTTTGGGGACAGAAGAGTTGCCAACACTGAACAAAGCTGAATGTTTTCAGTGAAATCTCTGGTCCGATAAAGCATTGGAAAGTGTTCTCCCTCTGTAACTGCTGCTGCTTGCCAGCAGTCACCCACACCCTTTGATAACCTCTCAGAGACCTTGTGTTGTGTCAGCTCCAGGCAACAGCTCCCCACTCCTTCCTCCTGCCTACAGCACACACCTACCTCCACCTTTTATCTACTCCCAGGTAAACTATTTGTCCAAATACCATCTCTTTCTCCGGGGGTTCATACCCTCTTCTGCTTGTTATTTTTCCCCCACGGAAGCATTGAACAGAAACTAGACCTTCACCAAGTAGCTGGTCTTGGCTTATATAGACAACAGCAAAAACCTGAGTCCTTCCAAGATGTTGGTTCAGCTCCTGCTATCATGGACCTACCGCAAGGATATCTCCCAGAATGACAAAAGCCAAGTTGTAGTCTCTCTTGAGTGTTGCTGCAGTGGTTCCTTATGTAAATAGGATACAGAAATAAAGCCAGAACATTTTTTTATGCAACTAATGAATTATTTACTGGCTAACACTGCACCATTATTAAAATTCTTGACTTATTTTTTTTTTACTTTGAAAATATTATTCTCCTTTATATTTTACATTCCTAATTTGCCTCCCTCAATAACTCACAGGGAAGTGATTTCACACACTGCTCAGCACACTGCATGAGAACTGTTAATTTCTTGCATAAGCTACAGACACCTTCATCTGTTTTTCAGTTTCAGATCTCTTGAAATACTCAGTTTGCAAAACTAGTATTTTACTAGCAATCTGTCATTATAAAGTCACAGAAGGTCTGTTGTAATGCACTGTTTATGAGTTTGCTCTTTTCCTCCGTACCCTCATATATCCTTACAACATCTATAGATGTTCAGCACATATCACATACAACAGTATATTCTAAATGTTATTCCTGGCATTTTAAAGTCCTTTTGCCTGAAGTATTTCAGCATTATCAGATTAAAAATCACAGTCATGTGGAATCAATATTTTTATGTGATCACAAACCCGTGTAATTTTTTAAAAACTATTTGAACAGTGCTTATGAATATTATATCTTATTGATATCTACTAAATATGTAGTATTTTTCCTTGCTGTTCCTATCCCAGGGAAGGTAGTAGAAAACTTGTAACAGGTCACAGTGAATCTTTAGACCAAACTTAAAAAGCTATGGCATTATCACCAAAATTGTTTAACCATGGCCATGACAGAATGAGGATGACCTCAATTCCAACATAATTCTACCATAATAAATAGAATCAAGCAAGTACTATGTATGTTTCTTGTAAGAAAGCTTGTTTATTTTTTCATGAATGTCTGCATACAAATTTCTGACAGAATGCAGTTAAATTTTTGCAAAAGGAATCTGATGGGAGAGTTCTGTGTCTTGCAATGATACAACCACTGCAAGGATTTCTTATCAGTCTGAAAAATTAACTCACAAATATTACAATAGTGAGCATGGATGGAAAATTTCCAATTAAAAATACTAATTAATGAATTTATTCAAAACAACAGATAAAACCATCAAGAGAATTGTTTCAAACTCTAGGCAATGACATTTCAGTTTTTCCAGTTTTGTGTGCAAAATCAAAATGCTAAATCATTTGTGCAAAACGGAATTTTGCAAAACATGCGTATTAAATTAAAAATTCAGATTTGAAACTTAATTTTTCTATTTCATTATGTCTCATTCCATTTCATTAATTTAAATAGCAGATTAACTAACTCAGGTGTTATACACTATGAAAAAATCCAGTTGATCAAAACTAGCCCTTTCCTGAATACAGTTTCAATTCATCGTATTCTTTCCAGCTATACATTTCCAATCAAGCAGATACTTTTTATTACATACTGAATATATAATTTTTTGAAGACATGATGCTTACAATGAATATCTTCTGCCACTTTTTCTGAGGGTTAAAGAAGTCAGCAGTCCTGTTAACTTTTTTAGCTTAGGAGTTAAATATGACCAAGTTTTTGAGAAAGAAAATCCTTAATTTCTGAAATAAAGGGTTTTTTGAAGAAGATTTTAAAACATATATAAAATGTAGATGTCCAATCACAATGAAATTCAGAATACTGGACAATTTTTTTTCCAAGTTACATAAGAATTTAGCAACATAACAGTAGTATATTGGATAGCACAGGATTGTATTTTGGTACAGTGTTACAGATTGTTATATTGTATTATTGTATTTCTGAAAGACTCTAGTTTCTTTACAATTCTTTGGCCCATACTGCACATTTAGCTTTTTCTTCCTCTTCCTTGATGCATTTACAATTACAAAATTTAGTGAGAGAGACCAGAGTTGATACTAAAGGTTAAATACACTATTATTTAAGCAATGACTACCAGGTATAATAAAAAGATTGTTCCAGCAAATAATTTTGCAAAGGGACAAATAATTTCAATCCATGAAAAACAAAACAAAAAATTATCCCAAAACAACCAAGCCAACAAACAGAAGCAGCATACAAGTCTAAATGTTACTGTGAATTTAACCAGTATCTGGAAAGAATAATGGATGGAAACAGTAACTTCATAAAAAACTTGAGTCAGATAACTCAAAGAAAAATTCTTATGCCAGATCCTCATCTGATGTATGTTGTTACAGCTGTGTTATCTTCGTGAAAATTTGGGAAGGACTGTTCATGTGAGTATCACAGTAAGTTCCACTGAGTGAGGATCCATCTACTGAGTAGGGCAAATACAGGTATTTTGAGAAAATCCATTGAGATGGTTGACTTGATCAATCTTATTCCAGGACTTCTGGTTTTGTGTCTCTTTGTTTCAGCTGTAAAGTGAAGACTTATGCAATGTGAACTACCTGTTATCAATCAAGGAGTTCACGTCTTCAGTGACTGCAATTCTTTGAAGTGCTGCAAGAAACAGAAATATTTATCATGTTCTCAAGGTGGTTTCTGAACCTCTCAATCTTGTATCTAGATTACAGCCAATGCCTCTTTCGTCAGCTCTTTCATAGATTGTGAAATCAGCAGTTTAAAAGGACATTCTCAGCACAGGAAGCACAGAGGAACTAGGACACATAATCAATCTTCAGTCTCCCATGGAACCTGTTAACAGGTTTTTATTTCTGTAGTCATCCAAAGGATTAGACCACTTGATAAAACATCTTCACTGTCTCTCTCTCTGCCTCTCACTGTTTGAGTCCTTTAGCCCTTTTTCCTCTCTCTGATATGATGCTACATGTTGCCTATATTTTCCTTTTAATTCTTTTTCTAAAATATCCATTACTACTTTTTCAGTCAGCCAAGCACATTCTGCAATAAGATCACAGCTGCCCATAACACTTGACAGATATATTCAGCATGGTATCTTAGGAAAAAGAGAAAACCAAAACCTTTTATAGGGTTTATTTTTTGCTATTTTGGAAATTCAGCCTGAAAGAAAATAGCAACAGCACAGTCGTTATAGCTATCATTAAGTGTATGTGAAAAGGATCTTACTATCATAAAATTAAATAAATTAATATTATCTTCTCATGCTAGTGATACCTTGATCATTGTTAAGTARAAGCTGATATTTGCTGTGCAGTGTTTCCATTTGCCCAGCACCTCACTCACTCCTGAACGCATAATTTGGTTTGCAAGTATYGTTCTACTTTCTTACATGCCACACTCTCCTCTCCTTTTGTTTTTTGTTGCTTTCAGCCATTTCCCTGAGATTCTGTAATAACCTTGATCTCCTCCAGTCACTTCATTAGGTTCCCCCAGTAGCCATCCTCATAGTGAGCTCTTGACAGCACTCATCAGTTCTGGATGTTTCAATTAATTGAGCCAGCACCTATCTCCTGGCTGCCTCTGTTAGCTCCTTCCTCCAATACTTAAAAACCTCCAGCAAAGCAATGGAGGATGTAGGATGGCAACAGTTCAGTGACCTCAATGCAGTGAGAATGAGCTGGTAGTTTCAGCAGAATTTTTAGTCAGAAATATCCTGCCATCTCCCTCTGCTCCAAATTCAATTTTCAGCTCAGTTTCTAGGGACTTGTAATAACATAGAAATCCTGAAAGGTTTGTGAACTAGAATGTTTTTGATTTTTTTTTTGGTTATTGTTAGTAGGTGTATGTTGTTTTCTGGATTGATGAGCTCATGAGGGAGTGTATTCAGAGGCATTAAAGAAAATGCAGTCCTTTCCAGTTGTCTTCTATTCATGCATTTGGTATCAACACATACGTGTGTGTGTGTGTCTGTGTGTGTGTGTCTGAGTGTATTCGTGTGGACGTCTGGTGTAATCTGAAACTTCTAAGCACACCAAGTGAATTGTTCCACTCAATTATTTAATTGTGAATTTATTACCTATGTAACAACCAAAAGTAATATTTGCATGTTTTTATGAAAATTCAAGTGAACTAAGAAGGAAGAAACACTCTTTGCTGTAAGCTTCTCCACTGGAGTATATATTTCCTAGTAAGTGCTTTAAAATTAATAATTGTATATTTCCACATTAATTTAGTGTTTTTACATTTTTAACCATACGAAATTATTTGAGATGTGGCCCACTGCAAATACAAATTAAATCCACTCTTCTGCAGTTCAGTAAGATGTCACCAAGGTTTAATGTAAGGCAGCTACCTCTAATTAGAAAAAAATTAAAATAATTCAACATTGAACTCAGTTATTGGGAGGCTAAATGCACAGACCACAAACCTGCTTCTACAGCAGAGAAAGATAGTAAGATATTGAAGGGAATACAGATAAGTACTTTCTTACAAGAAGAAAGAGTAGTCTTAACTAATCTGTTACAGTCTTTGGTGCTATCTCAGAATTGGCTCACCTTGAACCCACACACGTTTATAGTTACATGAAGTATCATAACCAAACCTTTCTTTCTACATTACTTGTGAAACTGAATTTGGTGGAAATATTCATTCTCAAATTCAAAGCTCAGATATGCAAGATCAGGTCTCATCTTTGTATGTTATCAAACCATTTTTTATAGACGTCATTCTCAGTATCCTGATAATTGAGTCATTTGTATATTTGGGCTAAATTCTAACCAATATATCTAGGATATTTCATTTTCAGTAGAGCCAGTGGAAGCTGTGTAAATCCAGAAGGAGAATTAGAGTTTTAATTAGTAAACTTGATAAGAAAGGTTTCTACACCTTTTATTCCCTTTTTTTTTTTTCTTACTTCTTGATAGCGAGCAGAACTAYTATGGAAGGTAATATGGTGCAATTCAGTGCATTTTGCATTTGAATAGAGAACAGCGTTTTTGCTGTAGTTGTGATGGTTGTCTTACTGCAAAGTGTGCTGTTTCTCTAGAGGAATCTGGATCCCACAAACGGTGGAGGTGAGTGCCTTTTATGTAGTTTGTAATTTATTTTCAGTGAAGGAATGATCCAATTAGTAAGTGATTAATCACAAGTTCCTTTAGGTCTCAAACTGTGTATTGAAGGTTTATAGAATAAAAGAGTATTTCATGCACATGTCTTCACCTAACAGCTAATAACCACCTGGGAATGTGAACTACTTTAAAAAAAAGAACAACAGGGGCAGCAGCACAAAGTATTAATCATTTGACTAATTCTCATTGTCGCTGAGAAACATACCTTTGCAAGACAATAATAATTATAATGACATTAAAATTAATTAATATTTTATTGTCAACAAACAGCAAAGAAAATATTCAATATTTCCAGCTTAACTGGTTCTTTTGCATTTCAACAGCATATGAAAGTAAAATTTGCTATACAGAATTTAATTCTGAGATGAGACATGAGAAAATGTGCATAATTTCAAAGATTTAATGTTAAAACTCTACTTGTTAGAGAAACCTAATTAACATGCAAAGTGAAGTATTTTATTTTGCAAAAAACCCCAATGAATATTAAATTAAACACAAAATCCTCTAAATAAAATACAAAATCTTCTCATTTTTATTTTGTGGAATTACAAGTTCTTGTAGCATCTACATTTCACCATGATTTATCAAACTGTCTTATACGGGCCTGTTATTATGTTTTCCAGTTTTCAGTTGTTCAGTCACCAAAAGTATCTGCCAATTTTTCTTTATTCCGGGCTAAGGAATCATGACTACATTTCAGATAAGGGCTAAGCTTAATTTTGTCAGTAATATGGAATACAATAATGGTATTTTGACAAAGTAGATGATGATATATGATGGAAAAACATAGACTTTTCAGTGCTGAACCATAACYCCAAAATATTTTCAGTTTTGCAACAAAATAATTCAATTGATATTCAACACAGAAAAGATGGAAGTATGAAAAATTTCTAAATTTAAACTTTAAAATATTGGGTTTTGAGTGAATAAGCAGAATAAATCTCCATCATCTTTAAGTGGTTTGCACCTTAAGTTAGTAGAAAAATATCTTTGACTACCATAGTAAGAGACTGAAAAGGAACACTTTAAGACAAGTGTGGAATTTTCATGTGTATTTCTTAAAATCATATTTCACATATTGCTCGTTTAAACAATGTATCCTTGATCTTGCTGTGCTGTTTGTAGCTTAGCTGCAAGACTGACCAAGGCACTCTGCGTTCCCTTCACAGGCAATAGAACAAACTGTAATTGCATCAAAATGATTCTTTTTGTCCCAAAGTAAACAGCTAATATTAGTTGACTAAAAGCACACATTTCTCTGAACTGGCTGCAAGGGTACTTTAAAGTCATGCAGATTTCAACTCTACTCCTTTTTTCTTTCATGTTCAGTATAACATTGTAGATCCATCAGATAAATGCTTGTTCTGGCATGATCTGCCTTCAGTAAACCAGTGAAAATAAAGTATTCCTTTATTTGGAAGACTGCCTTTGTGGTCCTGTCTGTAGTTATCTTCCACAGGTGCAATATGGCAGAAAAGACAGTGAGCTAGTTGGACTTGAAGATTTCTCAGATCATGTAATTACTGAAAAGCTGGTTGCTGGGTCTATATTTATTTATATTTATATTTATATTTATATTTATATTTATATTTATATTTATATTTATATTTATATTTATATTTATATTTATATTATTTCTTCTCTAGATGATTTTCAAACCATAGAAATCACTTGACTGATTCATCTGTGTTCTGTACTCACAGTTAAACAATACAGACTGAGCTATTTCAACGAAATACTCAACGACAGATAGCCCTACTGTCCTTCATGATACTTCAAACCTTTGTGTGCTGGACCTTCAGCTGGTAACTGCCAACAGATTTCTAAAAGTGTTTTTCTAAAAGAATTAGATGATGAATAAAAGGCAGCTCTGGACTTGCTTGCTGAATAACAGTAGAAATAATGGTTTTGCTAAATTTATTCAGACAACCTGGATAATGTTGTCATAAACAGAGAAACTTCTCAGACAGAGCAGAAAACCTGACTTTTCGGGCTGGTGGTATACTGACCTCCTTTCATTTTTCATCCATCCCTTATTTTTAGGGGGACAGTAGACAAGCGGGTCAAGGCAATTCTTATAGAGTTCACAGAATTTATTCAAATTTAGTCAAATCATTTCTTAGTATTGTGACCGGTTGGGAAACTGTTAGAGATGTTTAAGTCCACTTTTAACCATCATAAAAGAAAATAATTAAGTTTTGATTCTGAATTTTCCTATCTTTTTAATAGTGATTCTGAAACACAGTGGATAATTAGTAGTGATGTCAGAACACAAGCCATTCCTAAGTGTAGGTCTGCGGGGTTCTCTTTCCAGGGATCTGGCTGAAGTTTTTATTTGGTGCAGGGAGGCTTTGTTACTTTTACTGAGTTTTATATATTTCAGTTACTGTTGAAAAAAAAATTTACTTGTTTGTCAGTCCTGATTTGTTCCAAATTGATTCACTACCACCTCTAACTTAAATGAAACTCAGAAGGTGCATCAAGAGAAAGCAAAAGAGCTGGTGGATTTATAAAGCATTTGAATGAGTTCTGTGAAACTCACTTTAGACAAGAAAGAGTAACACGCTTTATCTGATGACTGAATAGGAATTATTTCTCCTATCTTTCCTGAAAAACCTGTGTACATTGTTGAGGACTGTATTCATGGGTGTGTAGATGAGGTAAAAGTCATGCCAGTATTTCTCTTGCATGGGCTGATCCGAATTAACCAGGACACAGAGAATAAGCATATCTCATTTACATTGTGAACTGTAATGCTGAATCTTTTGAATATCAGCTTTAGTTTATTGATATATAATTTTTATTGACCAATATCTGAAAACCAAGAAGAAAACACAGCTGGTCCAAAATGCAGATGGCTGTTTCATTTATAGTATACACTATACCCATATTCCACAGACTAGACTGGCTTTCAGTTGGTTTCTGGGAACACATATATTCTGCAAGAGTGTTTTCATTCACAGTGTCACAGAACTTTAACTTGTGGACAATTAGGGCTTGTTACAAAACTCTTTCTGTTACAAAACTGTTTCTTGCTTAAGCCTTTTTTTTTTTTTTTTTCTGTCTGAGAAAGTTTTAAAGCCTTCAGAAAGCTTTCACTGGGTCAGTGACACGGTCCTCATCATACTGAGAGAGAGATATTGAAAGAGAATAATTGTGTTTTGGGAGAAATCATTTAATATAATTGTTGCCTATGTTATTAATTTTCATAAGGTGTTTAGAACTTTGGTAAGAATTTAATATTTTGGCTGGAGTGCAGGAATGTTTTCTTAATGTAGTGATTTTAATAGATTTAGCCCCTTCCTGCTTCAGAGCTTCTGCCTTCACAGAGATTAAATGTCTTKGACAAAACTTTAACGTGAAACTATCGTGTTGTGATCTGATTCTGATGTGAGTATTATGTGGTACAGATAACCCAGACAGTGGATAGACACAGGGTTTGTATTTCTCATACAGCTTCCCATTGTTTTGTGTCTTTGGCCATTCAGGTAGAATACATATCTAACTACGTGATTCACTTAGACTGTCAGATAGATCATGTTATCATGCAATTTATCTTACAAATTATTCAAGGATAAAGAAATTGGAATTATACAAGCAGGCAGACCCTCCACCCAGTCCAAGGTTCCTATAAAGAAGAAGTTAATATGGCTGAATCAATTGAAACAGTTTTTCAAAATTTTGTTGCCTTAACTTTTGGAAAGACAGCAAGACAGAGAATGGAAGAAAGGGGAAGCTCTGTGACTTGAACCTCAAAGCACTGTCACTTAAAAGCTTCTGTTTTCATAAGCTGTGTGAAGTGAAAAATCATTCCAGAATGTGGATGGTGCCACGGAAAGTTATTTGAAGTTCTTCTCTTGACTGTCAGGGAAAGTACAAGCARTAAGACACAGTATCATTTTAGTCCCAAAGAAAACATTTAATTCCCCTTTGTTACTAAGTATTAGAATTGCACAGACTGATTCAGAAAACTTTAATTAACGTSCCCCAGGCAGACTTTTGGGTGGTGACTCCAAACTTACCTGATATTAAAAGRGGAATTTGCCAGTGAAATTAAGTCTAAGTGTGTAAGTTACAGCAGCCTCGAGACAGAAGTGAATTCCACACTGGTAAATAATGTAAAAATAATAAACCTGTTTATTCTGGCTTAGTGGAAAAGTACATTGATATTTCCCTTGATAAATATTTGAGGCACTCATCATCTTTTAAAAGCATCTTATCTAAAAGCAGAAAAAGCAAAATAATATAATTTGTACTCTACTTGCTTTGTTCCTCTTCTGCATTTTTGAAAGGGGTAATATTTTGATGCAGCAGAAGGCTACAGCACCTAGGGTGTGAAACTCTGTGTGTCTAAAGCAGACTGAAGATCTGCAGAACAGACTCTGTAACATGAACTTCCACAGTCAGCACAGGTAGGCAGTAAACATAGGGCTACAATGCTACTTTTCTTTTTTGTCTCCAGATTTGGATTATTTTCTTTGTCTTTAAGTTACCAAGACAATTTATGTAAAATGTGTACTCTATTTGGAAATATATCTTTTTCTTTTTTTTTTTTCCCCAGTTATTCCTCATATGATTGTGTGGTTTATGAAAGAAAATGCCTCTGTGCAGAAACAGATTGCTGTATTTTCATCTCTTGACTAGGAGACAGTTTGTGCTGAAGGAAATCTGGAAATATTGCCCTTAAAGGATTACAGAACAGAGGCTGTTACATTCAGGCTCATGTAACACAGTGCTACAATTAATAAACATGCAAATTGAGTTCTACTGCATGTTTAGTGATCATATCCCTGTTATAACAACAAAAGTTAATGTGCATTTTAAAATATTTTCAAATCCAGCTCTTCCAACCTAAACAATAGATAGTGAGAAACGTGGCCTGCATTCTCCACTCAAGTTTCAAAGAAAAAGTTTCAGAACTCCAACTAATGCCAATAAAGAACAAAAAACTAGTACACATTCTTCCAAAAAGGTACTTAATTTAGCAATAAAAAGGAAAGTAATCCTACAATAACAATAAAAACAACAACCATTAAAATAGCAAAAATAAGAGTAATAATAATAATCCTACCTAAACCCAGGCAAAACACATAGCGAAAATCCAGCAATGCAAATAGCACCGTTTTACACCATGGTAAACAAACACAGGTTAATTCTTTGTGAGRGTGCAACATTATCAGTTGTAGTAAAGTAAACACACTGTGCATATATAAAAATCTGCTCCTGTCTCACCAGTCCAAATAGACATCAATCAATCAACATCATAACCTAAAAGCAAAATCCTGAAAAAAGAACAGGGTTACAAAGTACATGTTCTAGAAGACAGTACCACTCAGGTAGATGTAATTTTTTGATGGTTTTGAGGTACACAACCTCATGAGGGGTCAGAAGTGTGAATGATGGAGTCAAGAACAAGAGGGGGAAACCTTGGCAAGCTAGGAGGTAAATATTTTAAGAATTTCAACCTGAGCTCTGGGCAACAAACAACCGGACAATCAAGCATCAGCTAGTCTGGAAAAAAACTGCAGATCACCCGAGGCAAAAGAAGCTGTTATAGCTTCTGCTATTTCTTCCTCTTGTTTCCTTTATTTTTGCAAATCAGTTTTCAAATGTACTGAATTTTCACTCCCTACCTTTACCTTAATACATGAAACGTGTCTAGGAACATTCTGGGCACAAAGAGCAGCTGGCATAATACAAGCTATATTTATGTAAACTAGAGTTTCCAAAGCGGGGCTGGCAAAGCTTCCTTTTGAGAATGTTTCCTGGGACCTCACAAGTGCTGAATCATGCCCAGTTTTGTCTGGGAGAGTGTTAGTTGGCCTGAGCCCAAAGCATGTCAGGGACCAATCTCACAGTTATTTGAATAGACCTTCAGGTTCTGGCGGCTGTTAAAAGTCCCTGAATGCTCTTCGGTTTGCTTGGCTGTCACATGCAGGGCTTCATCCAGTGTACTGAGGGCAATTGTCCTCCCGAAGTTAATGCTGGAAAAAACCAACAATTTATACACACTTATACACAGCCACTTGAAGCTTGCTGTGCTGGGTTAAAATACTGGAGTTCCCACATGCCAACATTTTTTCTGTAAGAGGCTTCAATCTGATCCTGAGTATGAAGCACCAGCTTTTGGGTCTGCATTGCACTATTACTCAGTTCAATAAAAATTTCAAGTGACAATACTTCCAGTTGTTTGATTTCAGGAGGTAGTTATCTGACTAAAAATTTACCCCAAGCTATCATGCTATCACCAAACAAAGACACCTATGTTCAGGTGTAAAGGTACTCATATGCAGTTGTTTGCAGTTGTAGGCTTGTATATGCAAAAGTAAAGGCCCTAAATTACATGATTAATTCTCTGTTGGTCACAGCACAAGCTTGTGCTAACCTGAGATATTGCCTCTGCATAAATAAGACACATTCAAACCTGTCCCTTTTCATCTAAATTCATAGTCATCCAATGTCCATTCAAACAGCCCAATTTTGTTTCACTTCTTCTGTCCTAACTGCATGAATCCACAGCCAAGCAAAGTATAAGACTGTGCCACTGTCCTGCATAATATATATCAGGGAAGTAGTTCACAGGCACAAGTAGCAAAGAGGCAAGGAACTAACTTTTAGGCCTAACTGGACTAAGCAACAAATCATACAATATTTAATTACTCCTTCAAYGAAAATCTTATTTTCCTGATTATACTTATAGATATGAAGGAGGAAAAATCCAAATCAACTTATTTTCATTATGAACAGAATTTTTTTTAAAGAGAATTATTTCCGTGAATCATCAGTGGAACTTTAGCTTTTATGCCAGAATCAATCAGTGTGAGACTGACTGTTTAAGAAACTATTCTTTTTTTGCCATTAACAGACTGATGCAAAATGTTTTTAAAACTATCGCTTTGGAATAATTAACTGGAATATGAGACTCACTTCATAATGTCGCTCTGCAAGCTTTCTTTAACAGAACTTACTCTCCTGTTCCAAAATGGGCAGTTAGATAAGAGTGATAGCTGTTGGGGTGGCAGATGCCAGTGTGTGATGGCTTGACCTGGAGGTAAACTCCAGATCTCCATGCGTAGTTTTTTAGAGGAGAAGAGACAGCAAAAACAGGTTGCAAACTTGAATAATGATTAAATGATTTATTTCCTAACTCTACTAAGAATAGAAAGAATAAAAAATAATGAAAATATTAAGGCATAATATACAAATATCATTCTCCTCCCATACATTCTAATTCTTCTCACTGATCACACTAAAGACATAAACATGAAATTCTGATGTTATGATTAAGAGTTCTTATTGCTACTTCATAGGATAAAGAGAGTTCTTTCTGTAGTGTAGTGACAACTATCCCACGGAAGACAGTTCCCTAAGAAGTGTATTCAGCATGGTTCCAAACTTGCTAGAAATACCACAGCCCGCCCAGGTTTTTGCAGTGGTGTATCTTCTCTCCCACAAACACTCTGCAGTTTGTGGGTCACAAGAAAAGTTTGTTTGGGTTAAACATTTTAAGAGTAAGTCATTCCAGCCTAAAGGTACTAAAGGTAACAGGCTCCTGCTTTACAATCTCCAAAGGCTGCAAGCTTCATCTACATACAACATAAAAATGTTCTTAACTTAGGCTGTAAATTTCTCGCTCTCCCATGACTCAACATTGTAATTTAAAGAGAAACTTAGTTTGGTATTACTTCAGATCACACAGCACAGCTCACAGAAAAATATATGAATTTCCTTGCTGGTAAACATGGCTTCCTTGGCACTTCCTGCCACTCCTTGCCTTCTCTTCTGTTTGGCTGCTGGCTCTATGTTTAGTCTTTCACGTGACTGCTTTCTTTTCTCTCTAGCTTATAGAAGAGGTTAATATTTGCAGAAAATGTCTACAAAAGTATTTATAACAATTACATGCTCCCAACTAAGATAGTGCAGCTGGGATTTGTTTCTCCGAGGCTCCTTCTCCCCCGTATGCTCTGCACTAGCAGCCATCTAAATTTTAGTAAGTTTTTTGGCCGCTATTAACTCTTATCAAGAACAACAAGGTCACTCTTCGATCTCACCAACTCGACTCCCTCTGCATAGTTCGGCTCGGCTTAGCTTCTTCCAGTTTTTCCTCAGCTTTCTCGGTTCGGCTTAACTTAGTTGCTTCTCTGTTTGGCCTTGGTCCAGATGGAGATAGACCAGACTCCTCTCAAGTTCAAATGGCACAGGACCAGTGTAGAGTGAAGACGGCTGCCCCACCCCAGCCCCCTGGGCCGTGAGGCCCTGGCCCAGGGGCCGGGAGGAGAGCCACTCCCTTGCTAGTGGTTAGCAGGGAGTCAGGGAGCGAGAGAGGAAGTGAGAGAGTCTTGCATCACTTCCTAGGGGKTTTTTTTTATAACATTCCTTTCACAGAGACGTCACAGGAACACTAAATGGCTCGTAGAACTGTCCTTGTTTTTAACCAATCAAATTGTTTCACACCGTGTCAAACCATGACACAGTGCCAAACTGATGATGAAAATACTGATTTTTCTTTTTAAAAAAAGAAACTTTTTCGCATAGTGTGGTGGAAAAGATGCAACAAATCAGCTTGAAGTGGCAGACTGGCAATTCTTAGCCTTTTCAAATATTTGCTTCAGTTTTCTGATTGTATCTAAGGACCCAAAAAAGCTAGACCTGGAAAAAAATGGACATATGTGCCAGTATAGTTCTCAATCTAATTTGCAATATATTCCTAGAATAGCAGAGAGAAGGGAAGGGAAAGGGGAAGGGGAAGGGGAAGGGGAAGGGGAAGGGGAAGGGGAAGGGGAAGGGGAAGGGGAAGGGGAAGGGGAACGGGAAGGGGAAGGGGAACGGGAAGGGGAAGGGGAAGGCAAGGCTGCCAGGGCACGTTGCTGGCTCATATTCAGCCTGCTGCTTACCAGCACCCCCAGATCTCTTTCTGCAGGGCTCAGAAAGAAGAACTGAAAAGACAGTGGAAAAAAAGAATATTTTAGTCCTGACATACACATAAGATCCCCAGATATTTTTCAGTGATGAGTAAACTCATGTAATAGTTTCAAAGCAAGATGTGTGTATGTGTGTCTGACCCTGTTGTTCAGTCTCCCTGTCGGTAGTGAGAGGTAGGGACCATGTCTGTGCTTCTCTCATGATGCAGTGTCACTGGTCATTCTGCTTTGGGGCTGAGTATCAGTTCACAACATTCTGGTTCCTTTGCCAAGTCCTTGGAAGACTGAGCTAGGTTTCCACCCTGCTAAAGACTTTCCCAGCAGTGCCCAGTTTGAAATTACTTTACATTTCATGAAAAATTTTTTGACACAATTTGACGTTTTTGTTTCAGCCAAAAAATAACTATTAATTCCTTGTTTGCCTTGAAGCTGCATTTTTCAATGACTAAACAACTTCTTTCCAACTCTATTCCTTATTTGACATTTTTTGCCCCCACGCTTAGAGGTATTAATACTACTTTGAAGGCCTGCATAATGAAATTACAATGTTTGAGTGGAACAGAGAGACTGCTGTTACAAGTCAGAAATAAAACAATTACATTACCTCCTAAGGCACTGGTTTATATTTTAACAAAATCCTTACTTTAACTTTGCCCTCTTCTACATTATCATACAGTGGTCTTCCAGCAGACAGAGGAAATCAGGAGGTGATATCTTCATCATCTATCATTTTAGCATACACACATGTATCACTCAACATACACGTATCTACGTAAAGCAAACAAGGATACTAGAAGCAGTAGAGTAAGACATTCATCTCATGTCGCTGTCCACACAGCTTGCTGAACATCTCATATATTTATTTAGAATGAACAGGTGTGATTTGGAGGAAAAAAAAGCCCTCATGATCAAAGGAATAATTTTGGCAAGTATGTGGATTGCCTTTCAGTTTACTTATAAATGTTGGGCTACTGAAGAAGTTAATTAATAAAGTATAAAGCAAGCTCTGTCATGACAGTTTAAAGAACCTATTATTCAGTTCTGCTCTATTTTCAAAATATGTTAATGCCTGGCTTCTTTCACTGTTTTAAGAATTAAGGATTGATCCCACTTTCTTTTCATGCAAATTGTTCTTTTGTAATTATGGTCTTTTAGTCTTTCCGACCTTTATCATATTTTAATTTATATGACTCCTTTGCTTTAGAAAACAACTCAATTTTCCATTGGGGAACTGAACAAAGGGGAAATTATCTATCTGCTCCTTTGACAATATTACACTTGAATTTTTCTTTAGCTTTAAAATTTATTGCATGTTTATATCCATGAGAAATGAGTCTTAATGTTATCTTGACAAGCTTATTTTTACATTTGTCAAAGTCCAAGGGAGTAGAGAAGATCACCACGGCAGGTCTTCAACCACAGACCTTTTAAATAGACAAAGACAAAAAGGGAGCACTCACATCTGTCCAGAATTTCTGTTATGGTCCCATTGCTCTTTTTGAAGAAAGAAACTTTCAAGGATCTTTTTATTGTTTCAAAATAATGGCTGCTTATATTCAAATGAAATTTTCACAGCATCAATATGTGTCTGCTGGCTAAATGCATCTTTCTTAATCAGAATAGAGACATTTCTTTCCTGATTCAGATCAACAGGGAACTTTCAGCATTTCCAGTCAGCATATTAGACATTATGCAACATTTATGCCTTCATGTGCCTTTCTCTAAGAATTGTTATATATGTTGTTCAAAGTAAGAACTCTGTGGCAACAGATCAGTTATATAAAACTGTCAAAAATCTGACAAATTTGCTGGTAAGAGAAATATCTTGTGCATGAATAAACTCTAACACTGAAGTCAGGTGTCTGCAGAACACTGATATCTGCCATTGACATCTAAGAAAGGTGAAAGAAAAACTGGGGTTTAGGTCTTCAAAAATCCATTGTTGACTGCATATCCCCTTTTTCAGCATTTTTWAAAAAGCCTTAGATTACCTTGAATGTAACTTAAAACATTTCTCAATGTTTTAGAAATCTTCAGCTTTGGAAATTGTTGCTGGGTCTCTAAAAGCACAGTCTAACTCTTTGTATCCTTAGGTCCCAAGAGAGATGTTTACATCATTACCATGCGCTGCAACAATCAGAAGATGTGATGGTTTTTACCATCATCATGAATACTCTACATAATTGGGGCTTAATCAGAAAGTTCCCAAGGGTAGTATAATGGTGCTTAATTAGAATAGTTGTGTCATCAGGCAAAGGTTGCTTTGTAATTAAAACACAGAACTATGCAAATCACTTCGTCTCTCTGTTCCCCTCTTTTTARGTAGGGAAAGGGACCTTTTATATGGGCAGATAGTGACAGGACAAAGGGCAATGGTTTTAAACCGAAAGAAGCTAGGTTTCAATTAGATGCTTAGGAAGGAATTCTTTACTCAGAGGGTGATGAAATACTGGAACAGGCTACCTAGAGAAGTTGTGGATGCCTCATCCCTGGCAGTTTTGAAGGCCAAGGTAGATGAGGCCCTGAGCAACCTCATCTAGTGAATGGCATCCCTGCCCACAGAGGGATTGGAACTAGGTGATCTTTAAGGTTTCTTCCAACCCAAACCATTCCATGATTCTATGAGTCTATGATTATAAGAAAAAGGAAAGGATCAGCCTTTCATGTCTTTGGCTTCAGAAGTAACTTCTTACGTCAGTAACAGAAGTAAGGAAAGCTGAACAGTTTTAAAAATCTTCCTGTGTATTATACGCAGGGCTAGTAGGTTCTGTATTCATTTAACAGTCTAGTTACATCCCATTAATTTTTAGATTAATTTTGACCTCTGGGGTCTCTGGATTATTAATGTCTTATTTATCCTTGATAGTGGGACATGCAAATAGGGACAAAAAGTGTTTCAGAATTTAATCTCTTTAAGAAGCAAGATTGTCTCTGCTGCACCATATATCTCAAAACAAAACCTTGAAGGTCAAGGTTCAAACTCCTGTTCCAGTTAACATCACTCAGAAATGTCCTTTTAATGAAGAACTTGGGGGGAAAAAAAGAGAGGAGAATTACTGTATACATTTTTCTAACAGTGAATGCAAGACTCTGTCTGTGAGGGGGGGTGTTTATAATTTACATATTTGTGGTAGAGTTCTTGTGTGAGAATAAACAGTGAGATGAGAAGGAGCAGACTCCTGATGTGTTGTGAACAGTTGTCCTCTCTAAACTAAAAGTGTTCATATCCAGCTTCTGGGAAAGGCAAGATCCCATATATTTTCTTCTGCTGAATATTTTGCTCGATAGGAACAGTCATATCATGCTACTCAGGAAAAGAACTTTTCTCCAGATTTGAACACTTGACAATAACTATTGCCATGCGCATACTTTCTCTACATTAAATTCTGTACACTCTTTTTTTTTCCTGAATCTGAAGGCAATTTACAGTTAACATATTTTACAAAACTCAAAACACTTGTCAGTATGTGTTGCTCATTACAGACTCATTCTCCTAGTACCACTGGTAGCCTGAGGATGGCAATGCATAACTTCTCATAATTGTCTGTTTATAGCTGGGCTGAAAGTCATTTTCTTGTAGTGTAATTTATGGAGAATGGCAGGCTACTCTTGTCCCTGCTTTGAGCAACAGTGCCAACAGCAATACGTCAGTCCTTAACACAACAATCCTTGTGGCTGGAATGTGCTYGTATCCCCATACCCAAAAAAGCAAGTGATGCAACTTGGCACCCAGAAGAAATGTCTTTTTTTTGCTGGAGAGTTTATTTGGGTTCACAAAATGGGGGTGGGGAAATTTGTGTACGCAGATATAAATATATCTCAGATCTATTTCCAGTACAGCCCAGTGAACTTGCTCTCKGGAAAAAAGTTGAAGGTCTCTTGGACATAAACCTTCCTAAGAAATTTTTTGTATGAGGAATCTTTCCATAGAAAAGTATTTTATATTAGTATTATCTGAGCTCTAGGTGAGACTGCCCAGTAGACCCCATAGACACGCTTTAGTTCAGTAGTTGCAGTGCTGGCAACTTTACCTTTCTTCCAGTTCTTTCCTAAGCCCAACAGCAGCACATCAACAGTTTCTAAAGTTCTTTCAGTGCATTTTTTAGTTTATGGTGGGATATCCAGGATTGATGTAAGTTCCTGTGTTCCTGAAGGCACGAAAGTAGTAATTCATAATGAATACGAATTGCAAGCAATAGTAAACAGCACAATAACATTGYTCTCATAATCTCATTATAATCTGTTAGAAAATTTTGTGTTCTAGAGTCTCTGATTTAAACTTTGGATGAAATGTCTTACAAAATTTACAAACTCTTACAGCTCAGAGCAATATGTAAAGCCATTTCCTATGCTATTAATGCTGATTATTTATAAATAACTGTTTAATTTCAAACTTTTGTACAAATACTTATTAATTTGACAAGATAGGAAGAAACATATGTTTTTGCCAATTTTTAGATTTGTTCCTGGGAGGACGTACTCTCTTGGCTGTTGGCTGTCATGAGTGTGACTGTTGGAGGTCCATAAAAATAAATACCACATGAATCAGTGTGCATATAAATCAGTGTTCATACACACACACAAAAAAATATTCATCCTCACTAGGAAACAGAGAACCTGGAAAGCCTGGCTATGTTACCAGGAATTCCTGTACAGTGAAATTTCTTAGAGTGAAAAGCATCTCCAGCACTGTAAATGTCTCTGATAAGTTTAAGGGAGTGAATGCACTTTTAAGTTTCATTTTCAGAAGGAGGAGTGAGTGATGAATGAAAGGCCTATGATTGTACACAAAAGAAAGGTACTTTATAAATGACCAGGGTTCTCTGCATGTTGATCTTGGATGTCTCACATCCGTATGCAATTTTTCTGCCAGAACAGCTAGTACTATACATTTCATTGCCTCAGATCTAAATATCCTGGAGTATTTTAATTTTCACATGCCAAGGTTTTTTGTGTAATTTTAAAATGTGTAAATAATTCACTGCTGAGATGACGTAATGAGGGTATCACTGATGAAGATGCTGCATAAATATGATTAAAGGTTTATCAAACTATGGAAGTGTCAGCTACACTTGGTAGAAGTGCTAGACACTGTGTGACAGGCCTTTTTTAAAAAAGACTATAGGTTTTTTTAAAAAAACTTTTGGTTTTTTTCAAAAAAACTTTAGGTTTTTTTCTCCATAGACTTTTCACAAGTAAGTGGAAAAACTGTATGAGAAACAGGTGCTGTTGGGTATGATGTGCACCAGGGGAGAAAATGTGACTTAACAAATAACTAATTTAATTTCTATTTTAATTCATAATAGATAGCACTAACATTCCATGACTATTCTTTTTGTGCTAATAGTTATTAATCTTAATGGCATTTGTGAACGTCAGAATAATCTGCACAAGAACAATGAAATCTAAAAGTATATAAGAATAAATTAAGATATTTTTAGAAATGAAAACTCACTTAGAAAATTGTTTCATTTCTTTTGTTTCTAGAGAATTTTTCTTTCCTGCTTTACCCTGTTCTGTTGGGGTAGTAGAGCCTGTGGACACTTATTTGGAAGTTGGAAAGTCAAGTGCCTCTGATCATCTGTCTTGGTGGTATAGTTTTTGGCATGCCTGGTGCCAAACTAACAATTACACAGTTTAATCCGAAGATTATATTTTCTRTTACATGCCAAAATGTGCATCTGTGCTCCTGCAAAAAAACCTTTGGAATGGACTGCCCAGGAGGTGGTGGAGCCACTGTTCCTGAAGGTGTTCAAGAAACAGCTGGATGTGACACTTAGTGCTATGGTTTAATTGACAAGGTGGTGATCAGTCAAAGGTTGAACTCAATGACTGAAGAAGCCTTTTCCAGCCTAAACGATTCTGTGATTCTGTGATTTTTTCTAGGATCTGTGACTGAAAAAAGGAGCTGAGACCATGACAGTTCAAGTGAAAGTCACCACACACCTTTCATCTTCAAATAATGAAAATGGACTTGAAATTAAAGTGCTTACATTTAAGTAGTAAACATGCAACCAGATTCAAATGAAATAAAATATGTAGTGGGGAAAATGTGATTATGTACCTAATACTCACTTAATGGTTATGTAAGCAAGACAAACTCAGTCCACACATAGCTCAATTAACACATAAATATCTGTAAACAACATTTACTGTCACTTGTCTATCTCCTCCTTCTACAGAAAATTTTATTAATGCCAACAGCTGCTGGAAAATAATGGCTAATTATTCTTCTGCGAATATTGATTCAGAGATGCCTGTGAAACCAAGGGCTCATTTGTTTGTATCTTGTTTGGGTTAGAAGGTTTTCTCTTAGCATGTTTCATTGTTTAGCCTGCACTGATGAACTGTTTGAATGTTTTCACTTCAAAAAGTGATTGATTTTGGTTAGTTGATGAGAGCTCTTGCTAAGGGGAGTTCTGCTGGAGAGGATTCTCTAGGTCACCATTTTGCCAGGAGCTGTAGACTGAAAATTAAGAAAATTAATTTCAGGACAGCCATACTTACATTTTCTCTAATATTTAATACAGCCTAATGCTATTCTATAATATTGTAAATAGAACATTATTTCATGAAAATTAGAAAATAAGTTGTTTATGCTACTTTGAGGAGAGCTATTTGGAGAAAGGAAAAAAAAATCACAGTGCAGCTAAGGACGAGTCCTGTTACTATTACTGATGGCTATGTTATTTCTTAAATGTAGGGATAGGACTTACAGACGTATACCGTTCAGCCAATAATGTATATTTTTAGTCAATACAGTGAAACACAACTTTCTCCTCTGGTAACCAYGTAAGACTCTCCAGCTTACTGTTTCTTTCATGATATCTGAATGAAATAGCATCAGGGTGAAAGCTAAGATAAAAATCCATCTGGATTCATTCATTTATAAATCCAGTATGCAGGAACATCTTTGATAAAAAGAGCCAGGTTCCTAAAGTCAACATTTTGTATTCTTCTACCATAAGCAAAGCTGAAGCTTATGAAATCTATTGCTGTTTGTAAAGCAGTCTGCATTCTCTAAAGGGTAAAGAAAAAAGAAAAAGGAGTTCACAAATTATTTTGTTTGGTATGTTCTTCTAAAAATACTTTTTCTGCCCTAAGATAGATTGGCAAGGGATAATACAAGACAAGGATTGTTTGTATTTCTTTGCTTTAATATTGTACTCGGTCTCCTGAAACAGTGGAGCATGTGGCTGTAGTTGAATATTTGCATGCAGTGCAGCACCAAAGACCAACCTCGCTCCCTCTCAGGCAGCAGAGACCTCTTCAATGTCACCAACAGGAAACTACTCAGATGCCATGGGCACTGCAATGAAAGAGAAGTAAAAAGGACCATTAAAAAACTGTTGCCTCTTGAATTTATATTATCAGCTTGGTAGGGTCTCACTTGGAGGTAAAAATAAAATAAATTAAAAAAAAAAAAGAGCAGGGAACAAAATAATAATAAAAAACCAAGATAAATCTCTGCACGGAAACCAGAACAAAAGGGAATACTGTGTTTACTAATAATATTAATAACCTCTAAGTAGGCTGAAGGGAATTGCAGGGTGTCCAGTTATACCACACGTAGATAGAAGGATTGAACTTCTTTTGTAGATGCTGATATGGGTTAGATGAGTGGACAGTGAGGTGGATTGGACATGCCTGAATAGCTGGTCCCAAATGGTACTGATCAATAACACAAAGTCCAGCTGCAGACAAGGACTGGTGTGTCCTAGAGGTTGCTACCGAGGCCAATATTATAACCTGTTCATTAACTATGTGGATGATGGGACAGTGTGCACCCTAGGGCAGTCTGCAGATGATAGAAAACTGGGAGGAGAGATGGCTACACCAGATGGGTGTGCTGTCATTCAGAGGGGCCTGGACAAGCTGGAGAATTGGGTAGTCAGGAATTTGATGAAGTTCAACAAGGGAAACAACCAAGTCCAGAACCTGGGAAAAATAACCCCAGGCACAGTACAGGCCCAGGGACAATCAGCTGGAAAACAGCTTGGAAATGTCACTCTGGCCTTGCTCCCAACACTCACTGTTTTGTCCTCTTTTAGACCTCTGCACAATAAGTTGAGTTACTGATCCACAGGAAAAGAGAGAGTATTTTTAGAGTTAATTTTCACCTAGATACAGCTCCTTCTTTAGCCACACAAAGACCTGGTACAAGGGAAATAACACTAACAGGCAAAAGAAATAAAGAGGGAACAGGTGGGATCAGAAACTTGTGTTGCATCTAAGTGACCATGTAATTATAGACCGAATGTGCATGCCATCTGTCAGAGAAAAATTTTGCACATCATCTATGAAAAAGGTACTACTTTCAMACAAATTATAATATCACAAAATCATCTTTTGCACAGAATTCTTGACAGTGCTTCTTAGTCAGGTAGTTCTTCAGTGATTGTTTTTCACTAAAAGGTGATTTAAAATAACTTATAATTTTTCTAACACAGAATGACCTATGTACTGGATTTATTTCAAGACACATAAGTTGATGTTTGCAGCCTTTCTAGAATAAAATGGTGCCATAATATTAAAATGCATACATTTTCAGCTTCTCTTGTTTCCAGAGCCATCAAGTCAAACTCCTAATCAGAGCATGCAACTATGCTGAGTTTTTACTGAAGGTAAAATATTATCTGAATTTTTGCTAACAGAAACACAAATAAAAGATTATCCCAAGAGATGTGAGCATTCCGGTTCGGATAAAAAAAAGATACAGTGTGCATATAGTGAGAAGAAAGAGSCTGGTGCGGGTGTTTAGAAGATTAAAATATATTATAAAAATATGTTGGATCAAAGAGTGCAGTATAACTACCCTAAGTATCCAAAATTATATATCTAAATTTAATTTAGTCGTTGTGCTTTTCCATCCTATCCCATGAAGAGAAGTAAGACTCTAGAGAGGGCAATTAATCTCAATCCATGATGTTTGCCTAAAGGGTCAAAGAATTGATGCTCTGGAAGTACCCATTTCATTCCATGCCATGTAAGTTTTTTAACTTCTCATTCACTGATTCCAAATCTAAGGAATAGCTAAATCAACCCTAGAACATCTCTGCACATACATGGGCAGCAGGAGGGAAATAGAAAACAAAAGGCAAATTTAGACAGTAGATGCCTCTTCCATTGCAGCTCCTCAAATATGGAGGAGTTTTGCACTGCAGTTCTGCAGTTAATTTCAAAAGTAAAAAGAAAACCAAACCAGAAGAGTCCACTGTTATTAGCAGGTGGAAGCTCTGAAGGAAATGGTTAGAGTTTCCACTTAAATACATATGCCTTCAATAAGGTCTCTCRTTTTTTTATGCATTTCCCATGAGGAATGCATGTCTATGCCAAAAGGTTTTTCTGAAAACTGAAGAACCACAGACAGCAATCAGCACAAGCCAGTAAAATGGCACTCCATGTCATCAAATATGCAGTGAAAGTTTTATTATAGTATGGAGTTCAGCAAGTAAATCAAGCCTTGTCCAGTGCAATCCATAAAATTAATCACAATCTTCCTCATACAGCTTAGTACAATCTTCATTGCAAAGGTTTTAAAAAGTAAAAACTTTTGAGGTATTAAATATGCAACCATATGCTTGTATCAGTTTAACAGTTTAATTATTATAGTTTTAAACGCTTCAAACAGTCTCATTTTCTCAAACATCTGAATGAAAAAACTCATTGAAGAAGTGAGGAAAGACGACAATCCCCCACATAAAATTCCACTTTACCTTTTACCTCTCCTTAGGTTATGCACTAAAAGCAGCCCTTGAAGGGTTGCTGTGAAGTGACCCTCTGATTAGTTCTGAAAATGGTTCTCATCTGTAGAAATATTGACAAAAATCTTGATTTGAAGATTAGATCCCAMGAAGATAGAGACAATGTGCTCAAACTGCAAAGCTGGACAAGGCCAATTTCTTTAGCATGAACATTCCAAAAAGAGATGTCCTTCCTCTTCCTTACAGTTTACAGTGGCTGCTGCAGACTAAGTAAATCTCTGCATCTGGAGGTGGCTGCTATTCTGTCCCATCTTCCTAGTTCCTACACTTCCTTCCAACACAGCAACAAACATATGCTGAGTGCCCACTGGAATTGTGACTCTCCTGTCAATGTGTAAATTTCATAATACATGAAGTTTTGAACAAGTGGATGTTTGTGTGTCCCTCACCCAGTATGGCACATAGAAGGATGGAGGTAGTCAGTGTAGGGGAAGGAGAAGTGTTGTGAGTGCTGAGGACGTTGAGTATGTGTCTGCCCATCACACTTAATTGGGAGATAATTATTCATTGGCTATTTGTTTTCACTATCAGCTGTAAATAAGTTACACAACCAATAGACAACAACATCATGTAATCAAGTAAAGACCAGTCCCCCAGGTAAAATTATAATTGTAAGAAATTATCCTGCCATTAGTTTTTAATATGCTGCCTAATTTAGGCAATATATCTTAATAYATTGAACCCTTATTGAGTCACAAAATAATTGATATATTGAATCCTTGTTGAGTCACAAAATAATATCTCTGCAAGAAAACTGTAGAGGTTGCTAAGGATTATGTTGTTGAGGGTGGTGAAGCTGTTTCTGACAGTTCCCAAATGAGCAGCTCTAATATACTGTATAGTCATTATTAAATTAACCTCATATGCCTTGAGATTCCTATTTGCTAATAATTTCTACATGCTTGCCTTTTAACAACAGTGGTTCTTAATAGATAATGAAAATTACAAAGAGGTGATGGAACATATTGCAAGGCCTAGAGAAACTTAAACTTCTCTCAACAAAATCAACAGCAGTTGTGAAAGCACAGCATGGAAAACAATAGGACATGGTGAACTGACTGGAAAACCACTTTGCAGCTGGAAAGTTTCAGATGGATATTACTTGTCAGTAAACCAAATTTCATATAGACTTAGCTAAAAATAGGAAGTGTTTACAACATATTATGACGACACTTTGATGCCAAAGAGTCCCTCCTCCTAACGAAACAATTTGAAGTAATGTATTGCAGTACAAAAAACCCCTGGGATTGTAATTGCACAGTTGTGTACCCTGGCTGACTGATCATCTTCTGTGTACATTTTGGTAGGAGAAGCATTACTTATCATTTCAGTGGTGTTTCTGAAGAGATGTCACAAATCCTATCCACTTATGAGAGGAAAACAAAAAAAGTTATATTCTGTACCAAAAAAGGTAAAGAATGAGGACTATGAAATAAAATTGACCCAAATAAACATAAGAATTGTAAAGTTAAGCTCAATTACTTTAGCACATATCTATAATTAGGTATGCAAGAGTCTTGTGTCAGTATTTAGCCATGCTCTTCTAATTTATTTCTTGTGTGTAATTTCCCTGCACTCCAGTAAGTAATATAATATAACACCTGAAATGSGTGAGTTTTCCCTTTTCCAGAGAGGATATTCCTCAGGTGGATGTCTCTCTGCAGGGAAGTTATACCAAAGCCTGCTTCAGCCTTTTCTAGAAATGGGTATGTAGATGCAGCATTTAACTTTGGAACCAACATAGCAAAACAAAGAAGCAACAAAACCAACTAACCAACCAAACAAAAGRAAAAAAGGGAAAGTCCAATTTGGAAAATCACCGTTCATAATCTGAATTGGGTATAATTCATAGCATACTGTTAACTTGGTTTTCTTGGTCAGTTTTTACAGGTGACATCCCATTCTACTAGCCAAAGAAGTCCCTGCAATTAAGTGAAATACTACAAATTGCAACATACAGATATCTCCCGCAGCTTTACACAATTTTCAAGTCAGTTTAGGTCTGGTCCGAGGTGAGTTCACATGCATTTAACCTATCATAGGGTAAATAGAAACAGCAGGAGCAGTGTAAAAACTTAGTCCTTAAGTTAGATAATAAGCATAGCAACAGCACAGATAGGAATCTGGATTGCAGCAACAGCCCTGTAAGAGCTATTTGAAACCTATGTTGCAGCCAGGCAGCGAGATTAAAACTCAGTCACACAAGAGAGGAAGGAACACAGAGCAGATCTTTTCCTTTGTGTATTTTTCTTCGTGCTTCTTATTTGGTGATAGGATTTAAAGGTTACTGTGTGAACCTACCTTTTCTAGTTACTGAAGGCTACCAAAAAAGCGATGGAAAGAATTTTTTTCTTGGCTTAAACAATGAATTGCTTTTTTTCAGGGTCTCTGTCCCTGAATTGCCTGAATGAAAATTGAGCAGTGATCCTTTGAAGCCCATGACTCAATTCTTTTAGAGTTCTTTCACTTTGAAAAGGATTTAAAGGGAAATTAATTGAACCCAGTGATGAATTGATTTAAAATGAAAAAAAAMMCCACCATCAAGACTATATTTACTTAAAATCATCTGGCCAAATAAATGGGCTTAATAATCAACAYCATCTGTTCAGGAATTCAGTTCTGACTGGGATTTCAGGTGTCTGCTAGTGGACAGCACTAAGGCGCCTGAAACTGAAAGCTGATCCYGAAAATTTAAAAAGTCAGCAATGGAGTAGTAAAAAGATACTTATTTTACACATGGGTTTTTCATGTTTATCAATGTTATTGGTATAAGATTAGTACAAAATTACAGTTTATATGAAAGGAAAACTAGGTGTGCYGTCTTTAAAGGCAAATATTAAATACATTGCCTTTGTATCTTATTCCTTAAATTTAAGAAATGTTTTTAATGCAGACCCACAAAGCTGGGGGGAAGGGGCGAGTGGAAGAGGGGGATGATCTCTAACTGAAAAATATATCCTATTCTAATGGTTAYTGAAGATATTGTATGAGGACTTTACTTAGGATAGAGATTATAGCTACACATTTGTTTWCAAGTACCTTGAAAAGTAAAAAAATCTGTTATTTACCATACACATGAAAAAAATTGCATCTATTTAGCAAAGCATTAGCTGTGTGTCTTACCAGGTGTCATCATGCAGGAGGGAGAGTTTAACTGAAAGATAATTTCRGTCTGAGAGATTGTCTATTGCCTGGGAGCTGTCTGCTCACTTTTGATACTCGRGGTGTAAAGAGGCATCTTTACATGTTGGTGGTGGCTGTAGATAGTGCATCAACATCACTGAGACTCTTACATTATTTATTTCTGGTTTCTCATTCCCATTCCCATTGTGGCTTACTTGAAGAATTGTCTTCTTTTGTTTCTTCTAATGCTTAATATGGGGAAAAAATAGAAAAAGGACACCTACTTGTATTTCATATAAATTAACATTTTCTTTACGCAGTTCAAGTATTCAAGCAAATTTAGACAGACTATAGAGGAAGCTGAATTTCTGCCCTTGCTGTCTATGGCCTGTAAAGTAGCAGTGTCATGAACACCATGAAACTCACTGAACCATTGGTCTAATAGGAATTGTGGGGATTTTTTACCATTTGTGAATTTCTTCTCTTGAAAGCTGAGAGTTAAAAAAAAAAGTGAATAAAACAGACTGTCGGTGTTCATCCTATGTAAACTTCCTTATTCCTATCTTCTGGGCCTGACAGCATGGCAGCTGTCAAGGAAAGGAAAATTTATTTTGTTAAGCTTATATCTTGGACACTTCAAGTGAAAGCTAGAATGACTGGGTTGTGTGAGAAACASCTGAAGCCCATTCAACTGCAGAAATGGTTAGAAATTTTTCAAGCAACTTTGTGTCTGAAAACGATATTAATTTCTGCAAGTTTTAGACAGAAGCAGGTCCCAGGCCCCAAAGTCTGAGGGTCTTGTGTCACACACAGTGAACAACACCCCAGTTCGGAACATTACATATCTTAATGCAGCAAAGTGCTGAAGTACGGAAGACTAGGTTTGTGTCCTGATGGAAAGACCATTATTCCTTTTCCTCTGATGATTTAATTTCTTTTTGTGTTGCTAACTATTCACAGGATCAGGGACAAATTAATTTGAGAACTCRCATTATCTGTGGAAGGAAGAAAAAACAGACACAATATTGAAATTWTACTGAGGTTGGGTTAAGAAGACATAAGTGTTAATGATAGCAAATTTAATGTGTAAAGACAATCAAGACCTTCTGAAGAATGTAAACATTTCTGTAAGAATACTCAAAAATTAMATTTTTAGCAATTGTATAACATACAGTGTGGTAGTTTCATTAACATATTTTTAACCTGTTAGCCTATAAATCAAGAGGTCATTTTAAATTCACTGACCCATTATTTCCATACTTTTAGTTCTATTTTTCTCTAGGAGCTGATAGTCACGATGTTGATGGAAGTAAATGTATGAGAAAAAAATATTTTCAATGTTTTCATTTATGTTTTTTTAAATGTTACATTTTGATTTTTTTAATTATTAAATCAACTCTTTAGCAGCAGAATAAATGGTCCTTAAAGATTAAATTTCTAAAACCCACTGCAATTTGTTGAGCAGTAACTTAGGACTTACTGTCAGTTCTTTGAATTTTCCATATAAAAGCAACTTAATGGCTGCTAAAGGAAAACAGAGCATTATGCATCAGAAGGAAATGGCCTCTGGGAAAATATTATTCATATTTCACCATGTGTCCTACTATTACTCGGCTCATTAAAGGTGAAGAAAATAAATCTCATCTTTCCATTTTCCTATCATACTATTCAGAAATGAGGCATGCAATATTCCATTTTGTCTCAGAAAGGTCATTTACTTTTAAAGTTGTTTTTTTTCTTTGGTGTTTGAAAATATTTTTTGAGTAAGGAATCATTTCAGATGAAAAATTAGAATAAAAATGATACTCYTTTATAAATCACAGAATTTTATTGAAATTTCAGCTTGCTGTCCAGTTGTCAGTTTTCTGAGGTACTGGAAAATTCAATAGCTTGGTTGAGGAACTGTATAAGCTAAAATTAAAATCACAGCTCATAATAGACAGAAATTAAATGGACCTGCAAAAGAGATACAAAAGCTCGGGTGACATTCTTTCARTCTTTCTGTAGGACATGATCTAACTACTGAGGAACACAGAGAGGTTTACACACTCACATTTCGTTTGTTTGTGCAAGGAAATGCCAAGRTGTTTTACTGTCAAGTGAGTGTATTTAAGTGGAGTAGATTTCTAGAAAAGTTTTCCTTGTGAGAAAGAAAATTGCTCTTTTTSTATTCCAGGCTAGCTCCTTAAAAACTCACATGTCAACAACACATCAAAGTGACAGGGTCCCACCAGACTGAGTGACTAAGAGGGAGAGGTTTAGCTCCCAGAGGCGAGGAGGCACTGAGCCTGCTCCTCCATCCCTCTATGCTCCTCCAGAGACCAGCCTGCTTGGCGGTTCCTCCATCTTTGCTCTGTTTATTTTCTACTTGTCTTCTGTTTATAGTGCAAAGTTAACCGCTAAAACTAGGAAAAAAAATAATTTTGCAGGTAGTTTGCAGTTCTCAATCAGAAAATCACTGTGTGAGAMGAAAAAAGGCTGGAGTGCTTTGAGAGGCGTCTATTAAATAATTGSTTTCTTTTACTATCTTGGATAATTATAGAGGATGATTTTCAGTAGATATTCTTCTGGATCACTAAAAGCAGAAAATACRAGCAAAATCTAAAACTATACTTAAGAAATTCAATGGAAAGTGGTATAGACATTCTATAAGGGGAAATAAAGACTCTGGAGAAAAAAATGCAAGGCTACCCAATAAGATAGGGTTTTTAAAAAATCCATTGTATGTATGCATATATATCTCTAAACTTGGAAAACAAAATGATAATCATATTCTATCATCCAGTTACTTTCATTATGGTYGACAGGGTCATTCCTACATAATATGCTTTGAAAATATCAATTAATATGAAAAAAATAATATAAACCTTCCTGGCTTTTAGACCTGTTGGAGTGAAGGGCCACAAAGATGATCAGAGGGCTGGAGCACCTCCCCTATGACGACAGGCAGAGAGAGTTGGGGTTGTTCAGGCTGGAGAAGAGAAGGCTCCAGGGACACCTTAGAGCACCTTCTGGTAGATAAGGGGAACAGACAAGGCTGGAGAGAAACTGCTTCCAAGGGCATGTCCATAGGACAACAGGGAATGGCTTTAAACTGAAAGAGAGTAGATTTAGATTGGATATTAGAAGAAATTCTGTATAGTGAGGGTGCTGAGGCACTGGAGCAGGTTGCCTGGAGAACCTGGGGATGCCCCAGCCCTGGGAATGTTCAAGGCCGGGCTGGATGGGGCTTTGAGCAACCTGGTCGAGTGAATGGCATGATCTTTAARGTCCCTTCCAGCACATTCTATGATTCTGTGATTCYTTAGGCTCTAGGTTAGGATTCTGTTTTAGCCAGCAAAATGTTCTAAAATGAYTCTGTAGGATATATGTCTATATACGAAAGCATAATATCTCTGCAACACAACAGTGCTTAGACCAACATTAAAACACTCTATGCATTCCATAATAGATATTGTATTTATATTTATTAAAATAATATTTATAAATACGTGCACCTGTTCATGTATATCTATATATATGATTATTAAACAGATTATTCTTTCAGCTGTCATGTATAATTAATAAATTAAAAGAAATKACACAATGCTAAAGGAATTTCTAATATGGTAGACTGGTGTATAAGAACAAGTGCTGTGCTGAAATTGAATCAAGACATGTTTAAATGAGAAGCAAAGCATGATTTCCTAACAGAAAGAACAATTTTTTTACTGAATCAAAATACCAAGAGAAGTATAATTTTTGCACATCTTCGGATCAAGACCAAATGCCTTTAGAAAAGATTTACTTTAGTTAAATGGGAGTTAATGGAGTTTGAAACAGTGAAACGCAACTTTCTGATATATACAGGGTCAGACTAGATGATCTAATGGTCTTTGTAGTAACTCMAATGGAAAAAATAAAACCCACATGATGCAGAGGTAATTTTGATAAAATCCACTATATATATATATATTATATATAAAAATATATATAATCTAAAAGAGCAACATACATCTAACTATATAACATCACCACACACTGAAAATTGAGTCGATGTTCTCATAGACTWAACTAATAAAAAAACCAAGGCACAGCTCTAAGAAATGACATGATATATTGCTTAATTACCAGCACACCTGCTGTCATGGTTTAGCTGTTTAGTATTGTTATAGCCTATTTAAAACCGTGCCAGGCACAGTTCAAGAGGATTGTGTGACAAGCACTGCTCCCAAAAGGGCATTATGACTGCAGACACAGTCTTTCCATAAAAAATTGTTTTGGTGGGAAGAAATTAGCCATGTATTGTCATTTGGCCTCTGGATTTTTTGTACTATAACCTAGCCTTGCTTTTATCTGAGACTCAGAGTTGAATGGGAAAAAGTGATTGTTCAWCAATGGTCCCATTAATTGCAGGCTCCAATGTCCATGCCTGAGATAATGTCTRTTCCAGATGATCACGTCAAGCATTTTACATCTTTTAGGTAATTGATAAAGTTTAGTCAAATTGGACAAATCAGAGCTGCTGCTCTGGCCTTTTGGATCTGCTCTCAGGAAAGACAGTAAATCACGAGCACTGCTAAGCTGAMAAGAGCTAATTTTATAGATCAACATGCCTTGATTTTTTCTTATATAATCCTGAATCTTGAATGAGGGAAAACTCAGACTATAGAAATGTCCTACAGAAATTTGTSCTCAGGCTGTTTCAGGGGGCACTCCTGGAGGTCATTTCCATAGACATACTGTTCAGGTGTCAGGGAGGAATTTACAGAACAAACCTGAAATTTTCATCTCCCTCCTCRCTTTTATCCAACAATCCTGAGTTTAGATTAAAGATGCATTTGAAGTGCTTGTCTGCCTGGGTGTAATCTCAGCTCAAATGACCCCCTTCCTCTGACAGCRTGAACTAACCATCAGTGGGATGAATTCTTGGTCCCATCTGTTGGAGCTGCACGCCTGCATGGGCAGTACGTATCCTGCACATTAACTTGCCTAGGAATGCACAAAGTTCAGTAGTGTCTTGCAAAGAAAAGCTGGGCATGGGAAAGACTTGGCAAAAATCTTCAGGGCAATTGTCCTGGTCTCACCTTGGATAGAGTTAATTTTCTTTTTAGTAACTGATACAGTTCTGTGTTTTGGATTTAGTATGAGAATAATGTTGATAACACGTAGATGTTTAAGTTGTTTCTAAGTAGTGCTTATCCTAAGTCAAGGACCTTTTCATTTTCCATGCTCTGCCAGTGRGAAGGTGCACAAGAAGCYRYGAGGGAACATGGCCAGGACAGAACTGGCCAGAGGRATATTCCATACCACAGAMCAAGAAGTTGAGAATATAAARTGGGAGGAATTGGCTGGGAGGAGTGATCACTGCTCAGGGACAGGCTGGACRTGGCCAGTGGCTGGTGAGCAACTGGACTGTGCATCCGTCTCTTGTTTCTTTTGTGTTTTACTCTTTTCTTCCTCCTTTTCATTACAATTATTATTTTTATTATTATTATTGTTACATTTTATTTTCTTTCAATTATTAAACTATTCTTAAACCACAAGATTTACTTTATTTTTCTGATTCTCCTCCTCATGGAGGGGTTGGGGAGGGGAGTGAGCAAGTGGCCGTGTGGTGCTTAATTGCTGGCTGKGGTTAAAGCACAACAGCAATGTTTCCTGAGAGAAGTGTGTATGACAGGTCCCTCACTCCCTCCTGGGTGCACTCACCATTGGGTAAAAAAGCGAAAACTGTTTTCTGTGTCATTTCCTAGTTACAGTTTTCTGGTTTCTTATAGAGTTCTTTTCAGTTTAGTTGGACTGGTTTGCATAACAAAAGAGAACATAACATTAATTTCCACTTTATAATGGCTAGCTGCCAATCCAGAACGATAACAAAAAAATCAAAAACATGTTACTTAGACATTTTAGTGTGAGTTCATTTTCTCTATATCTGTGAAGTAAATTGAGTGGAGCAGATAATGATTTAAACAATATTAAAATATCTTTTTGGAATAGGACAAAAGGTTTAAGTATTAAGTTTTATAGATGGAGCTGTGGGAGAATGTAATACCTTATCAAGAACATGTTAAAAATAGAGCACGTGAATATATGTTGAAAAAATAATTCTTGGTTAAGAACCAGTACAGATGGAAGCATTTGTTCACTGAAGACATTACACAGTCATTTATAGGTACACAGATGCTCCTCAGACTGATGGGATGTATATTAGCGCTAAATTAATAAAAATAGATTTAAGCATTACTCTTTTCTCCTGTTTAAAAATGTGTTGTTGAGTTTAAAATCATGGCCCTAGTTAAGYGACTTGCAAAAAGTGACTAAAAAACATTGCAGCTCTGTACTATGCTTTTTCTTGGATAGCAGAGACAAAGCATGGAGGTGAGTGACCAAACTGAGACAGAGACAGCTGAAGTGGCAGATCTGTGACCACAGAGCAACAAAAAAGATGGGCATTTTAACTTGTTCTTGCTGTACGRCAAAGGGGTGGTAGTCCTCAACTGCCCATAAGCAGTTGTGAAGATACTTATGGCTGSCAGCTAATAACTCCTTCTTTTGCACTATGGTGGAAGCAGAAGGAAGGAGAAACTTCTCTTCCTTGGCCAAGGACCTGTGGTCCCAGTTAATCCATGTCTAGGCTTACATTAAGAACACCTCAATACAAAGCAAACCACTAAAAAAAATTAATTTAGCTATGACCCAGTTTTCATACTCTCCCAGTTATTTAACCTCTGAAGACACTAGTGTATCTAATAATAATTTCCACCCCAACAATGGGCATCAATGAAGAGCAGTGTTCATCCTTATGAGGATGCTTTGATTGCATCTTTGTTTTCTTTAAGTGAAACAAGAGCACTACTGTCACAATTGCAGTTAACTGAAACCCATTATTGAATTGTGAGTCATTATGTTTAACTTCATGCTGAAAAGGGGTGAAATATTTTGAATTGTATGTATAGAATAATTTTCCTCATACGTATCAGGAATATAGGAAATCTATATAATTCATTATTTCAGACTTTTTTTTTATTATATAGAACCATGTTTTTTCTTGTTAAGAAAAAGTTTATACTGCCTTTGGAATATCAGAGACTGAAAAGGCAAAGAAAACCTTTAAAGATAAAYGCGTCATTAAAACAAAACCTTTGGTTATGGAATGATGCCATTAGCTTGTTATGATGGTTATTTCTTGGAAGACTGCAATATCCACAAGAGTGTGGATATAATATTATGGGATCTAAAGACATTTAGTAATCTCTTTTCTAATCAATACGTCTTAAAAAAAATAAGGCARTGGGAATACTGTTTTAGGTATTGCCGTCAAGTATTCACAATGCAGAAAAATGCAGTGTGCTTTCAYTGTATGAGGGACTTTTTCCCTGGGAGAAAAGACAAATTTAATTATTCTATAACTGGACAGTTGCATTTTGTCTCACTTGGCTTAACAGATAAGGTCAAGAAAATTATGCCTTCACAGTACTCAAGAAATGAAGAACAATTTGAGGATACTGAAGAGGCACCCACTTCTGTTCACACAAGGTAGTTCTGAAGCTTGAAGCACAAGAATATTTGGTAAGTAGATAGTTTCACACAAGCTAGCTTGCACCCAGAAGCAACCAGCCATGTGCATGAAGCCAAGCGTAACTTATGAGCACAGCTCTCAGCTGCTTGCTTTACACACCAGTGTAATGTGTTTGTTACTGAACTTAGCTGTGTGGGCCAGCATTCATGGAGGAGTCTACTCAGTGTACATCTGTGACTGCTGTCAACACCAGATTTATTTCCTGTAAGRTATTATCAAATGGAAAACCTAGCATGTGGAGGAAGGCTTGACTTTTGGGGAGTGTAGRCTGAAAACTATTATAGACTACTTGATGAATAAGCAAGAGATATTGTCTTTACAATATAAAACCCATTCTCTTTAGAATGAATATGCAAAATAGTCAGGAGTAAAATTAGGTTAAAAATTAGGACAATATTTCTCACCATCAGAGCAGTGGGRATCAGAAACCATCTCTCTGCACTGATGGGTAACACTAATTAGCAGCTTCCCTTTTCTGTCTTTTACTGGACTGCACAGAGGAGCTCCAATGGAGGCAACCTCCCAGAGGTTCTGGCATTTGCTATTGTTAAGGCAGAATGAGAGGCGAAGGGRGAAAAGAATTAATCTGATCTTTTTTTTCTTCTGTATGAAACTAGTTATAAATAGGATGAACTTATTTTTGTCATTTCTTTTCTGGGTAGGTGTAACCTTTCAATACCTGTCTGTCACAATMGGAGGAAAACTCCCCAGTTAGGCGTCAGACTCAGCTAGGTGTCAGTGTGGGACTGTGGRTGCAACAACAGCTGGAAAGCAAACTTCCTTGTTTTAATCACAGAGGATGAACCTGGACATGGCATGTAATACAGATGTTGTTCCCATATAGCAGAATCACTTCAGTCCTTCTCTACAAAAACTCCCYTCAAAAACTTCCCAGCCATTTGTGTTTCACACTGAAATCAGACTGCAACAAAACCTCAACAACCTTATAGCCTTTAAAACAGAGGTGCAAAAAGCCTCTGGGATCTTAGGTGCATTGTACCTTCTGTCAGAGACAGCATGAAATATCCAAAGCAGCTAAAATTTTAAGAAATTTCTTGGCATAGAAAACACAAAATGGAAAGAGCAACAGAATAYCATAGCTGCAATATTTTCTCTCTTTAGTTCTTTGTAGTATTATTTCTAAAAGTATTTGGATAAACACCTACACTTAGATTGAGGTGGCCATCATACTAACAGGCCTGTATGAACCAAAACTTCCCTGACTGCATGAACACACAATATTGTTYTATTTTCACTAACTGCTACAGTCCATCGTGCTGTGAAAATAACAAACAGAATAAAATAGATTTAGTACCAAAATGGAAAAAGCYCGAGAAAATCACAGGAGCAAGATTTGTAACAAAAATCCATTCTAGTAAATTCTGCACAGTCTATTGATATCTTAAATTGTGAGACAATGTTGGCCACAAGTTATGGGTTTGAGATATATATCAAACTACTGCAAATTACTGTACTTTAACAGCAGTTCAGTAGGAACAGAAAAGATACACCTTAGACAGGTTTGAGAGATTATCTTCTCTGAGCTGGTTGCTCCCAAGCTTGATTTTATAAAAGTAGAAGCTATGTCAGGCAGTAAAGATGAGTGTGGTTTCAGTCTGCAAGTATAATGTCTGTAGATGGAGAAGGAGGAAGAAACAAGCTCTCTCAGGAAACAACTGGGCCAGTGGGATTTAAGTGCTATCGTCTCCTAGTGAGCATTCTGTTGAGTGTATTTAATATAATAAAGATAAGTTTCAGATCGTGCTTCAAAGCATTCCTTGGTAAGGAACATTGTATTTCACACAGACTCACTGCTACCATAGTATAAATTTTAGACTGCTGTTTTAAAAGGTTCTGGTTTTCATAAGCAGGCTAGTGATTGTGTGCAGGATTGGGTTCTTCCAAGCCTATATAAATATTTACAGAAAAATGTCTTTATCTCACCAAAACAAAGTGTAGATGATTGATTTTTCATATAAATAGACTTATTTTAATCACATCTGGATATATTTGCAAAATTAGGAATTAAAAATACATCTGTTGAGAATCACTTTCCAAATTTCTTGGCAGTCGTTCACTGCTAAAATATTTTCTTTACATRGAATTTACTAATGTTACTCTTTATAGCTTACCATTTCACTGACRGTTTTTTCCAGGCAGGCCTCCTGCTAGCAGAGGAGGAGGGCTAGGTAAACGCTAACTGTAGAATATTCAATGACTATTTTATTGTGACTGTACTCAGCAACAGGATTAATGCAGAAAATTTGAATCAGCTTTGTTGCAGAGAAGTTTAAGCAATTTAATAAAAACTAATTATTAATAACTCAGAACTCTTTCTCACACATGTCCACACTATCATATAAAATATCTCTCCCAAACTCTTTTTCTTTYTACCTTCAATTTTATTCAGAGACAACAAAAGCAATTCCCCATTTGTTTCCACTTTGTGGCTTGAGAAGTGATTTCCACTGTGACATTCTTTTTGGTTGTCTGTGGTATGCTTTTCCAGATTCAAGTCCTTTTGAGGAGACATTTATTTAATAATTAAAAATCATGATTTTTACTACATTATGATAATGATTTATCTAGGAAACCTGATTTTTAAAGTGTGCTTGAATGAAGAAAAATGTCTTTTGCTAGATTCAGACTGAAGATTGAAGTATTGCAAATATGCATATAAATAAATAAATAAATAAATCTTTTCCCACTGGATATTTGAACTGTTAGATGCTAAGTGAGATAGGATCCTGCTTTCTTCAGTTTTTTTTCTAAGCAGACATTCTGAACATACATACTTACTATATACTTGCATTTCATAACTGAGATGTTCACCTGTGTAACTTTTAAATATTTTGATCTATAAAATTGATATATAGATATATACTTACAAATGTAGATTTTTTTTACATAAAAGTCACRATGTAGAGAGTATGATCGATATCCAACTATGAGACTTTGGGTTTATCCCATGTTTTTATACTGACATATAACGTTGCAAGTTAATGATTTCTGTAATCAATGAGAGATGACGATTCAGCTGTTTAGGTGAATTCCTCACCATCTGGAAAACATTCTGCTTCATGGGATCATCCTTGAGTATCATTACTGTTTTAAATCTTAGGACATTCTCTCCCATTCTCTTCCTATAGAAAATGAGGGATTTTGACCTCATAAAGGGTTGCCCCCTTTYTGGGGCAACCAACAGGCTCGGGACTCTGTGCTATGCAGGGTTCTGCAGAATGGATGCCTCAACAGGCTGTCTGGCTTGCCCTGACTTCAACAACTTTTTCCTGTGTGCTTTCTGCAGATGACTCTTACCTTTAGCAAAAATGGGAAGATCATGAACTTACTTTCTTAACTGAGCAATATCAATTAGAATTGTTAGTAAGGTGGGATATATTAGTGTCTAAGAACTGCTGGAGTTTGGATAGTGGCTCAGCAATTACAGGTTTCGACACTGGAAACGCATTCAGGAGATGAAGGCATACCCAACATTAGGCAACATTTCTCACTTTTACTCATTTGGTTTTTGTCTGGAACAGTTATTGTTTCTGTCTTCTCATGGCCCTGTTCTTCTTCACGTCTATCTCCAGCTCAAGAAGGAAGACAGGAAGTCTGCACARTTTTTGCAAATTCTGTGAAGTCACATGACTCCAGAAGCTGGGATTTTAAGGAAACTATCCCCAGGCTTGGGTATCACAGTGAGAGACAGTGACACTGATACCTCTGCAGTTCCAGCATATTCTACTTTATCTGGTGAGAGCAAATTAACACTTTTGAATTTAAAAGCAAGGATCAGAAATTCTGCCTGTGCACACATCAAGTCAGCTTTTGCTGAGCATAAGACAAATGCTTATATCACAAGAAACAAGTGATAATATATTATGCTGGCTATCCAGTCTGAAGGAAGTCTTCCTAAAAAGGTCAGAGTATATAAAAAGACCATAGTAATACAAATCAAAGCAGGCAAGGAACGACCTTACAAGACCTTTTTTTCAGAGAAGGCAGGAGAAAATAGATAAAGAAGTAAAAGCGCATTGAAAAGTGCTGTATTTCCACTAAATTTTTAACTTCAGAGTAATTACTTTATACTTTTCTATCAAGAACTAGTATAAAGATGGATATACATAATTAATTAAAATAATAATTATTTGGAAGTGAGATATTTTTCATCTATTGAAGATCTTAATATTCCTATCACCAAAGCAGCAGAGGGTTTGTTCTGACATCTGCAAATCYGGTTACAGTTTATACATAACATGATGAATTTGGACTAGCAGAACTGGTATCATACATGAAAAAGTTGTAAAAGAACTGCCCTATAGATTGAAAGATTGAATAACATTGARAATATATTGATATAATGAACTACATGAAAATCTATAATTATAAAATCAAGACTTTCTGTTACTAGAGATGCATATAGTATTATATATAAGKACTATTATAATATTTTCATGATTTAACTGTAAGATTTCCTAAAAGACCCATGAAGCACACTGTCAGAAAAATTGTCTTTCTTCCTGATAAAAAAAAAGTAAAGTTACTAACATTTAATTTTATATAAATGCCTACAACTGTAATCATAAAGAATTCCAACACAAATATTTGTCTTTGTAGATTTGACTTACAGATTRGCAGCAATGCAGACTCTACACAACCTGTGATCAGGCTGTTTACACAGCCAGGTGCAGACAAATCAAACCCTCTGGCTACATTTTACAACAGGCACAGATGTAGGACAGCACATGATCACACTGTCTAAGACAATTAGTGAACACAAYTTCATAGGCAGTTTAGAAGAATTGGTTTTCTTTGCTCTATGGCCCTGGAGTGGTTACCCAGATGACCACACAGATCATGATATAGCTCATTTTCAAGCAAAATTCACCCTAAAACAAAGCTCTGACTTAAATGTCTTAACAAATGTTTTTAGGCCTTTGGAAAAACTATTCTCATTATAAAATTAAGGTAATTCTAATTTTTTGTCATGTTGGATATATTGGATATATTTGTCAAACCTTCCATCAATATGAATTTAGATTTGCCAATTTTGTATAAAAGTGTATCCCAAGTGGTAAAAAAAAAAAATGGCCTGGTACAGACTTATCAGTACTTTAGTCTATAGCTTTTGATTTCTTAATATAAGAGCGATCCTATCCTGAAAAATACCTGTGCTAATGGCATTGTGGATACCACATCATTATCTCTAAGAATTTCTGTGTCAGATACTCTCAGTTTAGAAATAAAATGGGGGGTTTATATTTGGTTTACKTTTGGTTTTGTTTTGTTGTTTGGTTTGTTTTGGTTTTTTTTCTTTCTGCTTTCTCTGCATTCCCTAGAATCCAGCAAGACATTTTAGGGTGGTTTTCATGTCGCTTACCAGTGCTTGTTATCAATTTGCTGTGCTGTGCAAAGCAAATGAGGTCCTAGCTACATCCGTGCAACACTAACTTCCAAATCAAGCTGTCTGTGGATGGCACCATCAGCCTATTTCCCTCAACAGAATTGCAGAGGTGTATCCAGATGAAAGCTATTAAACAGGTCTGTTGACATACAAGATGGAACAAAATCTGCAGCTTACTATTTCCTAGCTGTGTTGGCTCTGCAGGAGAGAAAGCTTATTTTTATTATTGGCACAGGCAACTATTACAGAATGCATGGAGAAAGGAGATTTGCTGAATAAAACCATTGTTTGGAAGGAGGAAGRGTTCAAAGTAGAGCTACACTTTATGGTCATTTGTACTAATCTGTAATCACAATAGTTTTTCTTCTGACATGGTAGAACAGGGGCAGATGTCAACAAGAAAAATTGCTACAAATGAGAACTTTGTAACCTTGGAGRGAGGTAATAAAATGTTGTGACTTTCTCATTGGCTGCATCTCCAGAAAAGGAGTATATAAGTCAGTTATAGAYGACCTTGTTTTGGAGTGATCCCTACAGTCATGATACTCCAATTCTTACTTCAAAAGATACTTCACAATCTTTTTCATGAGATTCCTAAGATTTTTCTGCTGTCATTTTTTTGATCCTTTTCTGAATTTTTACTGCTTGGTGTGTTCTCTTGCAGAAAGAGAATTACTACAGTAGCTTGCAATATGCCCATGAACTTTTGCCACTTGGGAAACTCTTGAGAACATTTAGTATACTCAGAATAGCAAAAAACCAACCCAAACCCAAACCAAAAAAAATCCTCTTATTTAATTAGAAAAAGGAAAAAACCACAACAAAACTTGAAAATATTTTGCTTTAAAATTAATATCACCTTCCAATAAAGATTTGAGGTTAGTAATTTTCTTCCTAAATCAGTTTCTTTCTTTTCAGCTATAAAACTCACCCTGGACTCTTCTCCTTAAAATTTATTCARCCTTTAGGTCTATTCAACCTTCTCTTGTGTATTTGGAAATGTACAGTATGCAGCTGTAGTTATGTCTAGAAAAAAAAAGGCCAGCAAAAGAACAGTGTTATTTGAAATACCTAAATGAAAATAAACTGGCCCAAACCCCTCAATTCAGCATCTTACTGCATATGTTCCTATAGTGCCTAGACACTTATATGTATAAAACTTAATTAAAGTCCACTATTTGCATTGACATTTTCAGACTGATATAATATTTGATCAAACCACTATTCTCAAAACCTATGTTTATATAAAATTTTCAAACATCCTTCTACAAAGAAAAATTATTGCTTTGAGGTCCTTTCCACAGAACAAAATATCTGATATTAAGCAAGTATTTACAAAACAAACTATCCTAAACTTAGCACAAAAGCAATCCAAGGAATCACTGAATCATCTCTGTTGATCCCCAGTACATAAAACGTAATGAGCTAACCTGGCTTTATTTCACTCCCTGTTTGTTGACAATTGGTCTATAACAGAAACATGCACCTGTAGGCTGTTACTTCATTGTCTTGAGACTTTCCATTACTTCACTAATTTCTGGAAGATTTTGTTTACTAATATCAAAGCAGAGYGCAGCAATCAACTGCCTGGAAAGAAGTCCCATCCCTCATTGCAGCATATAGCTATTGCTGCTTTGTAAGAGGGCAGCGTGTTCAAGATCTCTCCGTGAAAATGAGCAAAAGCCAATATCTTTGGTTCCTGAAGGCTTTCAGGAGTACCATTGTTCTAGGATATTTGAAAATAAAAGACGTTATTTGCATACTTGCTTATAATCTCTTCTATTGTCTTGCCAGAACAGCAGGGGTTTTTTTCTTCAGCTCCTTGAAGATCACTACAAAGTAAAATTATAATCCAGTCTTATTTTTACTATACTAACCCACATACTAATCGTTTTCCTGCAAAGCTCTCATAGAATCTCCTTTTTCCACCCCCCCAAACTGCATATATTGTGAAAGGACTCCACAGCTAAATTCATGAGGTCTGATCCTGAGGTGCATAGATGAAACTCAGGGATCTCTCACCCAGAAAACCCCACAGCTGACCAGTCCAGACCAATGCCTAGGTCAGTTAATCGATGCTCCTGTGCAGTTTTAGGAGCACTGTATGGCATGACAGGGGAGTGGAGTTAATMTGACCGTATCTATGCTGCACCTGAGACTGATTTCAGCCTAGAAATCAAAACCCTGAATATGTCTACTACCTTAATCAAAGGCCTAATCGATCTCTCTTCTGTGCAAGCCTGATGGCTCAGGTAGAGTGAAGGATACATGTGCCCTMTCCAGTAGCTGGTACCATGGTCCCTGCACTTCCTTAGCATAGTATAACCAGCTTCAGCCAGTGACAAGAGTAGAAGCTACATAGGTTATGGCTGTGCTTAAGCTGCTTTCTGCTTATCATTATAAATGGTTGCTTGACTGCATCTTTATTCCTCCCTTCTCCTCTCCTCTGCTGCTTTTGCTGTTATTCACCATCCACCTAATCCACTTATATATACACACAGGTCACTATTTTTATTATGGATTTATAAAGTACAGATTATTATTTCATGAGTTTCCAAACAATTATCTTGGATTTTACGTGATTAAATGTGAGGCTAACRTTGCATTTACTGCATTAAACTTAATAATCCATTCACTTACCAGATATGACATATCTGAAGTTGAGCTAATTCTCTGTCTCATTAAGCAGTGTAGGGAATATTATAACCATCCCACACTTGTCTTTGCTTTTAAAATTGTACAATTGGAAACCCCACACTTATTCAGTGAATTAATATCCTAAAAATTTATCTAAGTTCAGTTATCTTTTACAGGTGATTGCATTAAAGTCTAGGAAGCAGTTTCTCAGTGGATTATCACATTAATGATGTTGGTCTCAATATACCTTGCAGGAAAATAATTTTTTTTAATTTGTTTGAGGATTATAACTTAGAAAACATCTTTCCACTCTTTCATGCCTGACTCTTTAAATAACAAGTGAAATGAATACTGCAGTCATGCTAACRGTTGCTCCATAGTGCGTATGTGTTTGTGTGTGAGTGAGTGTAAAGAGATAACCTGAAAGATTAAGTTCTGTTAATTCATATTTATAACTATCTTTTGTGGCTGCTTGAACATTTCACATTGGAAGTATTTCAACAGAAAATTGGGCTTCTGACCAAACCGATGTTCTTTTCTTAGTAAAAACCATGTACATTCCATAGAAAACTGCTTTTGTTTTATTTCATTTTCCTKAAAGACCAGAGGCCTGAAAACCAAATATTGTGATTTGGCTGTGTTCCTGTAAAGGCACATAAAAGCCCAACTGAAGTTCTTTTTTTCTCTACTAGGGGCTGGACTCCCAGTCAAAACACCAGTATAATACGTTACAGCCAAAAGTCGTCAGGAAGGGAGACTGTGGTACTTTTTAAGAAGATACTGACCTAATGTGGATCTAGATTAATGAAAGGATATTTCTTGCTCCCAGTTATAAGTTCCATGGACTTATAAGCAATACTTATTGCTTTAAACCAATCATGTCTGTTTACCAAAAAGGAAATGAGGACAAGTTAATACAAGCAAACAAGATAAAAAAATTTATAAAATATTCTGAAAAAAATATATGTCTAGAGAATAGGCAATTAAATCTATACTTAAACCCATATGTTTGTTCTAGAAACCACTAACAATGACCAATAAAGYCTCAGCCTTCTTGAGGCCTCCAAAGCTAAGTTCCATTGTGCAAGCAGCTCTGAGAGGTGTTCATTGAACTTTAGTGATAAAATGCATGTGAGAAGACTACCAGATACAGGTGAATACAGAAGAAAAATGTATTAGTTTCATTGTTCAATTTTTGTTGATCTACTCATCAAAAAGCATATCATAGAGAACAGTGCATAAGTTAGAATGCAATTGAAAATAGCAGTCTGTATGATAAAGTGCATCTGCAGTGTATGAATCTTCTCTTAAAAATGGCCAATGTTTTCTGGTGAAAAGATGAACAAAAACACAACGTGTGCAGCAGTGAAARAGTCATTGTGCTGAGCTACATTTGTTACATGAAATGTAATAAACCATTCACAAGTATGTAACATTCTATAGCTCCCCACAAAGAATAAGTCTCCATGAAGTCAATATGGGCTTTAACTGAGGAACTAAAGAAAAAGACTTAGCTATTAGGAGTCTCTCTTTTGACTGGAAGTTATGCGGGTAAAGGTAATAAAATTAAAGCATCACTTCTAAATGTGCGTAGAAGACTCTGTTATGCTCCTTTCCTGGCTAAAATCAATACCCACACATGCTCTCTTCTCATGCAACCATCAGCTTCTGATTGTAGTAGCTGGGAGGTGCAGGACTAGAGTTGTGCAATGATGGCTCATTAAAAATTTTCTTGCAAGACTTGATTTGTTAAAACGTTGAGGGTTTTTCTTCCTAGAGCATAAAAAATTCTGTAAAATGTTTATTCAAGAATTTTTGGATACAGGATAAGAAACTTCAGAGAATGACCTTGAACACTTAATAGTCCAATGACTAAAACATTTTTGTTAAATGTTGTTAATTTTGATCAAAGTCCCTCAACTTTCTGTTGGCTTATGTGACAAAAACTTCTCATCCCCTCCCCACCACTGAGGGAGTGCAGAGGAGCACTGCAGTTGGGGAAACCCTAGTATTCCTCCATTCTCCTGGGGCTTCACAGGAACCACCACCCTGTCAAAATCTCATCCCCACGGCCCCAAAGACACGATGGCAGAGGGGACCCCAGTGTCCCAGCGAGAGACAAGAGACCCCACTCCAGCCACATGCCCATGCCTGTGGTACACAGTCCTCACTTCCAGTCAGACTTGCAGGCATTGTGGAGCTGCAGCAGCCTTGCCCCTACTGGGCTTCCTGATTTGGCAGCTCCTAACAACTTCTATTTCTGTCAAGCAACTTTATTCCAGTGAGTCTTCCAGTCACGGGGCTGCTGACTCTTCCTTGGAACAAAAATCTGTACATTTCCCACATTCGCAAGCTAATAAGCCTGTTTGCTCTAATGAGTATTTAGACCCTAAGGCTCAAACATTTACCACTTAATTGTGATGTTTTCTTTGCCTCGTTGTCTCTATATAGAGCCTATTTTTGGCACACTGCTGGTTCTTGAGACCTGACAATTAGGTTGTAATTCCTGAAATATTAGACAGCCTTGATTCATTTTAATGGCTCCTACTTTAAGACAAATACATTTTAAGTAATGCAAGTTATTCTTCCCTTATTCTGTGGAAGAGAACAAATTTTCATTTTACATATTCTCCTTCAATACAAACCTTCAATGCTCTGAAATTTACTTCCATTCAATGAGGGTACAGCAGCTTATAAAAGCCAAGATTCATCCCACATACGGCTAATTGCTTAAGCATTGTTAAAGCCTGGTTGCTGTAGCAACTACTGCCTATATGGAAATGATTTTCAACTTGTGATCCAAGGAAACCCTGCATCCATGGTCAGGTCTTGAAAGGTCTAGCAACCAAGAAAAATAAGTTTGTTGTCTGAAGGTTTAAATGAAATTAAATTCAGTTCACATCTCTATTGGAAGAACCATGATAATAAGTCCGAAAACTGGTGGGTGAGGATCACGGAAAGGTTTCACAGTCAATAGGGGAGGATAGATAAAAAAGGCAACTCAGCCCACCATCTGAATCATTGTCTGGAGGCATCTGTTACTTTCAGTCAACGATTAGAGGAACTTTGTGTGAGCACGCTTCTGAAACAGATGTCTTAAATTAGCATCTCAAGTTAGGTGGGCTGAATAATGTTCTATACTTCTGTGGGGACTTTGTCGTACTTGACAGTTAACTCAAAAAAAAACAATCCACAGTTTCTTAAAATACTTTCCACAACTAAAAAAGGGCTCTTCCCTTAAATTTTTGTTATGCTGTGCAAGGGTAAACAAGAGACATGTAAGATATTTCTGAAATATCCAAATAACTTGATTCTCCTTCTTGYATCACAGGGAAGAGGGAAAAAATCTCATTTAAACTTTATTTTCCAGAATCTATTTGCTTTGGGGGACATTTTCATAAGACATTAGTGTAAAGGTCTCATTCATTCTTTCCTACAGTGGTCAGTAGCCCAGATTGTGATGCAGCCCAAGAGTAAGGAATGTAGGTAACACCAATATACGGCAGATGTTATTTCTGGCACTGAGAACAATTTTAGTGATCTCTATCGGTCATTTTATGACACATTTACTACCCAAAATAGTTAATAACACAACTGTAATAATATTCTTTTAAAATACTTTTAATTTGTTTGATGTAAACAATACTTTGAGGCACATTATAATGCAACAAATGAAGAACACCACACTATCTTAACGACTCTTACGAAAAGGATGCCTGTAGCAGGTTGTTTAAAACTGTGTCTTTCTTTTAAACAATTACCCAGATAAATGTACTGAGCAGTAAACAAACTCTGCAAATCCTAAAATGAAAGACAGTTACAGAAAGTAACAAATCAAAATAAGCTTCTTGAAACTTAAGATCTTGCTTAAGAAAACATTATTTCTACAAAGTATTATTTAGAAAGTAGTATTTCCATCAACAGCGAGTCTCATAGAGATAGGTGTTTCACAAAGTAATTTTTATACTACAAGGGTTGGTAAAGCTGTTATAAGTTGTCTTCCACAAACCCAGTGCATGGGTCAACTGTCTCATGCCTTTTGCATGCATTCATTTCCAGTGTCCCCACCTGGCAATTTGATGTGAGTGAACAGAAAATTAGTTTGAGATGTTTGGACTTGGGATCTCAAAATCATTAGTTCCTTTTAAAAACCTTGGCCCTGGATTTTCCTTTAATGCGTCAGCCTTTGGATATAAATGTATAAATACATTCCATTCCAAAAAAAGAGCTGAATTTGCGTGTTACAGATATATGACTAGTCACAGCAACAGATTTGGAAGAAATTGCCTTCTTCATTGCAATGTGTATGACATCTGTCTCTATACTAATTTTCTTTGATGTGCTTGTTTTCACATTCTCTGCTAAACAGAATACTTTTGTATGTTTTTTTTTTTCTTCTTGGAAAGGTTTACAGTCCCTTTCAATGAGACAGCTGAAGACATTTTTTCTTTCTTAACTGCAATAGGAAAGCTCTCATCATCCCGTATTATATAGGCTGCTACCTTTTTCATAAGAAAAAAGAAGAAAGGGTAATATGAGATTTTTGTGAAATGAAGATAGACATGTTGCTAGCTGACTCTTCTTATCCACTTTTGTAATATTTTGTTTTATATCTGGTGTTACCATTTGATTTGCTAATTCTTGTATTTCTCCACATCCCCTTGAATGTGTGCAGGTGCAAACTTTTTTCAAATAAMCCTTTACTATGACAAGATGAAAGAAGAACCTTCACAGCAAGTAAATTCATCCACCTGATATTTTTGTTTTTCCTAGGCCTGTCTAAATCTGGATTTGACTTTACAGCATCACATGACACAAGCCAGTAGGGATGGAGTAGGACTATGATTCAGTCCTTGCCAAGATTGTGAGTGAGCTGATACAATGTAAGCTGTACATCTGAAGAGCAGATGTGGCACTATCAAGAGTCATAAATAGTAAAGAGTTTTGTTTCTTCAGAGTGCCATTTTTGGAGCTGTCAAAAGGACATGATTTTCTCTGTCTAAATAGCCTTTTTCTAAACATTAATAAACACAAAGATTCCATAGTCTTGGTTTTCAGACAGTTGCCAAAGTATTTTGGAAATAAAGGACAACAGTGCATCGTGCTTCAGCATAATGAAGCGTATGTTGCTGCTGGGAAGAAACTTGAAAGAGGTATAATTACAACCCTAACAAAATTCTTCCCAGATTTCACTTTTTTTTTATTAGTAAAAAGCTCCCTAAGAATTGTTTAAATGTAGGAAAAAACCCAAAAACATAAGAGCTCTTGTTAGCCATAAAACTGGAAAAATCTCCACTGTTTTATGCATGTGAAGTATTATTCACATATGTGGCTAAACTGTAGGTAGGACTTTTTAAACTAGAGATAAAAACACCTCCAAGAATCTCATCTGGTGCAGGCAAAAGCTGAAGTAATACAAAGATCTCTTGAAATTCAGACACCAAAATATACGTGAATGAMTATGAGAGAATAAATATTTTATCATTTTTATCTACTAGTCTTTTTTCGTGCTTGACAAGCCTGTGTGCCAAGTAATAACTAAATTTAGCAGAGTTTTACCACGAGAGGGCAGGAATGCTCATCAAACAGGATTGCCACTAGCTGTTTCACCACTTCTCTGCCAGGAGGGTGACCCAATGTGCTTTTCTCTGTTGGTATTTAGTATCTAAGCATGTACCCCGAGCACTTAACAACATGACAAAATGCTTTGACCCCACAGACTGACCTGTCATTAGTATGGCTGATTAATCCCCCTGGATGGTCGTGTAGCTCAGAAGCATGGCTGAACTGAAGCTGTGTAAGGCTCAGAGCAAAATTAGAACTCCTCACTCTGGGCTGGCAAAGGTAAACAGCTGCACCAAGGCGTCAATCAGACTTGCCAAGGAAGGCTGGCCAGTGGGTAGAGGTGAATCCGTGCCTGCTTTTCTTTCTTATAGTGTGTAACAGGAGCAAGAAGGAAGATCTTTAGAGAGCTTCCTTATTATTATTATTATTCAATATTGGCAGGACTGGCTCATTCATGAACATTATTTAAGCTTTCCTGTAAGTGAGACTAATTTTGATTGGACCATAACACTAGCCAGATCTGAACAGCAGAAGACTGTACTGGACAGGATACTGTGTAGAAAAGTTCCAGACTATTATTAAAGTGAAACAGATTTGTGTGGAAAGTCCTGGTTAACTCATAAACAATTTATAAACTGAAGCATTTAGCATAGCTTGATTAAAGGTTTAAATTCTTGTAACTGTTTGCCAACAAAATACAGTGTTTCACTGTTCCCAAAAAACATGTTTTGGAAAAAAAATCTACTGTGGGGCGACTCAGAGTTGTAAGATTTTAATCAGCTAAAATTAAGCTCAGTAACACACATGGAAATATCCCTTCTTTTGCTTATTTTGCTGTCATGTTAAGTAGTTTCTTTTTTCAAATGGCAAAGTTTTTTACCATGTGGAGTTGTGACAGTGACTGAATAAACTATATTCAATGGGAACAAAGAGAAATAAATAAAAACATAACCTTACTCTAGTCATAACAATAGCCTTACTCTAGTAATAAGAAAAAAGATTTATAAAAGTTATTTTCCATTAGTTACACTAATTGAATTATACTTTTACCATGTTACCACACCCTCCTCCACAAAAAGAGTGCTCAACAAAATTATCAGTTGTTTAAATCTAAAGATTCTTTGTTACTTCCATCATTGGGTTAAAGAGGGTTTTCCCCARCCTTAAAACAGAAAAGGGCATTGCCTTCCTATTGTGTGGCTTGGCTGTCTCCTACAAGAAGCTCTTGACTTATACTTAGAAGGTTACATACCTGCTAGTAGATCTATATTCTCAGTGTCATTTTACAAATCTCTGTTTCCCAGAGGTTTTCAGGAGTCATGCTGCAACCGCATGCTACCAGGGTGAGTAGGTAGAAAAGCAGGAAACCCTACAAGATCTCCTCCCTCATTTGATGATTCTGGATTAATTTCTTTGGGTTTTTAAAATAGCCCTAACAGTGTGTGGSTCTTTTCAAAGCCCTGGCTACATGCAAGTGTGTTTCAGCCCAGACTAAGCAACAGACAACCACCTGGATTTTTGCTGAAAAAGGAAAGGGCGTAACTGGATAGCAAACAATAACATGGAAACAGGCAAATGGCATAAGGCTAAAAAGCCCCTGTTTTGTGTATTATCAGGATTAACATGGACGTCAATACAAGTCAGGACTTCTGCAGAACCTATACAATCCCTGTGCAGATGGACCATCCCATAACTTTTTCCAGTCAGACTTTGAAGCTATGAAGGATGTTCTGTAAGATGTCCAGTATTCATCTGCAGTAGAATATTATCCATGATCTTTCAAGGGAATGATGCACCGGGTGTCTTGCCCAGTGCTTCATAGATGGAAAACCAGTGTTATGCTTTGGTCAAAGAACAGAAGGAATTACTTTCCTTTTATTTCTGTTGTATTTTCTGTAGCACGAGAATATAACAAGTGGAGTGCCTCGGTCTGGGTGAATCTTGTGGTTTTGCTTTTGCTGTTTTAGTTCTTACTAAGAATATATAGCAAAGAAATGGCAAAAGAAGATTTAAATTATCATTCCTTACTTTCTTTTTGTTTCATTTCAGGTGGTACACTGCAAAAGTAAACGAAAATAGAGATTTTTGTTCTGGCATTTCCATTTTTGTTACCTTTGGAACAATGACATTTTGGACACATTTATGAGCTTGTCTTTGAACCCTTATTCATGTAATGAATCTACTCACCTCTGCATCCCTTCTGGATATAGAAATCACTCCTTGATTTGTCGTTCAGTGTCTTTCCCATTAAGTGTGATTCTAGGGAGATCAAGTAGGATTTCAGAGGATCAAAACTCTCCRGCAGACAGTCACCAGGCAATACCTTATGCAGGGAGCAGAACCTACAAAAAAAATGTCTTGTCAGACAGGGCCACATATGGTAAATGTTATTAAAATTCTTACTTGCTATTAGTGACATCAGGTGTTTTAGAGAACTTTTTGTGACAGCAGTTCCTACTCAGAATTACTGTCTACAGGAACTTCACCCCCACCCTTTTGCTAATCTTGTAGTGTGCAAAAACACTGTGAGATGAAGAAATTTAATATTTTCTATGCAGAGTGCTGCTCCTATAAGAGAAATTACATTTCTTCCTAAAATTATAGCAATTTAACAGTAAAAAAAAAGTACAGAAAGTATCTGAAGAAATGTCTAAGTTGGCTCTTTTAGGTGCTAGAAGTAGTTAAGATGCAGGCTTTTTATCTCATCTGGGTGGGTCTGGGCTAGTGCAGCCTATGGCAATATTTATAAAGTGGTAGATTTTGGAAGGCTTATAAATTCACAGGTGCAGAGATGTACATTAGCCATCTCAGCCTCATATCAAAGCAAAGCCTGAGCAAGCACCTGCCAGGAAGTTGCAGCTCATGATCATGATCAATTTAAAATAATCCAAGTTGAAACTTCACTGAAGAAGATGCTATTTAATCCTTTCCTCTGCTGTACAGGTGCCCAGAGGAGCCCAGAGCAGAGGAAGGAGTGCCTAGTCTAGAACAGCCAGCACAATGGCACTCCTCATTCAGCCCTGCACCAATCTTAGGATTATATATAATACTTACTAGCCTACAGCCTGAGAAACCTTTCAAATTGTTTTGCTTTGCTTTTTTGTTTTGTTTTTTTTTTTTACTTGAATGTGCATAACCATAGTTTTGGAAGAATTACATTGTTCTAAAACTTGGTTTTATTATTGAATTTATTATTTAATAAACAAATGCAACTTTCTAAAAATATTAGCTCCTCACATCTAATCTCAGTTTGAAGCTTTCAGATCAAAATATGTTTAACAATACAGTAATGTCTTATCTCACTGTTTTTCAATAATTTGCTTGCTTTTCTGAATCAATGTTGAGCTGATGTTTTCAGAGAGTTAGAATCCACCATGACTTTCAGATCTTGTTCTTAAATAATTCAATTTTGTGCTTCTTTACTATGTTGTTAAATTTTTTTTCTTTTTGCATTATAGTGTACTTATCTACTATTTTATCAGAATTAAGAGATCTTTTAACAACTTTGCAGTCATACTTTTTCAGGAGAATTTGATAATGCACCTAGAAATAAGGATTTGTGAAAATACAGGTACAAATACAGGTACAAAAATACTTATTTGCCTAGTATATTTTAAGAGAGAGATTTGCAAGGTTTAGCTTTCTTTTAGAAAAATTGTGGAAATTTTTCCCTGTTATATCCTATACATTTTTCTGTCTGTAACTTCAATTTATTTTATTTTAATTTTTATTGCTTATTTTGCATGGAATTTGCCGTTCTCAGTTCTCAGCATCCCTTTTAAGAGTCAAACTTTCATCTTCTCTTTCTCTTTGGGTAGTGACATGTTATATGCTCATGAGAATTGCTGATAAGGAGCTGGAACAAGGTGGATGGTGGGAGTGCCCAGCCAGAAGTGATGTAAAGAAACAGAAATGTGATAGAAGTGGACTTTTCAGCTTTGGAAACTACAAGCTGTCACACTGGGTCACATGTCTYATAAAGTGTACTGTGAGACTCGTTCATTTCTCTCTAGAAATCRTCCCTCTGACAATGCAAGTCACAGCATCCTTAGCTCATTTCTACCTACAAGACTCAATCTTTCTTTTATTGTTTCAGAACAAACTACAGAAAATCTGTCTAAAAGCCACAAAGTCACTTGAAGGATTTATAAAAGTTGTAAATAGCATTTAAGGAACACAAATAGTTTGGCATTAAAAACCTCCTTCCATTATATTTAAGAGAATGTGTGTTCATCCTTCAAGAAAATTTTTAGAGAATTTCAGGAGATACTATTTTTATACACTATATAAAAATATTTACTGAGATCTGAGGACTGACTTCTCTAGGTATCCCAGACCAACCAGTTTCTGAGAATGGAAACTGCATGAATTGCTCTTTCTCCCCAGCTGTTTGGGGTTTTTTTCAGATGGGGTCCTAGTTGGGACCACACACAGGATTGTGAAGAGGTCAGCATGAAGGAGATTGTAGTATTTCCAGGATGGAAGTGCCAGACATTTAATAAAGATATGTTAAAAGTATTTGAACTTAGTTTTGCAGATTAGCAATWAAAAAAAACCTATTGTTTTCATTAAAATTCAAACTCCTCAGTGCTTTATTGGAACCTATCCTTTTGCAATACCTGAGCTTTTCAAAACTTTTAACATCTTCTCAGTTTTAAAAGTAAGTCATATATTTCAGCATATGTAATATAAAAATGCATGCCAAATGTTTGCAGAATGAGTCATGGCAACATTAAAGAGACTACATCCAGAAATGTGATCTTGAAACAATTCTCTTCAAATGACATCTGTTCCTCAAAGAATAACCTCCATATGCAGAAAAACCTCCTATTTTTCCTACCAAGAACCTCACATCCACAGAGCTATGGATTGTGTAGTTTAGCCTGATTTTCTCTGCTTATATGGTAAGTCTACAGGCTAGACTGTTTAATCAAGGAATGAAATAAAGGTAGTTATGAGTGAAGTCTGAAGCAGTTTTTTCCTTTGAACATGCAGTTTGGAAAAGATGAATATCCAAGCTTTCTCAGCTTCTGTGATAATATTCAGCTTCAGACCACATGAAATATTCAAGTGGTATTATCTCACTTAACAGATACTTGGGAGTGTAGATATTTGCAAATCCCTTTCCAAACAGGCGGTCACAGAAACACAGCTATCACAAGGCCTGGATCAAGGAAGGCGATGATATTTTTAAGTGAGACTCAGAATTTAAGAACCAAAAACTGAGTTCTTGAAAGCTCCTGCTTAATCTTTGGAGGTGCCCAGACTCTATCAGCACCTCATTTCTCATTCCTGCGTTTCCTCAGATGCCTGAATTTTGGGTCTGCAAAGCCTTAAAAGTAAATCGCTGTTGACATGACTGACAACGGCTTGGCTTCTGTCTCAATTTAAGTCTCATCAACAGCAGCAAGCTTGGTTCCCCTGTTCATTTTCACTGTGTACCTCAACTTCAAAGGCATTCTCTCAGCAAACTTGCCAGCATGAAAGGGGGAATGCAGGAGAGAGGTTAGGTTGTAGCTGAGTAGAACAAGAAGCTTTTAATGAGAGCCTAAACCCTCTTTGGCTGTGGGCCTACACAGTTCACCATCCRCATTGCAGGATCTGTGATAATGCAAGAAGCTGAGTCCTACTTTCTTCCCCTTGGGCAAATTCTTTAATCACACATCACATGATTGCAGTTGCCTATAGGCTTGTCTTTCTTTTGAGTGAAAGGCTGTAGAGAGCTGGGAAGAAATATTACATCCATTACTCAGTACTGAACTGGAAGAACTGAATGAAAAAATCAGCAAAGAATAACAGAACTCACAGAGAGATGAAAAATACAGTAGAGAAGTTTATGTGACAAGGAAAATTCAGAACAGATATTAAGAAAAACCTCATGGTAGAAACTATGGAGAAGAACTGAAAGAGAGGCTGTGGAAGGAGTACCTTACCTCTATAAGGTACTCCTGTGTTTTTGAGAATGACAGGAATATTACAGATTCTGAGCTGAATACCTAAGTTTAACTCCGACACACTGTCTTCTCCTGAGCAATAAAAAATACTGGTTTCTTCCTGTTGTGTGCTGTGTTAAATATTTTGGAAGCTTATGGAGAAATATGAAGTTTCTGATTTATGTATTAAATTTTTTCCTAATTTTCTCTCATACATCTAAAATCAAAAATAAAAATCAAAATTGGGCTACAAAGGTCAGGACTAACACATTAGTTAAATTTATGTATTGAATAATTAATTGATTTTTCTAAAGACATTTAAAAACAGACAGATATTATAAAGAGATTTACTGAAGCCAGAAAGTCTTTTTCTAAACAAATGTGCCTCCACATGGCTGCAGGAGACTGCAATACCTTGATAGACACTGGAGTAATGCTCATGTTACCATACTAAACTGACAAAAAGACTATAAAATCCTAACATTGGATCCACTGCTCCATACACAGTCCTGTACAGTAGCATGAGCTATTTGGAGAGGGAACCATTTGAAGATGTACCTTTGGCTCACAAGCTATGCAAGCCTTTGGTGTGGGAAGCAGGTTTTGCTGAGTGTTGAGGAAGAGCAAAGAGGCTCAGAAGCTCAAGAATGCAGTACCTGTACAGACAAAAGTCCTTCTGAGGAGACACATCTGGAGAACCAGCAGAGACCWCAGCAGACTCCAAGGCTTTTCCTGTGGCAGGCATGCTCACCTCAGTGAGCACACCCACATTTTTTGAGGGGTACACTGGTTTTGCTTTGCACCAGATACATCTGGGAAAGAGCAGGCTCATTTTGATGTGTCATGCATGCTGTGGCTGTGGCTACCCGGGGTTCAGTAGGAGGACAGAAACCTCTCCCTTTGCTGGTGATTCCACAGGCATTGTGGGGAAGGAGACTCTTCGTGACCTTACTGGGCAGGAGGCCTGGTGCCTGGTCTAGGGGCCAAGCGCTGCGCTTTCCACAGCCACTCCCTTTCACGCCCCTTACCCTTCAAGCACCAAGGYGGCAAAACAGTGGGAGAAAACTGCCAGGTATTCCTTACTAGCACAGCAAAAAGTCACAGCAAAAGCCCCCTGGTTTCCTTTGGGTGCCTACTAGAATAGATCACATCTCTTCACAGAGGCACATATACACATGTACATAGTTTCACAGAATCAATCAGAAAAAAGTATTTCAAAGATCATAATTACCTTAAATGATCTCTTCCTGCTTATCTACAAACTGTAGAAAAGTCACATCCTTTGTACCCACACCTATAAAGCATTTAAGTGGCTTAGATCCAGTCTGTATGTAAAATGTGTGCTGCTGTTGCAATACTGGTAAATCATCTGATGTTTTGTTTCCTACTGTTAAGAAGCTTTCGTGCTGGAGCTGTTACACTGATAAAATATTCTTCACCCCTTAGAGCAACTTTTCTCAAGTGCCTCTGCCCCCTTCTCCCCTGGTGAAATCCAGCTTTGCTTCCTCTCCAGTGAATTTACTTGACTACAGTTAACATTTCCGGTAATGTAAAACCCAAATAACACATTTGTCTCACAACCCCAAGCTAAGTGCTGCCCCAAATCAGTAGGGGAAATGCATCTTTAGGACATTCAGTACAAGTGAAAATCAATTATATTACAATATAACTGTGCCTAAGCTATGTGCTGTAGGCTCCTGTTGTTTCGGCTAAGATGCAAAGCAGGCAGAGATGTGCCCACGCCTGACCAAAAGCTTTGCTGACAAAAGCCCCAACACAGACATGGCTGCCTCAGCAAAACTCTATTTTTACAAGGATGGCTGCTTTATTAGGGGGATGGTGTGAATTTATAAATTCGAGCTTTGCATACAAACCAGAGGTGCTTTATGAGTAAACAAACTGTGAACACTCTGCTGCTGAAATATTTCTAGGGAAAGCATGTGTTAGGAGGCTTGCTGTGCTCAGTCATACTGACCTACTTACAGGAGCAGAGCTCTGTAGTTCCTGTGTGTGGGTGCTGAAAGCTGTCACATCTATGTCTATGTACACCAAAGTCACAGAGGCGTGGATCTTCAAAAATATTTCAGAGCTCATCTCCTTCTTTGAGTGCCTCTGCTCAAAGTATCAGCAACATTTTCAAAATGATCAGCCAGCTACCACTGAAACTGGCAGGTGCCAGTTGTTTGCTGGGGGTCAGTTTGTGCAGTCCCAACTAAAGCAAGGCAACACAGCTCCTTGTTGTAAATTGCTGAGCCTGACACTGGATCTAATTTGCATCTCTTTTGGCAGTAGTACGTGGTCAGCACACTCCTGCTCTCTTTTCATACCCCGGTCATTTATTTCTGCCCTTGAATCTCTTCTTAAAGTGTGTTGGTACAGCTGCATGAGTCCCGAACTGAACCTGGAAACCACGAAAAATGAAAATGAATCTTTTCAGCAATCTCCCTCCTCTTTTTTTCTTCCTTTCCTTTCCTTTCCTTTCCTTTCCTTTCCTTTCCTTTCCTTTCCTTTCCTTTCCTTTCCTTTCCTTTCCTTTCCTTTCCTTTCCTTTCCT